>CM062818.1:1112369232-1112746684 GCA_031772625.1 Pinus tabuliformis
GGTTATATGTTTTAGATATTCAATCTTCCTACACAAAGCATCCAACTCATCATCGTGGTGGGAAAGCTTTTCTTTGAGAGATTGAAATTCTTCAATGAGGAAAGTGAGTAAATTTGCCTCTTGATGAAAATGCCATTTGATATCCAAATTCTCCATCTATAAAACCTCAATTTACTTACTGCATGCGATGCAAACATTGGTACTTCTAGTGGTAGTAGAACTAATGTGACTTATTGACACGGTTAACAAAACATTTGGGGGGGTGGGGGGGGTGTGAATGAAAGGAGAGGCTAGTTTGGTATCTGATACTACAAGCAAAGGATCACAATGGTGTCAAAGGGGTTACTAGAACCGCCAATGGGCACTAAGGTGCTAAAGAAGGTGATGGGTGGCACATCAATAGGAAGCGGGAATATATTCAAGGCAATAAATTCACTTATGCACAAAGAAGGCGTCCACAGACTAGCGAGAATGAGGGATGGGAAGTAGGAGGCACCAGTGTACACAATAATTTTACAATAGTAACCTATGGGGGGGAGTATATGGATTGTAACATAGAGTCTCCCAAGATTATTAGGTCTAGAACTCCCATGTCTTGGGCCAGATTTAAGCCTTATAAAAGACCATATACCTCCACTTATTTGCTGGTTTTTTTGCCCAACCTTCAGGAGTAATTAGTGACAAATTTTCTTTTAGGATTAGACATTATCCCTCCCCCTCTTGCCACCCCTAAACATGTAACAAGATTCTTAACCATGGAGAACCCCCTCACTTTACCATGGAGATTCTTAACCTATAAATAAGCTTTGTTACAATACCATGGGCCAATACATGGCTTATCAATACCACATGCCCGAAAAACCATAAGTCATTTCATATGAGCCTTGTTCATATGACATTTTTTTAGTTAATCAAATTATTAAAGGGGGAAAATGGCATAACTACTTTGGAGATCAATATCAACTTTTGATTTGTGGCTACTACTAAAAATATTCTAGAATATTGCATAGAGGTTAAATCCCTACCATCCATCTAATTATGTTGATATGCATGTCTATTTTGGAATAGGGGTTTCAAAATTTTAATTAAATTATCAATAGTTATTAGATGGATTGTAGGAATTTAAACTCCATGGAATATGCTAGAATATTCTTAGTATTATTCATAGATCAAAGGTTAATATTTATCTCCGAAGTAGTTATTCCCTTTTTGCTCTTTTAATTAAATCAATTAACTAAAAAAAATCTTATGGTTTTTTGGGCACCTAGTATTAGTATGCCATGCGATTAGCCCATGGTAATGTAACAAAGCCTATTTATAGGTTAGGAATCTCCACCGGCGGCTTTCGGCTCATCCTCTGAGATTCTGTATTTGCATATTATAAAACAGAGTTCCGGTTTTTAGTGCTCCGTTTTTGGGCGGCGGCGGAGCAGCTTTCATCCTTTTCTGGTCTTCGGGGTTTTCGGCCCTCTTCGGAACCTCTATATTGAGGGTTCCTCCTAACCAGTGTTGATCCTTGGAGCGGGAGCGGGGGCTTGTCTGGCCTTATGGGGGCGAGGTGGCTGCCCCAGCCGCCTCTGCCCCCGGATCCGAATCTCCATAGCTCCTGATGGGCCCTGATGGGTTCACTTGCTGAGCTATGGGGTACTATTTTTGGTTTTTCGCTGGCTTACCTGGACAGTTATTGGAAGCGTTGAGGGATTGTGGTGTGGATCTGTCTCTACACCGATTCGTGCCGTCTCTTCAATGGCTTGTACTGGACGGCCATGTCTTATGGCTTCTTTGGACATGGGCGGTATCTTCCTCTGGCTTCCTCACAGCAGGAGAGTTGAGGGGATGGGGGGTGTGGCTATCTGGCTGCCCTTTTTCCATTTCGTGCCTCTCCTCTTTGTCTTGGCGGTCATTCGAATTTTCTGCTCTATCTACAGGAGCCTTTGTTATTTTTCTGTTTTTAGAATGAGATGGGTTGTGGTATCCTCCTGTTGAGGTTTACAGATCCATTACTCTTGCTGCCCTGTTTTGAGGGTTTTTGAGTCAACGTTTATTTACTGTTATTATTAGTTATTAGCTTGTTGGGTAGGCGTACACTCCTGTTGGGGTTTACATACCCTGTTTCTGGATGCCCTGTCCGAGGGCTTTATCTGCATACTTCCCTGAAGTATTGGTTATTGTAAGTGGTTTTATGCCACACTACTGCATATGCCTTGGCATCAACAACATGTAATCTCTATTATCTCTTTTTTAATAGAAATTACAAACTCTATTTTCCCCGGAAAAGGTTAGGAATCTCCATGGTAAAGTGGGCTTGAGTCTTGTTACATGTTTTTTCAGATATATATATATATATATATATAATTGGGTTGTTTCTGTACTGCATGACACAAGGCCGATTATGATCGCTATCACTATAATCTTTAGGTGCCTATGTTTTCCCCACAGACACGAGTAAGTTAAGGGGATTTGAACCTATTATAATTTAGTTTGTCGAATGGGGTGTTAGGAGAGCAATACATTCAATCCATACTCCATGTTCAAACAAGCACGCTTTTATTGTCCTCACCTTTGTCTAATCCGACTCATTCAGGGTGACACCACTTGGGACACTAGCCCACTCCTCCCTTATGTGAGCGCTTAGTGGCAACATGCTAAAACAATGGCATTTATAGCCCCTATAATGATAGTTCAGAACAATTATTCAACCAACCACCTTGACCTCCATTCTACTGTGTCTCCTCAAGAGCCCATCAAAAACCACTCCAAGGTCTAGGCATGACTCTTTCTTACACGAAATGGTAGGCTATGAGAGAACGTATCCCTTTCGGTGCCCTTGTTATTGCCAAAATTGAATATCAATTTTTCCTTTTGATTGTTGGTGGTCAAAAATAGAAAGGATAACCGCCTAGCTAATGAACCCTGCTCCATAGTGATAGATTTTTTATGGTCCTACTAGCAATTGGCATCTTGATGCAGTCCACATAGAAGTTCTCAGTCAATGGATCTCATTTCATGCTATATGCCCATCATAACAGTTGTGTGGCTTCTTCACTACAAATGATGGAACTCACCGTTGAATATTTCAGCCTCTCCCTCCTCTGGATTTAATATAGCTCTCTCCCCTCAACATCTGTTAGCTGGGCATGGTTCTCTTCCTCAATGTTACAAGCCATATTGTCACATCCACTCAAAAGGCCTGAAAACCATATCAATTAACATCCTTGAACACTTTGTCATTATCCCCTTACAAATTCCTAAGCATCACCTCTCCAAAATGTCTGATTTTCTGGGTCAATCAACTCAAAAATAATTATTTTTAGCCCCAGGGCACCCTGTATACCTATCCACCTTTAATGGTTGCAAGTTGCATAGTTGAGAACCTACACTGACTGGCGCAGGTTGCTCTACTTTGCAGGTGCCATGGTTCTAGAATTTCAGGAAAAATAAAAAATATTTTTGAATATTCTCCTTCCAAAAGCTTCTAAGGTGGTTTTAACCATTTACCATGGATATAGATCTTAAATTCCTTATCTAGTGGTCCTATCTCTTATATTTTTAGCTTATGCTCCTTCATATGTAGATATAAATCCTAGATTGGTAAACCTTAAACTACCACTTTTACCCTATAAATTTACTACCTCCCATAGAGTATGGGTTGGATTTTGGAGATTACTAGTGCCCTCGTGGTGTTGCCATGAGATTGCCCTCGTGTTGCTGCCTTGAGCTTAAGGAATCATCATCCACTTATGGTTTAGGGTTGAGTGTAAAGGTTTTATTTGTGGAAAGGAAGGACAATACAATTGGGGAGACATCTACAAAGTCAGCATCTATAAATGGTTTTAACTCTCTCCTTTATTTATTAATACAAAAATCTTTATGTTTTCCTCTACTTTTGTCATGTTGATGCTTATGTATTTCAATGCCATATTGACTCATTGATTAGAGGCATTAGTTTATGCTATGTGGATATTTTAGTTCTCTTGCTTGTTTTAGTCATTGTTGCAAGTTCCATTTATAGCGCGTGGAGCTAAGGTTGGAGTTTACAAGTAAAGAGAAGAGGATAACTTACTACAAATTCCAGGTAGGTCTCTTTTCCACATTCTAATCTCTCTAAGGAAACAATAGTTATTTTTTCCCTCTATTTTTCTAGATCTAGGGAGTTTATTTTTGTCCGCAAAAGTGAATTTTCCACATATCAAATTGGTGACCATACTAGGGACCAAGATTTCCCTTAGTGGTTTCCTTTGCCTTAACATTTTTTTACCTTTCAATGCAACCTTAATTGACTTATTCAGATGGTGATTAACCTTGAGAAAACAAAAATTTGAGCTTGGTAGGGTTTTTTGTATCGTGTTTTAAGAAAATTAGTGCCAACACACTCTTTGTTCTGAGACAAAGTGACCCAGTGCAGTCTCTCCTCTCTGGAAGTGCGATGGTTTGCACTGGTGCCCACTCTGCACATGTGATGGTCCTGCGGAATGCAAAAGTTTTCATTTCTTTTCCTTGCTCTCCATTCTACTTTGATCCAAAAGGTTTTCTTGAGTCTCTGAATTTGTTTGTGTCTCTATAAAGCCATCATAGTGTTTACATTTGATTTTGTTAGCCTTTGATGAGAGTTTATTTGATTTTTTCTTTCTTCTTATCAATTAGGTCTTTGTAAACATTTGGCTTGATTGTTGATTACTTGAAGAAATTTTTATATTACAGTTTCATTCTGTGTGATTTCTTTTATCAATGATCTAGTTGCATCTTAGTTTTCATCACATTTGAAAATTAAAAGAAAATAAAATAAAAGAATTCATTGTTTACATTACATACAGGGTTTTTAATTTGAATTGGAGCAGTTGCATTGAAATATTTTAGGAAGCATTGTTTGTTGCATTGTTGATTGTTGCATTATCGTTTGTCTCTTCCCTCTCATAATAGATTTTCATCAAAAAATAAAAGAGTTCTTGTTATCATACTAGTTGCATCATAGGGAATTCAGGTGAACTTTTACCATGAGCCTTGAAATTGAAACATAATTGAAGGTCAACTTCTAAAATTTACTCAATCAATCTAAGGATCATTTGTGACATTAACAACACACATAGAGGTCTAGGCTAGAGACGTGTTTCGACGTCTTTAAACGTAAGAGTTGTCATTACTTGTCAGCATTACATTTTGGGGGTAGTCGGTATTCCACCTATGTAAGTATATCGGATCGTTCTCCACGTACCCTCAGGTATAGCGGATGCTGCTCCACATATGAAAATTATTTTAGAATACTTCCTATCGTACAGGACACATTAGACAACACTACCACGAATTGCGCTTCCACATACCTCTGGTTATATTTTGGAAGTCCCTTATAGGTTGTTATCATGCCATAGGTAATCGATTCAGCCGCCTTTTCCACTTTGATACACCAAACACAACATTCGGGGAGATTTCCTACACATACTGGAAACTGTATTCCGCAGTTCACAGTGACTTGGTAATCCTTATCTACCTAGTTTCCCCTTTGTTTTATTTTTGCGTTTTTAATTTCTAAAATTGATTAATCCATTGTGGAAGAACACCCTCAACAACCCCATCGTTTGTGTAGAATGAAAAGATTGCCTCCTTTACCTCCCAAGGCAACACCTGACCATCAAAAGAATAAAAAGACACAAACTACCGAATTGCATCTTTACCAGCTGGTGAGTATGACGCAGTTGACACTGAAATCCTTGAAACTTCACTATCTGATGTCATTGAACCTAAATTTCCAGATTCAGATACATTAAACCTTATGAGACTCATTTAAATTAACCTATCAATTCAAGGCCTTCTCTTTCTCTTCCTCTGCCTTTGACCCAACCACAACCCATATATTTAGGTTCCAACGGAAAACAACTTCCACCTGGTCTTTTGAGTGTTGAGGAAATTACTGAAGAGTCTTAACCTTTATCTCCTATCCATTTAAGAGGGACTCCTTTTTATCAAGCTCATCCTTTACTTACTCCCCATACTCTAATACAAGCTCTGTCACCTAACACACCTTGTTGCAACTCAAATTTTAGTTTCCCTCAACAAACTTCTTTGGGAATTTTTACCATAATCGAGTCTATGATAGTTTCTCAACCCATATATGTTATCATGAGTGAGTCAACCAAAGTTGCAACTACTTCTATGTTTGTGACTTCACTAGAAACCCATTTGTATGGTGGTCCATCGGTGCCACCTGGCTACCAATCATTGTCTGGAACCTTCTTTGGAGCAGTAATATGGCTCGTTTATTAGTAGATTGGGACATCTATAATATCCTACTCTAGCCTATCCTAGGTACCCTCATCTAAGGGGCATTTACCTCCATATTCTCCTTATCCACCGACAGGGGGGAAACCTGTTTTTGGCATGTCTCCATCTGTTGATCCAATGTCACAAGTTGGAGCTCCATCATATTCAAGTCCTCCATTTCCAAGAATGAATTCTAATCCTTGGAATCCTATGTTGTATGTTCAACCTGGTTTGGTTTTGAATCAAATTCCAACTTCTCAACCTACCTCGATCGCACACCAAGTTCCTACTTGAAAACCCATTCAATCCATACCTCAACTTGCCCAAGTTATACCTCAAGCAAGTCAACCTATCTAGGCTATATCTCAAACACAACCTATTCCACTAGTATCTAGGATCTCTCAAATCCCACCTACCCAACCTCTTCAAGGTGCATTGAAAACTCCACCACTTCGTCATTCTATACCTCATGTTGAAGTAAATCAACCTCTATATGGTATGACATAGGTACCATCTAGTCAACCCAATATAGGGATGATGAAAAATCCCTCAGGGCAACCGTTCCAAAGAATCCTACAAATTCCTATCGATCAAACTACTATCCTGCATATGGCTTATCAAGGCCAACAGATACAAACACAGCCATTTCAAGGTTATAATGGAATTGGAAAACCTGGCTACATTTATCCTAGTTATCAAAATCCTCCTTATCCTGGAATGCAAATACCAGTTCCTCAACCCATTCAATCATACTCAGGATATCCTCCACTGAACTTTAATAGGTGGTTTCCATTTGTTGTGACACTCGAGTTACCAGATTTTGATATTTATGATTGGGAATTACTGAGAGGGGGAGGGGGGTGAACCAGTAATTCAAAATTATTTACTTTTGCTCAACTTAATTTTCTTTTTATGCAACTAATGGTTTACGTTCATGCTCAATTATTATTGAATTCCTTTTGCAGGTGTCAAAGAGAGAAATTTGCATATTTATTTATCAAGAATTCAAAAAAATCACACAACATTCAAGAACCAACACATGAAGACACCAGATATAAGTGGAAACCCTGAAGGGAGAAAACCATGAATTTTAGGTTGAAAGTGATGTGAAGGCAAGTTGTTACTCCTTATTACATCATATTTTTATAGGCTCCAACCTACAAGAGGCTCCTACCTCAAAGGAAGCTCCAACTCCCACAAGTTTTCTGCAGGCTACAACCCACAGGAGGCTCCTACCTCAACAGGCTACAACATATTCCTTTTCAAGCTACAACATAGAAAGGGACAAAAATCTCTCAATCACAACATCAAGTCACAAATGATGGTTACCTCATTTATAGTTTTGCTGTCAAGTCTACTACTGCACTGCTTCTCCTTTTCACTTTGTATCTCTTCTCTTGTTGCTCATCAACTTTCTTATGCAGATTGTTTCTCTTCTAAAAAGTTATTTTACCATTCCACATTTTATATTTTATAAGCATGCCATCTTGGTTGTTTATATTCTTGGCAGGAATATGAAATGAAGCATTGTCTCCTAGACTTCCAAAAACTGCTCACAAGCTTGTCTCTTCACTTTTAGATCTGAAAAATAATTTGTAATATAAAATAGAGATGAAATAAAATAACTCAACCAATAATGATTATTTTGTATCATACATTTTTTGTTCAATGAAAACATATATGTTTCAGCTTCTGTCTCACTATTTTATGTTCCATTTGACAATGTTTAGCCTTTACATTTATTAGCATAGCCTTTTCACTTCACATCACTTTCAGCCTTTTGCATTCAAGCATAAATTATCACCAATTCAACATTCAACATTCAACCTTCATGTGCACTTCACATTCAACATAAATTATCACCAATGTGATCAATGACATCAATGCCAATATTACCAACATTCTCCCCCTTTGGCATTGATGGCAACACAACAATTCCTTATCTTGCTTGTCGGGGAATACCTTTGTTTATACCTCTGCCTCCAGAAAAAAAAACCTTTGTTACCTCCCCCTTTGACATCAATGGCAAGGAGTTTTAAGACTAACAAGGGTAGTTCATAAAAGAACTCAAGGCCTTGATCCTTAAAATCAATTCATAAAAGCATTATTAGTGTCAAATATTAATGCATTGTCAATGTTTGGCAATGTGGTGTTCTGTAATTGCAAAAGTTACTTCAAACCCTTCAAACGAAATGTATTGAAAATGTTGCTATATTTCTCGTTGCTCTCCAATAGGGATGCCATTTTTGTCCATTGTATGAATAATATTGTTTCAAATAATAATTAAGAGAAATAATATCTTGCTTTCATTCCAATAAATCAATGAGCAATGCACTGCTCCATAATATTGAACACACATGAGTGTGATAGATTGTTGGAAAGAGAAATAGCTAATTATAAATAAATAATATGAGTGTGATAGCTCCATATACTCTACACCAGGTAGCGATGCAGTGAAGGTTTGCAATATGGGCATATTATGTATTTGCTTGTTATAACGTTGCTTGCAATATTAACACCATGTTGCTTGTAATTTTAGCTCAATGTTGCCTTGTAGTACCGCTACTGGAATCAACTCAAGGTCACTTCCAAAATTTGTTTACAATATTAACTCCTTGCATAACCAACTCAATGTTGCTACTGAACTTTGTTTGCAGAATCAACTCAACCTTGCCTTATAATACTGCTACCAAATCAGTGTTATCAAAACGTTGCTACTAATACAATATCATGCTACAATATTGAGGCTACTAGGGCACAAAACCCTAAAAAAATGGTGTGTGATTCCATAAATGCCTTACTGCAAACTCATTCTTGGTTCATGAATGCTTGGTCTCACTTTTTTCATGCCATTAAAAGTTCGTTCCAGCACCTTTTATCGACACTGCCATCAATGATTTTTTTTTTGTGCCATACTTCGTGGCAACGCTTTGTTCCAATGCTCCAACGCTTCATGGCAACTCTTTGTGGCAATGCTCCAACGCTTTGTGCCAATGCTCCATCAACGCTCCATCAATGCTCCAACGCTTTTTTGTGTTGCTTCATATTCTACGTATCCAATGTATAATATATATATATATATATATATATATATATATATATATATATATATATTGACAGAAACGGTTATGGAGTTTTTATATTCATCTTGGCCTGAGTGCCGAAAAACTGTTTACAATGAGGATGTCTAAATCCTGATGCATCTCACTGTTGAGAGTGAGAATGCTGCTGAAGCTTGAGGACTTCTTCCTTGATAGGGATTCTATAAATTCAATTTCCGAAATTTTTCCCCACTTGGAAATACAAACAAATTTATTTAAGATCAAGCAGTAAAACATGATGATAGTCAGCTTATGGTATGGGTTCCCATGATTCTTCTCCGTCTTTCATCTTGACCCCGGCAGAGAGGAGGGCAGCTTTGTTGGCTTCAGTGTCCGCATCTTTATTATGAGTTCTCAGCACATGGTAGTAGTTCAATTTCTGAAAAGCGTTTTCCAAGCCCTTAATTCTGAATATCAGCCTGGCTAGCTTAAGATCCAAAGCTGGGGAATTGGAGACCATTGCGTTTATGATGATCTGGGAGTCACCTATAACAATTGCTTCCTTTATGTTTAACTCCTTAAGGATCTTGAGGCCTTGCAAGAGTGCCAAAGCCTCAGCTTGAATGCTAGTTGAGTGTCCAAGTCCCCAGGCATAGGAATGAATTTTTTCCCCCATTGAATTTACAACAACACCTCCTGCACCAGCTCTGCCCGGATTGCCCTTAGCTGCCCCATCGAAAAAGAGAGAGTGCCTTGAGTGCAATTTGAGCCAATCTTGAAAGTCTGCTTCCGATTTCCTTATTTGCCAGTCTTTAAGAGGAGGGATGATTCTAACTGCTGGTTGAAATTGTATGTCAAGGAATGAGCCCCAAGCGATATCCTACTGGCTGAGGTTTGAATCATCTTTTATATCAGTCAAGCATTCCTTTAAATGACATTTGATCTTGACTTCTAAGGCCTTGTGATTCTGATTAGAATTTCTGAAGATTCTTCTGTTTCGTTCTAGCCAAATCTGCCAGCAAATGACCTTTGGAAGGATAGCCCATGCTGTTTTGATTATCTGGTTTTTAGGAGGGGGACCAGGATATTTGATTGCCCAATTTGAAAAAAGATCAGCAGTGGAGCAAGGGAGCAGAAAATTGGGATCCAAGGTGTGAATAAGGGAGAACCAGATCTGCTTGGAGAAGTTGCATTCCAGAGTTAAATGAGCTGTTGTCTCAGCATTTTCCTTGCATAACGAGCAAATGGAGGGACCGTAAAAACCTTTTTTCTGCAAAACGTCAAACGTTAGGATTCTGCCATGACAAAGGAGCCAGGCAAAAAAATCAACTTTGGGCCATGACTGGAAACGCCAGACCCCCTGCCAAGGTGCTGGATTGGGGGGGACGTGTGGTCTCTCGATCAGCTTGGCATATCCCGTGGAGACAGTATATCCTCTGGCATTCAGCCCCCAACCTTTCGCATCTCTTTTCCTCCTGTGCATGGGCGCCAATCCATGAAGAAGGTCGAGCAGCGTGGACCATTCGTTGGTCAGATGGACCGGTACCTCAATTCTTTTCCACCCTGCCCAATCAGAATCGCTCCAAAGAGAGATGTCCCACAGCGAACGCAGCCCCTCTCTGTCTTCAATCGGATCCATCTGCATGATTTTATCAGTCCAAATGTTGATCTTTTTGCCGTTTCCAGGGATCCAGTAGGTGTGATCTTTAATTAGAGGAGCATCTTTAGCATACAGCTTGAGGAAAGACGAGTTTGGCAAATGGATCACGTTGTCTAGGCAACTAGAACGAGGACCTCGGAAGTATTTTTTCCAGAGGGCCAATTGGGCCCAGCCAGGTTTGGGCGCGATGATTCTCCATATAATCTTAGCTGCCATAGCCACATTCTGCTGACAAAAGCTTTTGAAATTTAAACCACCCTCCCACAGTGGCTTGGAGATGGTTTCCCAACTGATAAGGGGAATCTTGTTTTCGTTCTGTTTTCCTCCCTTCCAAAAGAACCTCCGAATGAATTCTTCCATTTTTTTAATATGGATGCTGGAGCGAGCAACCCAGCAAATTGAAATAGAGGGAGGCTGGAAAGCACTAATTTGATTAGGACAGATTTGCCAGCAGAGTTGAGCCAGGAGTAACCCCAGGCTTGGATCCTTGACTTAAATTTTTCTAGCTGAGGGAGCCAGTCTTTGCTTGCAAGTCTTTTATGAACAACAGGGAGGCCCAGGTATTTGAAAGAAGTCCAAGAAGAGGAGGCTGCAAATCCCAAACATCTAGATATAGCAGTGAGCAATCTGGGCGAAGTATTCCAGCTGAAGATGTGACATTTATTCTTGTTTACAACACTGCCTGAGGCCTCACTGAATTCTTCCAGAACTGCTTTAAATTTAGTGGCAGAGGAAAGAGAGGCAGCACCCAAGAGCAGAGTGTCATCCGCAAATAAGGCGTGATTTATGCTTTTGACCCCTCTTGCAATACACAGTCCATTAATATCTTGAGCTTGCATCTTTTTGTCTAGCAGGAAGCTGAGAACAGAGGCTTGAATGACAAATAGCAGAGGGGAAAGGGGACACCCCTGCCTAAGCCCTCTCAAAGCTTTGAAAAAATTCGTGGCTCTTCCATTTACAAGAGGAGCAATCCATGGCTCCGATATGAATACCTGGATCTAGTTAATGAAATTTGTTCCAAAACCAAACCTGCTCATGACTTTTAAAAGAAAACTATGATTTACTCGATCAAAAGCATTTGCTAAATCAAGTTTTATCACCATACCTTGTTCTTTTCGAAGAAGACTTGAATGAATTGCCTCTTGTACAAGGGTGAAGTTGTCCACGATCTGCCTTCCTTGGATGAAGCCTCCTTGATTCTCCGGTATTATTTTGGGAAGGATGTGCTTCAGTCTATTTGCAATTACTTTGGTGATTAGTTTGTACCCAGTATTGCATAGGGAAATCAGACGGAATCTGCTGAAGTTGCTGGCGCCTTTTTCCTTGGGTATGAGGGCTAAGAAAGCAGAGTTTGTGCTGCCGCCTATTTTCTGTGTATTTTGTGACTTTTGAACCATTTTGAGCAGGTCCTTTTCAACAATCGGCCAGCAAACTTGGAGAAACCTGGCAGAGAAGCCATCCGGCCCAGGGGCCTTATCCGGATCCATATCAAAAAGGGCCTTTTTGACTTCGTCTTTAGTGACTTTGGCCTCCAAGATCTCATTCATACATGGAGAAATTGCAGAAGGAATAGTGTCTAATAGATCTGGGAATTGATGTTGATCCTTTTCTTCACTATACAAGTTTAGAAAATGAGAGTAGGTTGCTTTCTTGATGTCTGCAAACTCCTTGTAAGTGTCGTTGTCCTCCTTAATCTCAGAAATAGTGTTGAAGCATTTTCTGGCCTGGGTTTGTTTATGGAAAAAAGCAGTATTCCTGTCCCCTGCTTTGAGCCAGAGATTTCGAGATTTTAATCTCCAGTATTCTTCTTCAGCTAGGCAGGCCTTATGATAGCACTGTTGCAGATGGGCCTCTTGATCCAACAGTTCCTCAGTGACTGTAGCATTCTCCATATGCGTTTGATGAGTGGCAAGAGAGACTTTAATAGTTTTCCTTTCTATATCAGGTTTGGGCAGGGTTTTAGCCCATCGTTTTAGTGCTCCTTTTGTCCTTCTGAGCTTTTCTTCCCAGATATAGAAAGGGGATCCTTTGACAGGTTTACTCCAACATTCCTTGACTATTTGCATGAAGTCTGGCTCCTTGACCCAGAGGGGGCTGAATCTAAAGGGAATAGGACCCAGATCAAGATGGGCTAGAAGATCTAGCTTTATGGGCTTATGGTCCGAGATACTGCTAGCAAGGATATGCATTCTGGGCTCTAGACCTAGTAGCAAATAGGAGCTTTGAATGAAAAATCTGTCTAATCTGGCAGCAATATGACCTGGGCCTATTCTTTTGTTAGTCCAAGAGTACTTACCGGAAGAAGGCTTGATATCCAGCAAATCCCAATCCTGCATCAGATCCTCCGCCCATTCCCTTGCCGGATCTCGGACTGCACTACCTCCCCTTTTTTCAGATGAGTGAAGGGTGAGATTGAGGTCCCCAGCAATAATAATATTTTCCAGGTTCATTAAGTCTGCTTGATGTCTTATCGAATCCCAACAAGCCTTTTTTTCCCCCGCATTGACTGGAGAGTAAACGTTGAAGAGACAGAGAGTTTCTTTAGTATCCAAATTCTGCATTTTCAGCAGCAACCAGTGAGTATTGCTAGCCTCACTGATGACTGCAAATTTATTAGCATTCCATAGAGTGCCAATCCCTCCCGAGGCGCCCCTGGCAGAGACTGCTCTTGCTTCACTTTTAAACCAAAGTTTCTTGCTTGCTTGCAGGAAGACTATGTCTTCCAGCTTAGTCTCCTGGACGAGAAGTATGTCTGGAGTTTCTGTTCTTATTAGGCTTCTCATGGCTTCTTCCTTGACTTTACTCCCCATACCTCTGCAATTCCAGGAGATGACCTTCATTATTTATGTTTCTGGTGGGCTCCCTTGGAGCCTTGGGGCTGGTTTTTCAATATCCTAGGCTTTGAGGCTAGCAATTTTTCCAGAGTTGGTTGGCTGCCTTGTAGTTTATCTTTGTACGTCTCCTGCTCTCTTTTTTCCCTGTCAGTTTTACGGCCTCTCGTAGATCTTCTTACCAAGATTTGAGACTCTCCTATTTCTCCTTCCTCCTCTGACTCGTCCGTGTCCTGCTCTTCTTCATTATCTTCTAAATTCTTACCTTTGGGGTTTTCAGCTCTTGTGCCTTTAAGGGAGGCTGAAGATGTACCTTTGCTTGGAGAGACTGGCTTTTGGTTCTCGATCCCCTGATTAGCTTCTGTCTCCTTTTGGGTCTCTGCCTCCTGGGTTTCCTCTGGTTGCGAGCTGAGAGGATCGAACTTATTTTCTGAAGCTGGATTAGGCGGGATCTGTTGAGCAGAAGACTGATGAGGTCCTTTGCCATTAGGGCCTCCCGGCTTCTGTGACTTGGGAGGTTTGGGGCGCTTGACTTGATTCCATCCATCCTCCTTCCCCTGCACAGCCTCATTGTTGGTTGGGCAGCCTCTGGCGAAGTGGCCATAAACGTGGCATTTCCGACATTTAAAGGGTAACTGTTCATAATCCAGTTTCTGCAAGTGCGTCCAACTTCCTACGTTTATTTTGATGGCCTCAGGAAGCCCTACCTCCAGATCTACTTCTACACAGATCCTGGCACAGTCATATTGGTCCTTATTGTTCGCTCGATCTATAAATTTCCCCAGGGCATTTCCAATGTGCATCAGTGAGTCCCAATTCCAACAATGGACTGGGAGATTTGGGAGTCTAACCCACACCGGTACTGCTTTGGGCACATCTACTGCCGGGTCGAAGTCCGGGGTCCATTTATTCAGATACAGACCCTGAGGACCCATGAAGTAGGGACCGTTTTGGAAGATCAGATCTTTGTCATCCTTTGAAGTGAATTCGAAGATGAAGTATCCTCTCCCCAGAAAGTAAGAAGTAACACTTTCTTTGATCAACGGCGCCCAATTTCTGGTGACCCAGCTCTCAGTGGTTTTTGGAGACGGCCATAGCCCAGTAAACTGTCCGATGAGAGCCCGTTCGGCCAGAGACAAAGCAACTTGGATCGGGGTTTCAGGTGGGAGAGAGATCACAGGGATATCATCCAGCTTTTTAACAAATTTCGAGACTTCAGGGTTCTTCTTCTTTGGAAGCCCTGCCAGAAGCCGATTGAAGGCCTCAGAAGGCGAGAGGGGCGGAGGAGAAGGAGGGGACGCCTGGGGAGTGCCCAGTGCCTCCATGGCCACAAGCCCTAGGGGATGGGCCTGTCAAGAAACACAACAGTCCTCCATTAACCAGCTCGCCCGCAGGATGAAAGAGAGCCCCAGGCGGATCCCCGCAGGGAACAGGGCAGCCGAGAGCGGGCGCGCTCGCTGTCAATCGAACGCGCAGGATGCGGGCTCAAGGGTTTGCAGCGGGAGCCGAGTTGCAGAGCTTGAAAAAAAAAAGAAAAAAATAATAATAATATATATAATATATATAATTCGTATAAGTGATTAATTATGGATATTCTTGCCGCTTTATCATAGATATTATTAACTTGTAAATTGTATCCAATGTATAATATTAACACTAACTGATGTTGTCAATAAGCAATGTTGTTGGGTTAATTCCAATACTTGTTGCATTGAGTTAATACCGAACATTTGTTAATACTGATGTATCCAATGTATAACATTAACCGATTTTGTCAACAAGCGATGTTGTTGCGTTAATACAATGATGAAGACATGTTGCATTAATAGAAATTAAAACTTGTTGCATTGCGTTAATACCAAGACTTGCTACATTAATTGCTTGGAATATTATAATGTTGTTGCACTAATATTGCAATTGGTTGGCGTTAATACCATGAATTTGTGATGTGCCAAACAATGTTCTTGATAATTTATCACTTGGAAATCGTTGGAGTGGATTCCAATACATATTTTGTTGGTATATAAGGTTGGAGAGGACGTTGATATAAATTTTGTTGGTATATAACAATGATAACATAATACTCCATTAATGCTCGGGATGATACTCCATTTAACAAAATTTTATTGCATGGCGATAATACTCAAATAAATGCAACAATAATCCTCTTATGCAGTGATAATAATAATTTACGCAACAATAATTATATTGGTGAATATTACATCTTGCTTGACACAAATATATTCTATTAATACATATTGTACATCAATAAGGCTATTATTCAGTGATAATAATAATGCCAATGAATGCTTGATAACCATCGAACATTTGATAATGATAATAATGCCATTTAAACAATAATAACCACTAATGTTGCTCCAAGCCCCAAGGGTTAGCTCAATTGGTCGAGTCCCTGTTGTTAAGTACCTCGTCGATCGGGAGGTCACAAGGTTGATTCTCCTCGACACCCTTGGGGTTAGGCCTTGCTAGTTTGGCTAATGGGCTTTAAAAGATTCCCTTCGGGGTTGATCTGCCCAAATTTTTCCAAGGAAAAAAAATAAAAAAAAATATATATATATATCCAAACCACTAATGTTGCTCCAAGGTAACTAATGTTGAAGGAATAAAATAAAACTTCTCCAATAAAAATGTTTCCATGGAATATATTAATGTTGCATATAATTATTCCATTGTACATTATTATTCTGCTGCACATAATTATTCCATTGTGCATTAGTATTCCACCGTCTCAGGAGATTTCATGATATCTCATAGAACTTTAACGTTTCTCCAATCCATTAGTTGTCAATACTATGTATGGGCCTATCTTTTTGTCCCTCACATTTCTACTCCAGTCAAATTTTGACATTCATAATTGCAAATAAACGTTACTCTTCTTTGTCCTTCCATTACCTTCCTTGCCACTATTCGTACCTTATCATGATATATAGAAATCATTTTGACCGCTTGGTTCTCTTTGATGGATGCCATTTATTTATTTTTAATGCTTACTTTCTCAAATTTCTTGAACTTTTATGTATCTTTCCCCTTTGCAGGCAAACAATCAATGCTTAGTGATGCCCTTTTCAATGGCATGCACTGGTAGCCTCTTATTCAATAATTTATTGTTCTCGAGATTTTCTTAGAGTTGAATGCCTAGAAATTACATCTCAATGACTGTAGAGAATGGATTTGACAGTATAATGGATTTAAATGTCTGTTCATTTGTTTGCTATGAGATGTATGAGGTTTATCTTTTATATATTGTAGATATATGGAGAATGATCTCTTTATATAATTTCATTTATTCTTTTGTAATATTACTAACTCTTCATTTACTCTTTCAAATGTAGGAATTTGTTCTTCCTCAACTCACATGTTGATGCTTTGAAGAATTTCCTCCATAATTTCACTTTGATCTTGTAGCATTAACATTACCTGAAATCCTAGTGCTGTAATTGAGTGAGGCACAGTGTTTCAATCACCCATATCTTTCTAATTGTAGAAGCATTTTCAGAGTTTTCCTTTTATTTTGCAATACAATTGATTTGAATGTCGATCTTATGAATTGAATTATTCAATATGTTTATTTGAAGGATTTTTATCCTAGGTTATTTGATATTGCAAAGCCTCATTTTCTTCAAATAAATGTAGCTGCTTGATATGTGAATGATGAACTCCAATTTCTTCCTTGGTATGGAGAATTATCTTTGCGTGGGCTACAATTTCTTTTTCCCATAGGATTTTTCATCTTATTTAGAAAATATTTATTGATTCCGAATGATTTGTTTTATAATAGTGATGAGTTCCTGATGAATTAAGTCCACACTCAAATTCCTACAAGATTGTGGATTATTACTCGAACAATAAAATGTACTTTGTTTAATTGTGTTATTGAATCACTTCAGGAGTTTCGTCTTTTGTTGATAAATTAATTTTACTTCTTCAAGCATTCACGTCATTCAAATATTTGTGTTTATGCGGCACTGAAGGATTTATAGGGATCCTAATAATGCCCTAAGATGCTGAAATGTAGTTTAGTCACATGTTTTCTTTCTAGTTGTAGAAACATGTTCATAATTTTCTTCAGCAACAGTTCTTTGCAATTATAAAAAGGATCTATGCATGAAATAATTCTTTGTAGTAGTTTGTACATGATATTTTATTGAGATAGATTTCTTCATGTGAAACTTGCAAGTAGTGTGGTTCAGATGTCGATCTCATGATTCTACATGATGAAGACTTCTTGGAAGATTGCCACAAAGATGAATACAATTTGTTCCTCTTGGATTGATGATAACATACATGTTTGAATATATCTCAAACATTGAATGTAGCATTGCAACTCAATTACTTTATGTCCTTTGAATTTAAGAGGCATTTTACTTCCATAGTGGTCTCTTTTCTTTTGGTTTCATGTATATATATTTGAATATAATAGAATTTGCTCTGCCGCTTGATGGTAATCCTTTGCTTTTGCTTTCGTGTAAATACATTTGAATGGATCTTGGGATTTCATAGATCAATTGTGAGTTAATACATGGATCATCATAATGTATATCAATGTATTCCATATAAACAATAAGAGAATGAAGGATTTTTTAGAAAATTCTAATGGTCCCAACATGCTTTGTCTATTTATTTACATGCTTATATACATGACATATGCATGCGTACATTTTTATATGAAACCTTGCATTAAAGGCACAACTTTTGAAAGGTGCACTTGATTGATGTCGCTTGTTCATGAAGAAAATGACTTAATCTCGCAACTTTATGATGCCTTTGATCTTGTTGCTTCTTAGTGGCTTCAATTTCTTGACAAAATCATATGCTTCCTATTCCTCTTCTTTACTTCTCCTCGCTTCTATAGTCTCCCCCTTAGATGGTGCATTCAATTTCAAGTTTTAGACTCTCCTTTTGAAGTTACATTAGTGAGGAGCACTTGCAGGCACTATCCCTAACTTGTTTCTCAGATACTCAAATGGTTCTATAGCAAGAGGATTTGTAAATATGTCTGCTATATGTTCTCTTGTGGGTATGTACTACATCTTCATTGTTTGTTCAACCACTTGTTCTCTGAGAAAGTGGTACTTCATAGGGATATGTTTAGTTTTTGAATGAAGTACATGATTTTTCGAAATGCTTATTGCACTTGTATTGTCACATTTGATAGAGATAGGCTCACTGAAATTTACCTTCATATCCTGAAGTGTCTGCTTCATCCACAACACTTGTGTGCAATAGGTTGCAACTGCTATGTATTCAGCTTCCACTGTAGATAGAGAAAATGATGTTTGTTTTTTTCTTAGCCATGCCACTACAAACTCTCCTCGGTAGAATGCACCACTGCTTGTACTTTTTCTATTATCTATACAACTATCCCAATCCGCATCTGTGTATGTTGTCAATGTAAATTCCTTACCTTTTAGATACCATAATCCATAGTGTGTAGTCCCTTTCAATTACCTAAATATCATTTTTGTTGCTAACAAATTTGTTTGGGTGTTGATTGATATCTTGTTGTTAATTTGATTGACACATTATATCTGGTTGAGAAGTTGTTAGGTATAACAGACTTCCTATCATAGATCTGTAAAGCTTTTGATCCACATCAGGCGATTCATCATCTGCACATATCTTACATCTAGTAGTCATGGGGGTTGAGACAAGTTTACAATCTTCCATTTGGAACCTTTTCAACATATCTCTTAGGTATTTCTCTTGAGAAATGAATATGCCTCCAAGATTTTGTAGGATTTGGAGCCCTAGGTAGAAGGTAAGTTCTCCAATCATTGACATTTCAAACTTGATCTTCATCTCTTCAGCAAACCATTCTACTAGATGATATTTATTGTTGCCAAACATAATATCATCCACATACACAACTATAATTAGTAATTCATCTCCATCAACCTTTATGTACATATTACTATCAACTCCTCCTCTCTTGAAACCCTGTTTTTGAAGGTACTTGTCCAGTCTAGAGTACCACACCCGTGGTGCTTGTTTAAGACCATATAGTGCTTTCTTTAACCTACAGACATAGTTAGGCTTATCTGATAATGAAAAACCTTCAGGTTGTTCCATATAGACTTCTTCCTCAAGATCACCATTTAGGAAGGAAAACTTCACATCCATTTGGTACACCTTGAAATCATTGTAACATGCAAAGGCCAAAAAAATCATGATTGCCTCTAGTCTCGCAACTAGTGCAAAAGTCTCTTCATAATCAAGATCTTCCACTTGTGAGTAACCCTTACACACCAATATGGCTTTGTTTCTAACAACTTGACTTTGTTCATTCATCTTATTTTTGAATACCCATTTTGTGCCAATGACATTCTTTCTGACGGGTCTTGGTGTTAGTTCCCAAGTCTCGTTCTTCTCAATTTGGTCTATCTCCTTGTTCATAGCATCTATCCAAATTTTATCTTTACTTGCCTCATCAAATTTCTTTGGCTCTATCTGTGACAACATAGCTATATGAACTTGCTCATATTTTTCTGCTAGTTGCCTCCTTGTTTGTACTCCTTCACTTTTATCTCCAATAATTTGATTTTCAGGATGATTCTTTTGAGTGTGCCTTGAGGTTCCTTTTGAATGAGTCTTTGTATCTTCTAATTCTTCATCTAGTGCTTCATTTTCTTTACTAATATGATGACGATTATCTAGAGTACTAATAAAACATGTGCTTTTGTTCTTATAAGATAGTTCTTCATCAAACCTTACATCTATGCATTCCACAATCTCATGTAACCTCTTGTTATAACACCTATATCCCTTGCTTTTTTAAGAATATCCCAAGAATATTCCTTCATCTGATCAAGCATCAAACTTTCATAACTTTTCATCATTATTTTTAATATAGCATTTACTCCCAAATACTTTGAAATGCTTGATTAATTATGGTTTCCCATGCCACAACTCATAACGTGTCTTATCAAAGTTTGGTATGAGATGTGCCTTGTTGAGAATATGTACTGTTGTATGTACTGCTTCTTCCTAATAGGTTTGAGGAATGTTTCTTTCTCGCATCATGGCCCTGGCCATTTGTTGAACATATATGTTTTTATCTTTCTGCAACTCCATCCTGTTGAGGTGTGTCTGCAATAGTATATTGTTGTTTTATGCTAAATTCATTACACATGTCAATAAACTCATCTAAGGTGAATTCACCTCCTTTGTCTAACATTATGCACTTTATCTTTCACCTTGTTTGATTTTCTACCAATGCCTTGAATGTTTTAAATTTCTCAAATGCTTCTGACTTATTTATGAGAAATGCCACCCAAGTCAATCTCGAATAGTCATCGATTACCAGCATGAAATATTGTTCTCCTCCTGGTGCTTTTGTTCTGGAAGGCCCACACAAATCCATATGAACTAGTTGCAAAGGCTTACTACTTGATAGTTTATCTTTGACTTTGAATGATGTTCGTGTTTGTTTACCCATTTGACATGACTTGCAGATAGTGTTTTGAGGCTTCTTTATTGTTGGTAAATCTCTAGCTTCTCTCTTCTTGTTGAGTTTGATGATGTGATCAAAGTTGACATACCCCAATCTCCTATGACATATCCATGATTCATCTTGTTTAATGATGTAGCATTCCTCACTCTCTTCTTTCAAGATATATACATTATTCTTAGTTCGAACTACTTTAGCCAAAACATTCCTTGTAGATGTTGACTTGATTTCAGAGTTTTGAGCTCTAAAGAGAACATCACAACCTTTGTCACACATTTGAATTACACTCAACAAGTTATGTTTTAGACCATCTACAAATAGTACATCTTAAGCCTTTCCTCTTTCGTTATTCAGACCTCTGAGCATTTAATATCACTTCCAGTTTTTAGACCCTTTTATATGTTGAATAATCATGTTTAGTTTAGTTTGAGCCTTCTATAGATTTTTCTTGAGACTTACCATCTCTTCCTCCAATATTTCACACTCCTAGATTTTCTCTTTTATTTGCTTCATTAAAATGTCTTCCACCTTCTTTACTTCTTCAAGTTCAACTTGATAATGTCTTCTGAATTTGATTATTCCTTTACATATTTCAATAAGATCTCTTCCTTCTTTCTATTCTTTAGTTTAATCCTTTCTATTTCATCTAGGGCACTGATTAACTCTCCTTCAAGGTCTACCTCACCTTCCTTTTCTTTTCATATTCCCGACAATCCTTTTCAAGTTCTTCCAAGGCCATCAACATGAATTCATTGGTTTTGTCTTCACTAGAGGATTCATCGAAACTTTCTTTTGAATTTTCTCTCTTTTTGCATTTTATTAGACTTGTTCTTCTCTTTCCCTTTAGGCTAATTTTCCTCTTTCTTATAAATACATTTTGATGCATAATGTCCCACTCTTCCACAGTTAAAACACTTAAATGGAAGTTTTCCTTTGTACTTACATGTGCCTTTCTTCAACATTCTGACAAATTTTGCTTCTTCTTCATAAGAACCTGAGCATGAACACTCCTTTTCTTTTATGGGCTTGTTTGCCTTGAAAGTTTCCTCTCTACTAGCTACCTTCCCTTTTGGAATTCTCATCTCATATGTTGTCAAAGAGCCACATAGTTGATCTCTGTTCAAAGTCTCAAAGTTTGTTGTTTCTTCTATAGCTGAAACCTTAGGATTGAATTTAGAAGGTAATGGCCACAATATTTTCTTAACTATTACACTTTCTTTGATTTCTTCTCCTAGACCCAACATGACATTTACAACTTCATCAACTCCTAAAAGGAATTTAACTATATTTTAATCTTCATTCATTTTTAAGGTCTAAAACTACGTTCTATACACTTGTAATTTGGCCATCTTCACTTTTTTATCTCTTTCATGAATATTTTTTAATTTAACCTAGATATCTTTAGTTGTCTCACAATGCATTACTTTGGTAAATTCAAACTCACATAGACCACTCATAAGTGCATTCATAGTTTTTGCATTAGCTATAGAATTCAGTTTGGCATCTTTTTCACTGGTTGTTTCCTTTGGTTCTTCATACCCTAGCATCACAACAACCCAGACTTCTACTCCTAAAGACATTAAATATGTCTTCATTCTCATTTCCAGAAGGCATAGTTTGTACCGATAAATAGATGGGCTTTATTTGTTGAGCATCCTTCTTGACTAGCCATTTTACTTACTTAGGACCTCCTTCAAGTTGTTAGACTGCTACTGAAGGAACAAAGCTCTTACACCAATTGATATTTATGATTGGGAATTACTGGGGGGGTGAATCAGTAATTCAAAATTCTTTACTTTTTCTCAACTTAATTTTCTACTTATGCAGCGAATGGCTTATGTTCATGCTCAATTATTAATGAATTCCTTTTGCAGGTGTCAAAGAGAAATATTTGCAGATTTATTTATCAAGAATTCAAAAACATTCAAACAACATTCAAGAACCAACACGTGAAGACACTAGATATAAGTGGAAACCTTAAAGGGAGAAAACCACAAATTTTAGGCTGAAAGTGATGTGAAGGCAAGTTGTTACTCCTTATTACATCATATTTTTGTAGGCTCCAACCTACAAGAGGCTCCTACCTCAACATGCTACAACCTGTTCCTTTTCAAGCTACAACATATAAAGGGACAAAAATATCTCAATCACAACATCAAGTCACAAATGTTGGTTACCTCATTTACAGTTTTGTTGTCAAGTCTACTGTTGCATTGCTTCTCCTTTTCACTTTGTATCTCTTCTCTTGTTTCTCATCAACTTTCTTATGCAAATTGTTTCTCTTCTAAAAAGTTCTTTTACCATTCCAAATTGTATATTTTATAAGCATGCCATCTTGGTTGTTTGTATTCTTTGCAGGAATATGAAATGAAGCATTGTCTCTTGGATTTCCAAAAACTACTCATAAGTTTGTCTCTTCACTTTCAATTATGAAAAATAATTTGTAATATAAAATAGAGTTGAATTAAAACAACTCAACCAGTAATGATTATTTCGTATCATACATTTTATGTTCAATAAAAACATATATATTTCAGCTTGTGTCTCAATATTTTATGTTCCATTTGACAATGTTTAGAATTTACATTGATTATCATAGCCTTTGCACTTCACATCACTTTCAGCCTTTTGTGTTCAAGCATAAATGATCACCAATTCAATATTCAACATTCAACCTTCATGTGCACTTCACATTCAACATAAATTATCACCAATGTGATCAATGACATCAATGCAAATATTACCAAGAGATTTAACCCGGCTAATGAATGACCCTATTTGTCATTCTCCTTACTAGCCAGCCATTCCTACCGAATTGTCGAGCGATATTCCAAAATTCAACGTAAATCCTAGAGAAGACCCATCTACTCATGTTATGACCTATCATTTATGGTGTTCATCCAACTCCTTGAATGATGATTCAATTCGTTTACGACTTTTCCAAATAACTCTTATTGGTACGATAACTAAATGGTATGTTGAATTGCCACAAGCTTCATTTAACAACTTCAATGCCTTAGCAACAACGTTTCTAACCCATTTTCAATTATCTATCCAATATGAAACTAGAATTGAGTTTTTGACCTCTTTGAAACAGTCTGACTCCACTCATATCTCTGATCATATTCATGAGTGGAGGTGTCAATGTCGATAGGTCAAAACTTTCATTCTTGATCAGTTATTGGCAGAATAATCTATCAAATCATTGTTTCCATCCATAACTGAAGATGTTGCTAAAGGCAGATTCATTATTGAAGATCAAATCATTGCTCATGCCCAATACCTTGATTTGATTTATACTCAATCTGACACGCTTTATGACAAGATACCCAATGCTCTATGACCTCAACATATTGTTCCACCTCCTCCCGCTAAAGAATCGCATGTCGTTGATGGTATGATTGGTTTTGTTAGTCAACAAACAATGAGTAAACTACCTGGTTTATCTCCTGTTGTGGCTACTCAAAACCCATCCTCTGCTACTCCTGTGACCATCTTGGAGAATAATGTTGTTCAATCTACAAAAGGCTAGACTCAGCAGCCTGGAAATAAGAAGAAAGGTAAAGGGAAGAAGAAGAAAGATAATTATTCACAAGAAAAAACAAAATAATTAGTCTCTTGATGAGAAACAAAAGCCTCGTTATCCTTTCCTTATTTGTAATGAGGTACATTTTACTAGGGAGTGTCCACATCGAGCAGAAGTTAATGAATTCCTTAAGTCGTCATCTAATGCACCCACTGTGTTAACAAATCCATTTCCCAACAAGAAGATGAATATGGTTGCATGAGATCCAACTTCCCTTTCACATGTTATGATGTTATCTTCCGCCAAACATAAATATGAGATCATGGTGGCTACTAGAAATAAATACTATGGTAACCCAAAACCCTCGACTGGTAAGGCTAATGATCAACCTTCGAGCTCCACTCAATCTACCTCGGATCCTTCTTCAAATGTAATACCGATTGAATTAACCATTAAACCTCCTAACGTTGTTATTCACAAATTAACATTCGATCATCATGCGAGAGTTGCACAAAATCACAACATAGTTGAGGGCTTAGTCCAAGCTCCTTCCACTATGTCAACTCTCGAGGTATTGCAGAATTGTCCTGCCCAAAATAGGTCTTTACTTGAAGAAATTGGAGGGATCGATTCTTCGGACTCGAACCTCGTATTCTTTAATCGTGAGAACCATACTCTTAAACTTCCACCGCAACTAGCATTCATGATCCAAGTCGTTGTTAGAAGTAAAACTATACATCGAAAAATTGTGGACGAAGGTGCTTCGACTAGTATCATGTCGCTTTCATGTTGGAAAGCTATTGGTTCTACACAACTTAATCAGTCACCCACCACTCTCAAAACTTTTGATGGAAGAGGTTTCAAACCTTACGAAATTTTGAATTTGTTGCAAGTAGAATTAGTTGGCAAAATAGTTTCAATAGAATTTGAAATTATATATGGACCTTTGGATTATAACCTATGCCATGAAAATTGTCATCTTGAACTATTTTAGGATGATTTTTTTCCCTCATTGGGGGGGGGGGGCATCGTGGTCATCGATCAACCTACCTTTTTTTTCCGATAATTCTCAGACTACTAGAAGTATTCCACTTGTGGGTGAATCCTTGTAGCCTTATCAACATGTCGAGGTAGGATTGTTGAAGGATTCTTCTTTAATGTGAACTTTTCCACTTCCTCCTCCTAACATTCCCAATCTGGTTGCCTTTGTTAATATGATTTATTCTTGTACTATTCCATCTGATCCCTGGATAGTACCAGAAATTTCCAATGTTGATACATTTTGTGACCGTATGCTGCTCAACCCCATTGAGCTTGAATATGAAGCAATTTATTTGGCATGTTCGATAAATTATTATTTCAATTCCCCAAAAATTGGGTTGATCATTCCCAAGATTTTGGTTCATATTCTAACCCTTTCATTGTTACATTCTCTACTAATGAAAGCATCATGGAAATCATGATGTCAGATGATGCACCATGGGACGATAACCATCATCATTCCTCCTTACCTGAAACTCTTGAGAATAATATTGGAGATGTTTATTCACCCAATATTATTGAGACATTTAAGGATTTTGTATCCATTCACGATATCAATTTCAAGAAGAACATAGCGAATATTGAAGAGATTGTTCCTCTCGATATTTCAATTAAACTCGAAGTTATCGAAAATGTCCATATTGGTGCATCTTGTTCTCATGATGAGGTCAAGATTTTTAAATCATTTTTTCAAGAATTCTATGACGTTTTCACTTAGACATGTGAAGAGATGCAAGGTATTGATCCAAATATCATGGTACATGAGATCAAAACTTATCCATATGTTAAGCCAATTCGACAATTCTTACGTTTGGTTCACCCTAAGAAAATTGTTGCGATCAAAGCAGAGGTTGAATTTTTTTGCGTGCTAGCTTTATTTACCCAGTTCCTCTCACTGTTTAGGTCTCCAAAATAGTCCTTGTGATGAAGAAATAAGGAAAAATTCAAGTATGCTTCAACTATCGGGATATTAACCGTGCTTGTCCCAAAGACAACTACTCAATCTCATTTATCGACAAAATTGTTGATGACTCTGCAACATAAGACTGCATTTATTTGTCCATGGGGCACGTTTTCCTATCGTAAATTCCCTTTCAGTTTGAAGAATGTTGGTGCAAATTTCCAAAGGGCCATGAATTATGCCTTCCACGATATCAAGCACATTGTACAAACTTATTTGGATGATTTATCTGCCCACTCCAAACGTCGTGAGGATCATCCAATGCATCTCAAGGAAATTTTCTTACGTTGTTGACATTGTAATATCAGATTAAATCTACACAAATGTGTGTTTTGTGTCCAATCCGGTAGAATTTTCGGTTTTTTTTTTGTGTGTGTTGAAACAAGGAATCTGCATCGATCTACTCAAAGTACATGCAATTATTGATTCGCCCGCACCTTCCTCACTTGTTAATTTATAGTTACTCCAAGGGAAGGCTAACTTTCTACAGAGATTTGTCCCGAATTATGTAGAACTTACGAAAGGATTTACTCTCCTATTGAAAAATGAGTTCCCTTTCATTGGGATGATACATCCCAAAAGGTTCTTGATGCCCTGAAAGATGTCATAGTTCAAGCATCATTATTGTAACCCCTAATTATCAACGCGACTATTTCTTGTATCTCGTTGTAACAATTACTACTATTGCCATGGTATTGGTCCAAGCATATGACCTAGGGGAGGAACACCCTATCTATTATCTGAGTCGAAATTTAAACAACCCTAAAATAAAATACACTCACATTGAAAAGTTAGCTTTCGCAGTTGTGCAAGCTATCTAGATATTTCGCCACTACATTCTGCTTCAGAAGACTATGGTTGATTCTAATTGCAACTCTATGACATACATTTTGTCACATCAATTGTTGGGGGGGGGGGGGGGGTGCGATACTCTAAATGGATTATTATTCTTCATGAGTTTGATTTGGAATTCATCAAATCCAAATATAAGAAGTCTCTAGCCTTCATTGAACTGATACGCAACCTTCCCTCATCTGAAACCGATTCTACATCTGATGATTCTATTCTCGACGAGTCATTGTTTTTGATTGGTTCATCTGATCCTTTGTATGGAGATATCATTATCTATCACCATACTCAAACTTTCTGGCCTAACACCTCTTGCTATGATCAACGACGCATTCGATACCAGGATTAAAATTACATTATACTTGGCAATACTCTCTATCACCATGATATCGATACGATATTTAGACGATGCCTCACTCTTGAGGAGAATGAGAAAGCTTTAAACGAATGTCGTGTCGATGCATGTGGCAGACATATGTCTAGTTATGCCACCACCCAAAACATTTTGCAAGCCGATTACTTTTGGCCAACCATGTTTCAAGATTACATCCTTGTAGTCCAAAAGTGTCACGCTTGCTAGATTTATAATTGTAAATCTCATGCTCCACCTACTCCTATGCATCATGTTATCGTTATTGGTCCATTTACAAAATGGGGCATTGATTTTATGACCTATAATCCTCATTCGACTGAGGGGAGCAACTACATTATTGTGGTTGTAGATTATTTTACCAAATGGGCCGAAGTGATGCTTAAATACAATAACAACGACGAAAAACTACATTATTTCTTTTTAATCATGTCATTGCTAGATTTGGTGTGCCACAAGCTATTGTTACAAACCAAGTAAACATTTTCGACATTAAACAACATAAACTTTAAAATGAGAACTGATATTGTTACCCGTTTTGTAGAGATAGCAAAAAGGTGACCCGATTTTGAAAAGGGGTGATGTAGAACACACATGTTTTTTTAAAGCATAGTTTTTGGCACTTTAATTTTTTTTATGTACATTGCGTTTTAGAATGGTAGTGATTTTCATGTTGATTTAAAAAAATGGTTATTCTACATCATACCCTTTTTTTAAAAGACTTATTTTTTGACTTTAAATTTTTTTATTGTATGAAATGTAAATAATTATTTTGTAAATTTAATAATTTTGGAAGTAGTCTTCTTCTTCAAATTTTTATTTATTTTTCTTTGTAGGGAGGTTTTTATTGTTTTGCATATTTAAAGAAGAAGGTCGATATTTTGCATTTTCGATAGTCTCTAAAAAGCAAATATAAAAAAAAATATTAAAAAGACAAAAATAAAAAATGTTAAAAAGTCTCTATGTGGTAGCTCAAGTGGCAATGGCTGTGGAAATGAAGTCTCACCGAACTGGAGATCTTGGGTTCAATCCTTGTGCTACCCTCCCTGGAAATGGGGTGAATAATGGACATGTAAAAACTCAAAAATGAGAGGGTCCTACCTAAGCTTATAAAAAAAAATGTTAAAAAAAAATCTCTCATAAACCATAAAAGAATTTGGAATAAATAAATATATATATATATATATATATATATATATATATATATATAAATAAAATTAAGTAAGTAAAAATAGAGAAAAAAACAAAAACAAAAAACATTAGCAAAAACTAGGAAAAAAAAAACCTAGTTAAATTAATATTAAAAAAACAAAAATAAACTCAAATTAAAAATAATAATAATAATAATAAATAAAATAAAATGAAAATGTTGTAAAATATATGTCTTTTCAAATGAAAAAAATAAATAAAAAAACATTTACAGTTTATAAAGAAATGCATATTTTCGATATATATATATATATATATTCAAAAAAAAAATATTATTATTTTTTATTAAACCTAAATTTTTTATTTAAAAAAAATTAGTTTTTTTTTTTTTAAACCATCTTTATATATATATATATATTACAAATAATTAAAAATATTTATTTATTTTTTAATTTTAAATTTTAAAAATTATTAGAAAAAATAAATAAATAAAAAATTAATATTTGTTTTTTAACGGTTTTTTTTATTAAAAAAAAATAAAATAAATTTTTTGTGGCCCTCCACTCCACGGCTGTGCCACCACGGGCGGGAGGGCGATTCCGGGAATCGCCCCCCGTCGTGGCGCGGCTGTGGGCGGAGGGCGACAATTTATTTATTA
Organism: Pinus tabuliformis; assembly: GCA_031772625.1. Classification (NCBI taxonomy): domain Eukaryota; kingdom Viridiplantae; phylum Streptophyta; class Pinopsida; order Pinales; family Pinaceae; genus Pinus; species Pinus tabuliformis. The sequence goes on from CM062818.1 coordinate 1,112,399,042, forward strand.
TTTATTTTTTAACCGTTAAAAAACAAATATTAATTTATAAATTTTTTGTTTTAATAATTTTTTAAACTTTAAATTAACAAAAAAAGGGGAAAAAAAAGAAAAGAAAAGAAAAGAAGACTGTTTAAAAATTAATTTTAATTTATTTATTTATTTTTAAATTAAAAATTGTAGGTTTAATTATTAAAAAAATAAAATAAAATAAAATAAATAAATAAAATAAATAAATAAAATTATATATATATATATATATATATATATATATATATATATATATATATATATGATGATGATGATGATGGTTAACGTCCGCTGAGACCAAACAATGGTCTATCGGACCTAAAGAAACAAATTATTTATTTTGATTTAACATTTTATTCCTATGCTCAAACAGCTTGGAGAGAAGCCTCCCGAGCTCACTATAATCTTGACATTGTAAAAGGCTAGGAAGGTCAGTATTGTAACAAAGATTGTGAAACTGAGATCTAATGTGGTTGTACGCGGGGCACTCTAAGAGGAAGTGGTTTTCATCCTTGATGTTCCTATTCTCACATATATGGCAGATCCTTTCCATCCATGGCATTTTAGGAACTGCCCAACGACCTATTTCACTATGGAGCTCATGAGAATTCGTTCTAATCTTTGCTATATTAATTTTCTTCTTTGAGCTAGTTAAAATAGAGAGATACTTTTGATCTTCTAGGGTGGGGTTGATGACCTTCTTATAATAACTTAATTTTATTTTAGCCGCTAAATCATTCTCACACCACATTTTTTCTTTGAACTTAGAAGTAACAATATCTTTAATGTTATTTATGTTTTGCAATGCATCATTTTCGTTGATCTCCCAATAGTTTAACCAGGCCCTTGTGTCTTTATGCCGCCCTCGATTGAGCCTTAGGTGGTTTTGGCTGGAATTTAAAGCTAACTTAGGAAGTCTATGATTGTCTATGTTATTGAGTTTGTGCTTGTACAACAGAAACCTAAGCATAGCTAGGCTCTCAATAGGGGAAAGACCCGCTTCTATAAGGAGAATAGGATAGGGTGTATTACTTTTAATTTTCATGTTATAAGTTATAAAACACTTCTGGATTTGCTCCATCTTTCTCCATGATTCTCTGGAGATGCTGCAACCCCAAACCTCACAGCCATATAAAATAACAGGAGTGACTAAAGTTTCAAATAGGAACTTCTTTTTATCCCACATTACGAGGTTTGCTATTTTACAATTATTTTCAAGACCAAAATAAGCTTTCCAACCCCCATTAATCCTTTTCTCAATGCTATGGTTCTAGTTGAGCTTGTGATGAATATCAATTCCTAGGTACTTGTAAGAATACACTTCCTCCAAACATTTTTTCAAGTTTGTTGCTGTTGCTGCCCTCGCTGCGACCTGCGTAGCCTGACTGGGCGCTGCCCTCTCGGCCCTTCCGCCCCGACCCTGGTCCTCTTGACTGCAGGGCTGCCTGGATCTGCCAGGCCTGCTCATTGCCTTGACCGCGTTGCCCCTGCACCGGTCAGATCTGCCTGCTCTGCAGGGTTTGATCGGCTCTCCTTTCTTCCGTGTTTGAGATGCCTTGTTTCCTGTACCCGCCTGGAGCAGATTGGGTTTGCTGATCTATGCTCTGTCATGGAGGCTCAAGGCTCGCCTACCGGTTCGCATGCTTCTCCTCCGGAAGCTGAAGCAGCCTTCTCCTCTCTCCTGGCTTCGCTGCCCAAAAAGAAGAAGCCTGAACTCTCTAAATTCGTCAAAAGGATCGACGATGTTCCGGAAGTAAACCTACCTCCTGAGGGCCCGATCCAGGTTGCCTTGTCCCTGGCAGATCGAGCCCTGGTGGGTCAATTCACGGGCCTTTGGCCCTCGCCAAAATCGACGGAAAACTGGGTCATCAAGAACTGGGTTCCCCTGATCGAAAACAATGTCACCTCTTATTTTCTGGGTAGAGGCTTCTTCCTGTTTGAGTTCAACACAAAGGAGGACAAAGACCTGATCTTCAGGAATGGGCCATATTTCATGGGGCCTCAGGGTCTTTATCTTAACAAATGGACCCCTGACTTCGACCCGACCATGGATGTCCCAACGGCGGTCCCTGTCTGGGTTCGGCTCCCGAATCTCCCGGTGCATTGCTGGAATTGGGAGTCCCTCAAGCACATAGGGAACACTCTGGGAAAATTCATTGATAGAGAAAATAACAATGATCAGTATGATTGCACCCGAATCTGTGTCGAGGTAGACTTAGAGGTGGGGCTTCCGGAGGCCATCAAATTAAAGGTAGGCAGTTGGACGCATGTCCAAGTGCTGGACTATGAGAAACTTCCTTTCAAATGTCGTAAATGCCATATCTATGGCCACTTTGCAAGAGGGTGCCCGAGCAAAGGGGAGGCAGAGAAGGGAAAGGAAGAAGGCTGGAACCAGGTCAAGAGATCAAAGGCATCCCAAAAGAAATCTGGGGTTCATGCACCCCATCTTGCCTCCACCCAGAATGCTCCCCCATCAAAAAGTCAGGAAAACAGGTATGTGGTCTTAAGCTCCGCTGAAGAGACTCCCCAGGCAGAAGATAAGCAAGATCCTCCATCAGATAAATCGACTTCAGCGGATGCAAGACCTGACGAAAGCGCCACGGCAAGAAACAAGGAAAAACAACCAGAAGCATCCGAGGAGGAACATGACTCGGAGGAGTCTGAGGAGGATGGAGAAATAGGAGACATGCAGACATCGGTCAGAAGATCTGCAAGAGGCCGTAAATCAGCTAGAGAAAAGAGAGATCAGGAAACTTAAAAGGACAAGCTTCAGGGTAGCCAACCCACTCTGGAGAAACTCCTTGGGAAAAATCCGAAGACGAACAAAAACCACTTGCAGGGTTCCAAGGGAGCCCATCACCATAAAAATAAATGATGAAGATTGTCTCCTGGAATTGCAGAGGAATGGGGAGCAAAGTGAAAGAAGAAGCAACAAGAAGTCTTATAAGAAGAGAATCCCCAAACATTCTTCTGATCCAGGAGACCAAAATGGAGGACAAGGAGTTTCTCCAGACCAGTAAAAAGTTTTGGAAAGGAAGCAGCGGACATGCAGTTTCAGCACGGGGAGCCTCTGGGGGCCTGGGCTCCCTCTGGAATCCTCTCAAGTATAGGCTGATCACCGAGTTGCACAACACACACTGGCTATTCTTGAAGCTCCAGCCATTGGACTCAAGGGAGGCAGTCAGTCTTTTCAATGTCTATGTTCCAACAAATATAGGGGAGAAAAGAGAGTGTTGGGACTCCATCAGACAACTGTCGGAGTCAAAAAATTTGGAAAACATCATTGTGGCAGGGGACTTAAACCTTACCATGCGCATGGAGGAAAAGCGTGGAGGAACAATCATAAGGGACCCCGCAAGGGAATGGGTGGAAGACCTCATGCAGGACTGGGATCTGCTCGACATCCCTCTAGAAAATGGTAAGTATACTTGGTCTAACAAAAGAATAGGTCCGGGTCATATTTCTGCTAGACTTGATAGATGCTTGGTGCAGAGTTCCTTTCTTCTGCTAGGCTTAGAATCCAGATTGCATATCCTCCCATGCAGCGCTTCTGATCATAAGCCAATTTTGCTGGAGATGTCGGGCCATAAAGACCTTGGTCCCATCCCCTTCAGATTTAACCCTCTTTGGGTTAAGGAACCAGAGTTCCTGAAGCTGGTTCAAGACTGCTGGATTTTGCCTGTAAAAGGTTCCCCTTTCTTCATATGGGAAGAAAAGCTTAGAAGATTGAAAGCGGTCCTCAAAACTTGGGCCAAATCCCTCCCCTCCCCTGCAAAAGAGAGAAAGCAGGCCCAGGACAACCTCGCCCATCACAATGCTCAAAGTGAGGATGCAGAAATCACTAAAGAAGTTCTAGACAAGGAAGCTGAGCTCCAGCAAATCTTCCATAAAGCCTGCCTTTCGGAGGAAGAGCATTGGAGACAGAAGTCAAGGAGTTTATGGCTTAAAGCAGGAGACAGAAATACTGCCTTCTTTCACAAACAAGCTCAAGCTAGAAAGAGCTTCAATTCTATTGCAGAAATTAAAGATGGCAGCTCAACCCACAAAGACTTCGATAGTATAAAGAGAGCCGCTTTCAACCATTTTCAAAATTTGTATAGAGAAGAGGGAGAGACGGACCCTAACTCTAAATTCTTGGAAGCGGTCCCTCCTATGATCTCTCCCTCAATGAACCAACAGCTTGAGGCGAAGATCTCTACTCAAGAAATAAAAGACGCTCTCTCCGACATGGAGCCGGACAAAGCCCGAGCCCGGATGGCTTCACTGCAAGATTCCTTCAAACCTGCTGGCAGATTGTGGAGAAAGACCTCTGCAAAATGGTTTTGAAATCACAAACTTGTCAGAAAATTGGAGGCAGCACCAATTCAGCCTTCCTTGCCCTCATCCCCAAGGAAAAGGGTGCTAAAGAATTCAACCGGTTCCGCCCCATCTCTCTTTGCAACATTGGTTACAAACTGATCACAAAGGTCATTGCCAATAGACTAAAAGGCATTCTTCCAGCCATCATCCCAGAGAACCAAGGCGGATTTGTTCAAGGGAGACAACTTGTCGACAATTTCATCTTGGTTCAAGAGGCGATCCACTCGAGCCAGCTTCGCAAAGAGAAAGGTATGGTCATTAAATTAGATCTAGCTAATGCCTTTGATCGGGTCAGACTTAGCTTTCTTTGGGAGGTCCTGAAAAAATTCGGTTTCGAATGGGTTTTTTAAATTGGCTTCGTGCTTGTATTGTTGACCCTTGGATCGCCCCTCTTGTGAATGGGAGAGCAACTGACTTTTTTAAAGCCTCAAGGGGGCTTAGGCAGGGTTGCCCCCTCTCTCCTCTCCTCTTCGTTCTTCATGTTTCTGTCCTGAGTTTCTACCTGGATCAGAAACTGGTAGATCAAGAGATCCTGGGGCTCAATATAGCAAGAGGTGTAAAAAATGTCAATCACACCCTGTTCGCGGATGATACCCTCCTATTAGGGGCTGCCTCCGCCAGATCCGCTTCAAGTTTCAAGGAGGTCCTGGACGACTACAGTGAAGCTACAGGCAGCAGATTAAACAGGGGTAAGTGTCAAATCTTTTGTTGGAATATTTCGACTTCCACCCTTACATCCATTTCAAGAATTCTGGGCTTTACTGCATCCCTTAACTGGTCCTCCTTCACATATTTGGGCCTCCCCATTTTCCGTAAATTGGCTTACAGCAAAGATTGGGTCCCTCTGTTGGATAAATTTAAGGCCAAAATCCAAGCCTGGGGGTTTTCATGGTTAAATCTCGCTGGCAAAACTGTCCTCATCAAATCCGTTCTCTGCAGCCTTCCCATCTTTCAATTCTCTGTTATTCTAGCCCCTTCAGGCATCATAAAAAAAATGGAAGCCTTCATTCGCAAGTTCTTCTGGAAAGGAGGCAATCATAACGACAGGAAAATCCCATTGGTCAGTTGGGAGAAAATTTGCAAGCCCCAAAGCGAAGGAGGCCTTAACTTCAAGGATCTCAGCCTCCAGAACATAGCCATGGGTGCCAAGATCTTCTGGAGAGTCATTGGATCACATCCAGGTTGGGCGCAAAGAGCTCTCTGGAGGAAATACTTCAGGGGAAAGAGAAAGAGATGCTTGGACACCCCTCTTCCCACCACAGGCTCACAGCTGATCAAACTCTGCCAAAAAGTTGTCCCGTTAATCAGAGACAGAGCATTCTGGATCCCAGGAAACGGTAAAGATTGCAGGATATGGGAAGATAAAATCATGATGAATCCTCCCTTATCGTCTCACAGTTCCCTTCAACCGCTGTGCTCGTGGATGAACAACGCAGGCTACAACACTCTATGGGACATCTCGCAGTGGGAAGGCAGAACATGGCTGCGCTGGAGACTCCCTCCTGTCCCTCCTGAGCTATCTCAAGCCCGTGATCTGTTCCTTGTATCGCTAAACGGGATGGCGCCTCTGAGCGTGGGTAAGAAGGACGCCCGAGGATGGGGAGCCGCCCCAGGTCTGTACACGGTGGCGCAAGGTTATAAAAGTCTGCAGATGCGGCCTCATGTCCCCCCGAATCCAGCAGTATGGAATGGGATCTGGAACATTAAATCCACACCCAAGGTTGACGCCTTTTGCTGGCTGTTATGCCATAGCGCGATATTAACAGCCGACAGACTGCAGAAAAAAGGCTTTCAAGGCCCCTCCCGCTGTCATTTATGTTGTGAAAATGAGGAGAATGCACAACACATCATGATGGACTGTAATTATTCAAAAGAAATATGGCAAGGTCTTCTGAGTTTCTGGGAATCCGATTTTACTTTGCCCATGACTATACCTGACCTCTTTGCAAATTGGCGGAATTACTATCCTGAAACTCTCCCAAAAAACGAAAGATTTAGAGCAGCCTGGCTCTCCCTGCCGAAATTCGCTTGCTGGCAGATCTGGCTCGAGCGTAACAGAAGGGTCTTCAGGGAGGAAAGACTCAACTCACAGGTTATTATCATTAAAACAAAGTGCCTTTGGAAAGAAAGTCTTGGGGATTATCTGCCGGAGCTGAATCTGAGTCAGCATGACTTAGATTGGGGCGCCTCGATGGGCCTCCATTTTTCTGGCGAAATTAGGCACCACAAGATCACAAAAGAATGGCAATTCAGGGGGAAGGAGAATGAACTGTCGGATTTGCTTCTCAGGCAATCCAGATCCTCTTTGTTCTTTGATGGAGCAGCGAAAGGCAACCCTGGATTGGCTGGAGCAGGAGGCATTATAAAAAATAAAGAGGGCATAACAGTGGCAAAGTTCGCCTGGGGGTTAGGGCAGTCAACCAACATGCAAGCTGAAGCCTTGGCACTTCTGCAAGGCCTTAAGCAAGCAAAGGCTATGGATCTCTCAGAAGTCAGCATTATAGGAGACTCTCAAGCCATCATCAAAGTCTTAGTAGAGAACTCCTCTCTTGTAGACATCAGCCTGGCAAGAACCATTTCAAGAATCAGAATCTTGATGAAATCCTTCCGGACTACATCTCTCCTCCATGTTTTGAGAGAAAATAACAAAGATGCTGATATAGAAGCCAACAGGGCAGTTCCTCTTTCCGCTGGCTGTCTCTTGGTAGATGAAATTGAGAGTTGGGACTCCATTCCATAACGATTGTCATGTTCTTCTGCATTTTGCTGAACCAGTTTGTTTGTTTATTTAAGTTAGGGAAAATAACAGAGATAAATTCGATAGTCTGGAACAAATTCCGCGGGTACCCAGGATTTGGGACCTCTGACCAGCTAGTGGAAGGAAATTTGAAGGGCTATGCCCGACCAAATGTAACCGGTGAAAGGCATTTTGGCCAGAGATCAATATAATTCCATACCCGTTCTTGTTAAAAAAAAAAAAAAAGAATACACTTCCTCCAAGTTATTAGTGTCATATATAAAATTAGCGTAAGTGTCCTTCTTGGATTTGATAATCATAACTTTTGTTTTGTCAGTGTTAATAGTCATACCCATGGTAGAGCAAAAATCCTTAAGAAGCCTGAGCTGCTTATCAAGATCAGATGGGCACCTTGCCAAAAGAACAATATCGTCAGCATAAAAAAGAAGGATGATGACTATTCCAGCTAAGATCGTGCCATCACATCCTGCGTCCTCTAAATAGCCTTCGAGCTTATTGATGTAAATGCCAAATAGGGTAGGGGAGAGGCGGCAACCTTGTTTAACTCCGATGTTACACTTAATATCTTTCGACCACCCCTCATTGCTCTTTAGCTTGGCAATTACATTCTCATATATATATATATATTTTAATAAAAAATACGCTTTTTTGTTTTTTGTTTTTTGTTTTTTTTTTTTTAAATATTAATTTTACTAGTTTTTTTTTTTTTTTTTTTTTAACTAGTTTGTTGGTTTTGTGTGTGTGTGTGTGTGTTTTTTTTTGTTTTTTACTTAATATATATATATATATATATATATATATATTAATTTTATTTGTTTGTTTGTTTTTTTTAAGTGATCAATATTTTAATCTTAATTTTAATATTTTTAATTTTTTTTTTTTGTTAATTTTCTATTTTTTTTAAAATCTAGTTTGTTTTTAATTTTTTCTTAATTTTTCTATTTTTACCTACTTAATTTTTAGTTTATTTTAAATTTAAATTTATTTATTTATTTTATTTTTTTAATTTTTTTTTTCAATGTGGTTCACGGGCACTCAATGAGTGGCCGCTACGTCCACGTAGAGAAGCGGAGCAGTTCCACCCAAAGGGATCTGCCGGTCGGCCATATCAGGCCTAACCCCGAGGGTGTCGAGGAGATTTGACCCCGTGACCTCCCAAACTGGGAAAGTGCTTAGCAACGGGAACTCGACCATTTGAGCTATCCCTTGGGGCTTTATTTATTTTACTATTTATTTGTTTATAACTTTTATTTTTTTAGTTTTTTAATTCTTACCATTAATTAATTAATTAATTAATTTTATTTTTTTAAGTATATATTTTAATTTATGTTTTGTTTGTTTGTTTGTTTTTTTTTTTTTTTTTTTTAATGTTTTTCGGGGTCATGATAAAATATTTTACGGCATTATTTCAAAATGTTGAAATTTTACTTTTGAAAAAGAAGAAAAGAAAAGAAAGTGTTCTCCCAGCATTAACACTTTTCGTTTTGAGGGTGTTTTTTGGATAATTTTTGCCCAAAAAATTGGTTTTCACTGCCATTTTTAAAACATGTTGAAAATTTACCCCCCCCCCCCCCCCCGCCAAAAAAAAAAGATGTTATTTCAACATCAACACTTTTCGTTTTTAGCACTATTTTTTGATGTTTTTTCGGGGTTTTTTGGCCAGAGTTCCCATTTTGAGTTTACAGTTCTCGTTTCAAAGTTTACATTGTTATTTCATGATGCCTGAACTCACTACCAAGTTCGGCCTTCGGCATGATAGGTTGGCTCCATATTACCCACAGGCCAATAGAAAACTAGAAGACATTAAGAAGGTTTAGAAAACTATGCTGCAACACATGATAGGGATTCATAAGACAAATTGACACCTCTTTTTTTTGGGCATATTGAACATCTGCATGAACCACAACTATATTTACACCTTTCCAGTTGGTGTATGGTCTAGAATCACTCCTTCCCATTGAATGTGAGATTCCATCTTTAAAGCTTGTCGTCAAGCTCCTTCCTGCAACCTCCGCAAAAGAGAAGTTTTTTTTTTGTCCATCTAGCCTATTTAGATGAGACCCGACACGATGTCATAATGGCCAATGAGGCCCACAATAAAAAACATCAAAGCACAATATGACAAAAAATGTAAACATCGTGCCTTCTGTAACAGCCCGAAGTAAACATGTAATTAATCAAGTAATTGATATTCAACATGTAATTTAACTGATTAACTTCAAGTTCAAAATTATGATTAGAATACTTACCTGTGATTTCGGTTGAAGTCTACTATCTGCAACAAGGTTTTGGAGACGACTCTCCACCCAACCGTAGGCTCAATTGTGCAACGTCTTGCTACAACTGGCCACCCCCGAGCCCTCAATCAACGTTCTACTACCAGTGACTCCTAGGTCTTAATATACCATTCTCCCAAGAGAATGAAAGACAGAATCTCGGAAAGATGGAATGCCGGAATGCCTCTCATCTTCCTCACCATCTATTAAATAGAACAAAACATTGGAAGGGGAACCACATGCACACACTCCATGTGTCCATGCAACTTCTTTTTTCTTTTTTTCTTTTTTTTTTTACTTTTCTTTTGATTTTTAGCTTTCTTGTTTTATTTCCTTCTTTTTGATAGTTTTCTTGTTTTATTTTTATTTATTCTTATTTAAAGCTTTATTATGGTTATTACTATTTATTTCTTTTTATATAATTTTTAATATATATTATTTATTATTTAATATTTATGATTTATTATTTTTATTATTTATAAATAAGTGATTTATTTATTATTATTCATTATTTTTATTGTTAATTATTATTTTTGTATTATTTTTATTATTTATTATTATTTATTATTTATTATTTTTATTATTTATTATTTATTAACTTCATGTTGCCAACACCCTCTGCTGAACTAATATAACCAGCAGGCATCGAAAGTCCCCAACACCCCGGGAAATCTCAAGGAATCTCTGTCATTTTTCCCACTTTCGGCACCAGGCTAAGCCTGACCCGGTCTGTATCCTAGTCCAAGGCTGGCCCCAAGGCTCGCGCCTGACTCAGACCTCATCTGCCCCAAGGCAGGCATCCGGTCCGGTACTCAATGACCCCGGGCATCTGGCAAGGCTGGCCCACTCCCTCCACAAATACTAAGGCGCACAGCGCCAGGCATCAAAGTCCTTTACATCCCTTCCAGACTTCGGCATCCCAATCCAATAACAGGCACCAAGCCTAGAACATCAGGCACTTGGCCTCCTCAAGATGGTCCCATAGTTCTTCTAGAGCTATCCATCAAGAGCTATACACAAGACAAAGGAACCACGGGCATATGTAGTGTTGATTGAGTTTGTCCCCAGCCCATATGGTGTTACTTATTCTCCCTCGTGCATATGGGCTCGCACAAGATCATCAAATAAACTGGCCCTCTCGGCCCATTTGTGGAGTCCTGTGAATCATTACACCTCAACATGCAACCAATGCATTAGCTATACCATCATAGTATCATGGAAAATAATCCACATGCCAAGTCTTGCATGTCATCATGTAACATTCATACATTCATCATTGTTAATCGTAACATTATGAATAATAACGAACTACATGCTCATGCATGTCATAAATTTTTACGGAAGTATCACATGCTTCACCTCATGAAATACCATCATAAGTTATAACATCAACATATTTGCAATAAAAATATATCATGACTTAACATAATAAATGAACCACATGTCAATAAACCTCATATTATAGCATCATAATTCCTATGCCACGTTATGCATATCATATCCATCATGAGTTTTCAACATTAAATACCTATCATCACGTAGTAATGAATATGTCAATTTACCTTGACATAACATCATAATGCCTCATCATAAGTATACAACATCACTATTGTAACCAGTATATAAATATGAACCACGTGGGCATGATCACCCTCATACCAACATATTATGAAACATCATCAATATGAGAAACATCTCAATACTTATCAAATATAGAATAATACTCTATAAGCATTCTGATCATGATTCATTAGAAAAATGAATTTCATTTACTTTACAACCATTCAACTATGAACTAAGATTATTCAACATCCATCTAGGATTTATGTTATCTCATCAATGTTACTAGTGTGATGTTTTCATCAAGACACCAATTAGTTTTTCAATTAGTTTAGACTTTGAAATGATTGGAACCACTACCATCATTATCATCTATGAATGATTTGGTATGCCCATTGTATTTTGACCATAACTTCTTTCAATACTAATGACGCGCACTAATAAGTTGTTTTGTATGATCAATCCCCTTGTGAGTGAAATTTATTCAATTGCACCCTTTATTAGTTGAATCTGACTTCTTTTGCCAATTTATATGTAATCCTTATCAAAGTCTCATTATAGAATTTCCAACTATATTTCCAACAACATTTCTTCCTACACTTCATGCTCAATGTTTTCTCATTAGTCTACGTCATGTATTTCTTTTTCAAAAAGTTAAACAATTTTCATCCTCGGAACATTTTCCTAGTTTATCATTTGTTATTTCTCACTGATTACAAGCGCTTAGAACTTCCTATAATGACACTTATATAGGCCATCACTTTGACCTTACCAATCATGTTGCTCGGTTCAATCATTCATATCATTAAGAGAATTTTCTTCTTGACATAAACATGCTTTACTTCCTCCTACCATATATTCATAGCTACCATTTATTTTTCCCTTAGTCTCAATTTAAAACATGTTACACTTGAAATGTTGCTACTATTCTTCCAATATAATAACTTATCTTCCTTGAATTGCTCATTTTTATTATGGATTCTCTTCTTTAATCTAATGTTATCATACCCTTTAGGCCATTGAAATGATCTTCTTTATTATTCAACTTTATTAGTTGTTACACAAAGCAGTTGTATAGTAGTGTAGAGAGGTCATATCCTCCTACGATTATATCACTAAACCTCATGTAACATTATACTCAACATCATAACAATTAACTAAACTAAAATCATAGTGTACGATTTAGATGCATCATAAAGTTTAAACAATAAAACATGATTTAGATTGTCCATAAAGGTAACTGTCTTAGCTAAGTAAGCACTCCTAATTAGTTCATCACACAATTTGTATGCTACAATTCTGATTTAATCTATTTATTTGCAAGTTTCAACATCTAGAGCCTTAACCTTTAATTAAGCTATTACTAGCCTTACCAACGTTCTATAAAACATTGTTTCACTCCCAATACTTTGACATATCCAATTACATAGTTCATCAATGATACATCTACTAAGGGAATTTCAATATTTTCCTACGTTATTTATGAAAATTGGCTTTTTATAGAGAGCTTAACAAAAGTTGATCAATTATTTCATACTTTTAATTGCATCTCATGATTTTTCCTTATCATTGTTAATAATGTGGAGCATGCAATAGCACAATATTTACATTATTTAGTGCATTAATTATCCATATAAACACAACTTTCTTATGCTAGTTACCAGTGAGCAGATGTAGAAACTAAACATCAATGGATATAGAGTAATCAAAGATCAAGGAAATCATTTGCTTCAAGTCAACCAATATATTATTTTACCTTTTTCTCTTCTTGAGAATTTTGTATAGTCGACAAAGAAAAGTAGTGACTCCTAAATAAAGCGCCAGTCATTTGAATTCTTCAGTAGTTACCCATAAATCACTAAATCACCCACTAGAATATATTTTAGACTATGAAAATATTAGCATAAAATAAATCAATTCAGGCAACCATCCAAAGAAGAACATCTCCTTCAAATTTTAAAACCAAATGTCACATATGTATGGTTGTAATTTCCGACGCAAAACAATAGTATTAAGAGAATTATGCCCTAAAACCAAATTTGAGACGATCTTCTAAATTTGAGGGCTTTATGTTCTTTATTATATATATATATATATATTTTTTTTTTTTTCAACAGAAATTAGATTTAAGTATTCAATGGTATATTTTCAATGGTCTTGGATTTCCATGACTTTGCACAGTTAGTATACTTCTGTTCAAAGAATTTGGACTTTTCTTTACTGGCTTTGGACAATTTTTTTTTTATAGAAGCCCTCATGAATTTGCATTTTTGAAATAGCCAAAAGACTCTGAAACAGTTCTCTCAATACTTGTTTAAAAAAAACTAATTATTCCCAGGCAGGCTTGCTTTATAGTCAAATTGTCGAATTCTAGGAAAATGTTACTATTAAGAAATAATAACTTAGTGCTAACCGGTAGTTCTAAACTTCTTGTTCAGAGTATTTAGTGTATTATGAAATAATAACTGCTAGTTCTGAACCTCTACGGGGTTTCTTATTAACTGGTACTGATAGTTCTTAACCTCTTTCTTCGTTCACAGTTCTTAGTGTATTTATGAAATAATAACTGATAGCTCTCAGCCTCTTCAATATTTGATGGTTCACAGTCTTTAGTGTTATTGACAGTTAGCTTTTACCAATAACGTAAACTAACAATAATTCTTTGAAGCAGTGCAATCGTAAACTGAGTGCACCCAAATCGGTTGATGATAGTGAGAATGCTTCTGATGGTGGTGAAGATATCTCAGGAAGTGAATCTGGAAATGGTGATGGATGGTGATGGATCGCTTTCTGTCCCTGGCCAAGCCTCTGTCAGAGCATTTCTACTCTACTACTTCAAGCAACATATGAGAGAAGAGATCTGTTTTCTATGGCAATGATACTTATTATGAGCTTTCTAGGCTGCATCAGACTTTATATGAATAGATAGTCTCTGCAAAGAAGAATGCATTAACTGCAGAGCGGAATTGGAAGAATGTGAAAGATATAACACCTCCTAATTTGTATGCAAAATTCATGAGTTCACTATATAGTTTTCTTGATGGATCAGCTGATAATGCAAAGTTTGAGGATATATGTCGAGCACTAATTGGATAAATTGGTTTTCAAAGTCGTATAGCAGCTCCAAATAATTGCATCAGACGATACGGCAAACAAGTTGTTTCAGTTAGAATTGTATGAGAGAGCAAGATCGCCTTCAAGGTTCTTCATATAAGTTAGGCTAAACTGGTGAGTGATGTGCGTAAGGCCAATCTGGTGACACCGAAAAACGCCTTTTCAAGTTATTTGTATAATGAATTTCTCGCAACAGATAATTACACAAAGGAAAGGCAACAATTCTTCCTTTCAAGAACATTCCCAAGTATGCTAGTGGCAAGGAAGTCAGCGTGATGTCTACGGTGATGAAGGCAATTTAAATGAGTATTGACCACCATAACCTCCAAACAAATACTTTGTATGATAGTATCACCAAAAAAATATCAATGGCAGAAATCGAGTCCATAAATCAATCCAATTTCTGCAGGACAATGGTAAAAATCTAGGAAAAGACAAATTCCAACCATTCCAAAACAACTATAACTCTCATGTTTCAAGTATCGATCACTATCGAATAAAATCATTAAAAATTCAAAGGGAGAACAATGCTATAAGAGTCCTCAACAACTTTACTAAAAGTGAATAGCCTGGAGATTCATTAAAACCCTTGCAACCTTTAAAAGTAAACCGATTACGAGGCCAAGAGCTTCTGTGATAATCATTGATACTAAAGCTAAATTGAATGTGGATCGATATAAAGTAAATATAATTGAATGGTCAAACTGTTATGGTGTGAGGACCTATTTTCTAATTGTTAGAGCTGCATATTATACTATGATAGTATTATAAATCAGCGCAAGCCGATTCTTGTGAAGATAACATGTCAAACCTTATATAAAATTATGCAATGAATATCATATCCAAAGCGACGGTGGCTAAAAGTCGTATTAAAGGCCGTATATTACTCATTGAAAAGGCGTATATTTCAAATGTTGTGTAGGTTGTATACTAACCACATGCTCAGAGTTATATATTTAATTATGAATTGCATGTGATGACATTGTATCAATATTGTGATTGATATTATATCAAAACGAGTAAGGATTGCATTAAAATACTGTGTGATTGGAAATTATATTGAAAGTAGACAATGTATGGAAATGATATCAAAAGGAGGACAATCATAGAGATTATCATAAACAATGCCATGAGATTGTATATCAATGCATGCAAAGGGTATTAAATGCATCCAAAGCTGCTAATAAATCAAACATTGTAATGATGAAACCAGATCAGCGTTGTGACGGAAGAATTATTCATATCGCTGCAAGAATATAACAAATAGATTGGTCACAATATCAAGGGTATAGGCAGATTACAAACAACAGCGTTGTGACAGAAGAATTATTTTGTGATCATGATCCTGAAGTTTTAATAAGGTTCCAGATCTGAAGATTACTCAATGAGACCAATTCCTTCAAATTTTTGAGAAGTTGAGAAGTCACTATCACCAGATCTGTTGAAAGGCCCAAACATTATCTTATCTCTGTAAGACTAAATATTATTTTAGAAAGCTTGTTATAAAATAAGTCCTTATTGGTAAGAAATGGAACAATGTTTTAATAATCCAAGGGTTCTCAGAACCTGTTGAATGACCGAGAAGCCTCAGAACATAATTTTAACGATTTAGAGATTACCGGATTCAAGAAGTGATCATTGAGTTATCTGATGGTCGGTTATACAACGTCTATTTGCACTCTGTCCACAGGGCTTAAAATAACCAAAATGTGTATGATTATCATTGCCTAAAAAAAAAACCTTTTGGACTCTTTGGATATATTTTGTAGTAAGATTTAGGGAGTAACGAGTATACTCTTCCCAACTAAGCTACATGACTTCCCTATGACGCAAGGACTGGAATTAGATTTTCCTTTACCATGTAGCTGGTGATCATCATCATGGTGAAGCAATTAATAACTTTTGTGATTACAGCATGTCATAACCTGCAAATATATTGCGAGGTCATGAATCCACGATGTTTTATGAGGTTTTGCTCTAGGAAATTATGGTTGTGATCTGGGATCAGTCGCAAGTTCAGCACCAACATGAGAATACCTCAGAAACTTCAGATCGTATCTAAGAGTTATGGAAGCGCCTGCTCAACCAGCGAAATCGTAAACAGATAAAACTCTGATAATTGAAGCTCGTAAGCGGCTAATGCAGATCTGTAAAGATAAGAACACGAATTCCTAATAAGCACGGAGTTCTATTTAGGCTTGGAGCTTTGCCACATCAAAATTCGATATGTCAGGATGAATTTTCAGCTTTAGTGGAATGTTCGAGACAAAAAAAAAAAAAAAAAAACTTGAAGTCCAAGGTGAGTTTTCTTTCAAAATCGGCGATGGCAAACAAAACCTAGGCATAACACATGCAGCGTTTGGCATATAATTGGGTTGACCACTGTGCACTGATTTGGCCAAAAAGATGTTCGATGAATTTGAAAGACTCACTGCAAGAAAGTATTGCTGATGCAAGAGTCACTGTAATAGCCATTATATAGAGTGTTCTGATGCAATCAATCACTGTAAGAGCAAACATCCTTTTTCAACTTCTTCGAATGCCATCTACTTTCATTCTGGCGTTAGATGATCCATTTGTTTAACAGGCATCTGAGGGTTTCTAAGCTTGTTGTTTGTAACCAACACCATACCAGCACTGAGAATATATCTACCCTATGGAAGAGAAACGATTTGAAGGAAGCGACAGGGTCTGTGCAGGGGAACAATCAGCCCGGGATCTCAATAGATTATAGTGCGTACGCTTCTCTTTTGCAGGAATGCGTAAAATCAAAAGCTCTGGCAGAGGGGAAGTCTGTTCACTGTATTATGATCAAAACTGGATTCAGGTCTGATGTTATTTGCAAGCCAAGTTAGTAATTATGTACGCCAAATGTGAAACCATGATAGATGCATGCAGAGTGTTTGACAATATGTCTGAGCAGAATGCGGTATCATGGAATGCCATGATTAGTGGATATGCACAAGCCAGCAATCCGATCAATTAACAGGGATAAGGAGCAAGCGATATCCAGAAAAAGAAAAAGGAGATACACACCCACATCGACTAGAAATGTCCCTGCAATTTGTTCCAAATGACAATTCAACATGCCCAATAACCAAAATCCATCTGTACACTAGTCACATAATTATCCACAGAGATAGAATCCATGCCTAAGATAATTTAAAACCAATGCGGATGACCGCCCTCCTTCCCCAAATATTAAACCAAGGAAATAATTAAAAATGACAATGAAAAGATCAAGGCATAACTAACTTCTTGACCAAAAAAAAAAAAAAAATCTCTGAAATTGAAATATTTTATAATATCAACACAAACCTATCGAAATCCAGATCTGATATGCCCTTGGAGACGTTGTAGATCTCAATTTCCAATATTCAATATAGAGTAAATTGTGTAAACTTGATATATACATCCTCAAGCTTTGCAACCTTGACGTGTATATCAAACATGGGTTTAGACAGCTTCATGAAAGTCCAGGCAATCAAAATGAAATTCTCATATCAGCAAGTACTAACTAAAGAAGAATTTTCCTGAAAAAACGCATAAATTAGGCCATGCCCTGGATAGTAAAGCAGAGACGGATACCCAACAAATATTTTGCCTGAGGGACCAGAATATGAGCCATAACCAAGCTATAGGTCATGCCCCAGAAATTATAGCACATATAAAGTAATCCACAATTCCTGTAAAGCCATGCCTAGAGGACTGCAATATAAATTTCAAAAGAGAGGACCAGAAATTGAAACAGGACATACTTGGCTCGTAAATTAGATAATGATCTTCTCCATCGAGAGATTGGAATCTCCAAAAGCCACCAAAGTTTAACTGAATCTATTCGTTACATACCTCCAAGAGGAAGAGAATACGTCTGCATTCACTTCACTCGCTTGTTTTTGCAGATAATTAACCATTTAAAAAATAAAAAACTACTTGCCAAAATCTTAACTTTAATTATAAACATACCTCTAGTGTCTCAATATTCACTTTCTATTTTAAAATCGTCAGTGAAAAAAAAAAAAAAAAAAAAAAAAAAAATAAAAAATATATATATATATATATATATATCTTTTTATTTTCTTTTTAACATAATTATTACTTTTAAAACAAATTACTAACACAAAAGAAAAAGTCTACGATATTAAAAATAGCCCCCAACCATTATCCTCTTTAGAAACAAATTAATAACATATTTAACATAATTAATTATTTTATATTCGATAATTATAACTATAACTACACAGTAAGTATGCACTGAATAATTTTTTTTACGTGTATAGCGAGTGTTTGTAGAAAGATATGCGGCCTCCTGGAAGTAACCAGCCTATAACTTCAAAACAAGTCAAGTTAAAAATTCCAACAATTTAATTTTTTTTTTTCTAAGATGCCCATAGGCCCTAAGGGTTGAGCCAAAGCTCTGATACCATATGTAACAGCCCGAAGTAAACATGTAATTAATCAAGTAATTGATATTCAACATGCAATTCAACTGATTAACTTCAAGTTCAAAACTATGATTAGAATACTTACCTGTGATTTCGGTTGAAGTCTGCTATCTGCAACAAGGTTTTGGGGACGACTCTCCACCCAACCGTAGGCTCAATTGTGCAACGTCTTGCTACAACTGGCCACCCCCGAGCCCTCAATCAACGTTCTACTGCCAGTGACTCCTAGGTCTTAGTATACCATTCTCCCAAGAGAATGAAAAACAGAATCTCAGAAAGATGGAATGGCGGAATGCCTCTCATCTTCCTCACCATCTATTGAATAGAACAAAACATTGGAAGGGGAACCACATGCACACACTCCATGTGTCCATGCAACTTTTTTTTTTGTTTTATTTCTTTACTTTTCTTTTGATTTTTAGCTTTCTTGTTTTATTTCCTTCTTTTTGATAGTTTTCTTGTTTTATTTTTATTTATTCTTATTTAGAGCTTTAATATGGTTATTACTATTTATTTATTTTTATATAATTTTTAATATATATTATTTATTATTTAATATTTATGATTTATTATTTTTATTATTAAGTGATTTATTTATTATTATTCATTATTTTTATTGTTAATTATTATTTTTGTATTATTTTTATTACTTATTATTTATTATTTTTATTATTTATTATTTATTATTAAGGGGAGGGATATTACACCTTCTTGGAAGGTGATCTAGTTCTTTTATATGATTAGGAAGCCAATAAACTAGGGGCTCGGAAGCTCAAACTGATGTGGCTAGGCCCATATATAGTCAAACATGTACTTGCAAAAGGGGCTTATGAGCTCATTGATTTTGATGGAATCCCTTTGGCGTAGCCCATAAATGGGTTGTACCTAAAAAAATACTATGCCTAGATTACCTTTACATAGTCATTATGTACATATTGTATAAGTGTGTTAGTATGTTTGCAGTGTGTTTCCTTCAGAGTTTCCTACCGTCTTTGTTAATCTTGAATTACATTTGATTTGCAAATGTCGACGTTCCCTTAACCATATGTTGGTTATGCTAATTCTGTTAGTTGTAGTGTTCATAACCTTTCCTCCGGAGTGTGGGTTATTTATGATCTAAATCGCAGGTTAGTGAGTCTACAAGGTATTTGTATTAGCTGATCAACTAATAATATCGTTGAATATAGCGCAATGATCAAATTATTGTCTGATGTTATTTCACATGGAATTCACCATTTGATGGTCATAATTGATTGACAACTCTTAGTACTACAACTTAACAACGTCTATTCAGCATGAAGTCCAACTATGTTATACATTTTTTATGGTTAACCTACTAGAACAAGATTTCGATTACATTCAATATCAACATATCCCTAAAAGTCTAAATACATCGACTGATGCATTAGCTAATTATGTTTTAGACATAAATTTGCAACACATGTAAATATTTCAATCAACATCACACATTGAACAAGAAAATAGAGTAAATAGGAAGCATCAATAGATAACTATATATAGAGTTTAGTTTTACAAAAAATCGCGTTTGAGACACGTATGGCCACACGACCTATAATATCAAAAGACATGTAGATAAAATATGTCTCCATGGCCTCCTAGTCGACTAAACCTGATGATGATCGCGATAATAGACAATTGCGCAGGCAACTTTGCACAACAATCGAGTGATACACTTTGGTACTCTAATAGTGTGGGATCTCATTGACCCTGGTATTTGGCGCACTATGGGTCAATCCATCCACATGGCACTCAAAATCGGCAAGAGTCTCAACTATGTTGAGATCCTACATCTCTTCCTCTGCCCCTGCAACAACTCCAATCGGTGCAAGTTGTGGCTCTCCCTGTTGCTGAAGATACAATGAGCCTACTAGTCGTGTTGGTCCAATATCTACATGTGAAACCAATAGTCAGTCTCTGACACATTAAAAACAAAGATAATTGTAAAATCGAAGAAAGAAAGAAAAAAACATTCAAAATGACATTGTTTTACCTATATCACCCCATTTCTCTCCTTGTTTTACCTATGTACCCACAACCATGGAAAGAAAGTAGGGGTAAAAATCATTGCATATGCACCCCCATGACGAGACATCATATCTACCCATTCCCTCATCCATGGAACCCTAGGTCCTGGAAGCTCGAGATAAATACACTTAGGACGAAGCAATGGTATCCTCTCCAAAGCAAATGATATCATAATATAACGTATCCAAAGTTCTTCAATTGCCCATCCTTTGCTCTGTTGAGTTGTTCCTTCAAATTCGCCAATACCCTTCACTCCAGTTGAAAATAATAGGTTCTATGCATATTGCATTTGGGACTTGGTAGCCAAATGCAAAGTAACACTGCTAGCCAACCAAGTGATGGTGAAAAGGATCGTCTTAAGAGGTAGTTGAATCACATCCTTAATCTCTATATTTCCATCCTTTTTGCTTGAGAACGAGGCCTACAATGCACAACTATGTAGTCCTTGACAGTTTTATCTCCCCTTCTCGTGCCAAATAATGAGATAGGAGCTCCTCTCCGAGACAACCCTGTCAAAAAATAGATATCTTCCACCTCTATCGTGATAATATGTGCTCTGATCCTAAAGCATTGTCCCTGAATATCCCATGCTCTGACTAGATATTCCAGTAACTCAAGATGAGCTCTCATGCTTGGAATCCAAAAAAACTTGAGTCCACAGTTCCTTAAGGCTCGTATTGTTGCCAGGTCATTGGCAACAACCAAATCTTGGGATTCATGTTCTCTTTCTCTCCAACATAGAACCATTTTTGCTCCAGTAGATAGATACAAAATCACAATAAAAACAATTATAATCAACCTTGTGCAAAGCTTTGAGAGAAATATAGCTTAAAAACATTAAATTTTTTCTCCAACTACGCCCATCGCACCTGCCTTTCAAGGGAAAAAGCGACCCAACACACTTTTCCTTCTTGGTAGGTGCGTTGGTCTGCTCTTCCCATTGTGGATCAGGTAGACCCAACTCACCTTTCGATATAGAGAGGGTGCGATGGGCCTAAGTCGAAAATTTAGACCCTAAAATGCTAAAAACTCTAAAAAATGCACAAAATGAAAAATGGAGACGGTGAAAAGGAAGAGAAAGGATAGATCTCCTACTTGGAGCTGATGATGTTAGAAATGGTCAACCGGATTGGCTGCAATCACCTACTGAAGTTTGAGGTTAAAATGCACTCAGAGCTCACTCACAAGAGGTAAAATGAAAATGGTAAAAAATGTTTTTACTTTTCCCTATTTATGGTCAATTTGATTGTTATTTTATTATATTTTTGGTATTTTTGACCTAATTTTACCATATGGCATATATTTTTATTTTTTTTATGATGTTTTGAGTAGGTTAAAAGCTAATTGAAGGATCTGATGTAGATTTTAAGTTCAATACATGTCATTTTGATGAAAGAGCACACTTTTATCACTTTTTTGGGCCCTCTAAGCTTACAACAAAGTGAACTCCTTAGAGTCCTATTTCAACTCTTTTCAGACTCCCAAAACATGAAAAAATAGACGAGCACTTCTCTTTTCAAACTTGATAAATTAAATGAAAAGACCTCTTCCCAGTATACATTTAACCCTTTTCCGGATTGGGATAGACTATTTACGAAAAAGGAATATTTTAGTCATAGATGACTAAAAGGTTCTCTTGAGTATCGTTTTCTACCTTTTTAGACTGAAGAGACTAAATTTACGAAAAGGAACATTTGGAGTTTTATTTTTCGCCTCTTTTCCAAAAATTCTAAACATAAAAAAGAAGTTGACTTACACCTCGCTAAACTCGTAAAATCATCAAACAGTGTTGGACTCGTTGAACATGACGAGACCGAACCACTCCTTCTTAGGATTCATTAAATATACTCAGAAGGATTCATTTGAAGGATGAACTTATAGATCAAGCATATGTTATCCTCCTCAAACTTGTCAAAAATAAAGAGGTACTAACCAAAAATGGTTGGGGAAATTGGGAAAACAGGGTACTTAACCTATTAATGGTTGTGAGTCATTCTTGAACATGACACTCTTTCACTTCATCTTCGTGACTATTGGGTTGGTAAATTTGCTTGCCTCTTTGGTTAATCACATCATATTAAAAACCTTCATAATTGGTTTTGAGTCAATGCTGCCAACTCCATAAAGTGTTGCCAATTTGTTCAAGAAAATTCCTTCAATCGACATCTGCTATAATAGCTTAAGCCTTACTTCATGACTGTCATTCCTAAACCAACTCTACATCAACATCATTTTGTCTCAAATCATGATACCCGTTTCGTGTTGTTGATGAGGGACATTTCAAGACCCTGTTGCAGCGGGTCGCTTCCTGTTAACATCAACTTATCATCCTGCATGAAGTTGACTTAGAAACTCCTTTTGGTACCTTGGAGCTTGCATACCTCAATGGAAAGTTTCCTCGCTCCCGACGATAGGTCTTCCTCATTGGCCTTCGTCCGAAAGATTTTGTGGTTTTCGACTTCAACTCATTCATTCACACCACATAGATTGTACTATAGTAGCTTGAGATCCATTATCATTATCGATGGTTTCTCTCACGTTTGTTAACGACTTACATCATTGGCCGATAATTAGATGGTGTCTACCATATTCAACTCCAGCTCATTTATTCACATGGTTAGACTCATACTATTGAGTGATGAGGTAGAAGACCCCATATCTAGTTCCATCCATCCAGGTTATAATTTCAGGATTCATACAAGATTACAAAGTATGATGGCTATGATCATTCAGACAATCATCCAAGCATGGCTCCACACTTTGTCATTAGTGGACGAGACTTCTTGATCATTGTACATGTAATATTGGCTTATGTGTTGAGCATGGGTATGCCTCCCTCAACAATGATATCATGATGATAATATGTATTGTAACAGATGATGATCTCGACCAATTTGTTCTTGATCCAAAATTGTCACAAGGTAAATCACTTTAGTTCTCAACCATTGCTTATGAATTTGCACTTTAGGGGGCAATATGTTACAAGCTATTTCTTTCAGATCCGCTCAAAAGGCCTGAAAACTGGATCAATCAATATCCTTGAACACTTTGTCATTATCCCTTTGTAGATACCTGAGAATTACCTCTCCAAAAAGTCTGAGTTTCTATTTCAATCAACTCAAAAACAATGTTTTTAGCCCCAACACACCCTGCATACCTGTCTGCCTGCAATGGTTGTGATCTAGAAATTTTTTGCTTATAAATGCATCAAAATTACACAAAACAGAGCACTTAAAAACCATGGAACATAAGCATATAAAATGAATATAAAAGAGACATAATCATCCATGAGATCGAGACATAGGGATTTGATTACGAAGTTTGTCCAATTTGGACTACATCTCCGGGCCCTGCTCAATAGTGGGGAGGCCTTCATTCATTAAATGGCATGGAAAGAGAGAAGTACAAGCACATTTTTACATAAACATCCTTATACCTCCAGTCTGGAAGATAAATGGCACATGGAGAGCCTAACTCTAGAAACATACAACACCACTGACTTCCTGGCGAAAAATCGTGCAAAAACGCCTATCCAAACACCCAATTTGGATAATCGGGCCTTCTGCAACTTCTCGAAACCTCCCTGCTGCTCAAGGGCGAGGTTTCGGCCCTTGCTACCAGGTCAGGGTTTGCCGTTGCGTACCATGTTCTGAACCATCGGCCAGTCCTCTCTGCCCTCTTCCGACACAAAAAGGTCCTTTAAATAAGCATGGCGACAAATCCCTCAAACCCCGAGAAGTTATGAACAACAAACCAAGTTAATCAGGCGGGTTTGATCTGATATCAAGGATCTCAGGTCGCGACAACATCCCTTACAAACATGGCAAAATCCTTTTGAATGCGCGCTTAACTCGATGACATGGCTATCGGCATTCCCCGCAATCAGCAGATAGACCCAAGCCTAAACAACAAGCACTCTACGATACAACGGACCCACCAGGAGTATTAAACATGACATATAAATTATCACATCCGGGAACCCCATCGCAAATCGCAATCAACGCTTTCCATCGAGAGATTTCAAAACCCATACAACTGCGAAACTGCCAGATTATCAAACCTAGTCCATAAATTATCGGGTCTAGAAACCCCATCAGAAATCAAAATTGGTGGAGCCATCGGCGTACATGTGTTCTGCGATAACAGTGGACCCGCCAAGATTATTAAGCATGGTTAATAAGTTATCAGGTCCAGAGCCCCATCGCAAATCGCAATTAGCGGAGGCTGGGGTGATACTCCATTTGACTACTCTCGCTGCGATTGCGATTTTATCACATCGAAACCTGGCTATGTTGGGGGTTGATTCTCAAATACTTGTTCCTCCCCCAATTCGCGATATGCAATATAGCAATCGCAACTGGGATCCTGCGGGGTCGATTCTTATCCACTGTTGGGGCCGATTCTCTTAAGTTGTGACCTCTTCCTCTGCGATATGCAATATGCGGGATCAATGGCAGCTTGCCACTTGACACTTCCCCATTTGCTAAGACTTTTTCCACTTCATCTCCTCCTGCCACCTGGACAAGTCAACCATAAATTTTGACTTGCTCTAACTTCTTCGTATGAACTTGGATTTGAGTGTCATTTGCACCACTGGAATCAAGATGATGAACACTTCAATCTGATGTTAAGTTTATCCAAATTTCGCCACTTTGAGTTTTGAGCCTTTTAGCATGCCACTGGTACTTTTTGAAGATCAACCTGGATCATGTTGCTAGTTGCATAACTGAAAATTTTCACTAACCGGCGTAGGTTGCTCTACTTTGCAGGTGCCATGGTTCTAAAATTTCGGGAAAAGTAAAAAATATTTTTGAATCTTCTCCTTTAAGAAGCTTTTAAGGTGGTTTTAACCATTTACCATTGATATAGATATCGAATTCCTTCTTTAGAGGTCTTATCTCTTATATTTTTAGCTTGTTCTCCTTCATATGTGGATCTCAAGCCTAGATTGGTAAATCTTAAACTACCACTTTTACCCTATAAATTTACTAACCCCCATAAAGTCTGGGTTGACTTTTGGAGATTACTAGTGCCCTCATGTTGCTGCCTTGAGCTTAAGGAATCATCATCCATTTATGAATTAGGGTTGAGTGTGAAGGTTTTCTTTGTGGCAAGGAAGGACAAGACAATTGGGGAGACATCTACAAAGTCAACATCTATAAATGGTTGTAACTCTCTCCTTTATTTATTAATACAAAAAGAACTTTGTTTTCCTATACTTGTGTCATGTTGATGCTTATGTATTTCAATGCCATTTTGACTCATTGATTAGAGACATTAGTTTATGCTATGTGGATATTGTAGTTCTCTTGCTTGTTTTAGTCATTGTTGCAGGTTCCATTTATAGCGCATTGAGCTAAACTCTGAGCTTACAAGCAAAAAGAAGAGGAGGACTTACTACATATTCCAGGTAGGTCTCTTTTCCGTATTCTAATCTCTTTAAGGAAAACATAGTTATTTTTTCCCTTTGTTGTTCTAGATCAAACCACTAGATTTAGGGAGCTCATTTTTGTCCGCAAAAGTGAATTTTCCACATAACAAATTGGTGACCATACTGGGGATCGAGATTTCCCTTAGTGGTTTTTAGTCTTCTGGTAGTTTTATTTGGTTTCATGGCCACAAAAGGCCAAACACTAGTATATACATGTTTTATTTTTAACTTTTTGAAAACTTTCTATCTTCAGCCTCTCTGAGAAGAGTGCAATTTTGGCTATGGTCTGGTCTTCCTAGTGACAAACCAGTCTAAAAATACTACCTCATTATGTAATCTCATGTTTTGAAGGCAATAGAAATTTACTCCCCCAAAAAAAAGGTTCTAATCTACTTATTTTTTATGATTTTTTTTTGACAATGTGAGATGTATGAGGAGGCAAGTGTTTTGATGCTTATGGGTGTTTATGAGGCATTTAATTTATATGTTTGCACTATTAATTACTAATAATTAAATTAAAATTCTCGAAGCTCTATTTCAAAATTGACATGCTTATGGACACATAAAAATAAAAATAAATTGTTTATTTTACCATATGCCAATAATAATAATAACAAAGATTAACTTTTTATTATAAGTTGGTCCTTGAGATTAAAGATAGAAAAAAATTATTTAATTAGTTTGTTACAAGAAAAATGATATATATATATATATATATATATATATTTTCTTTTTCGTTGACAACAAACAAAAATGATTAGACTATATTCATAGTTGATTTCTGTCGTAAGGTGCTTTACAACCTAGTATAGGAAAGATGTTGTCACATAACATTAAGTGATAATAAAAAATAAATGACCATGTATGTGCATATATACATGTTGTTTTTTTTTACGTATGTACATATATACATGACAACATTTAAGAAAACAAATCAACATAAATTCATCTTAAACCTGGTTCTATCAAGCATGGAGAGGGATCAAAATTTTGAAAGTGTAATTTTTTTAATTCCAGGTTCAAGACAGATCTATGCTGTTTAATAAATAATATTACAAGGATAGATATTGTGCTTCAATTTGGAATTCCATATATGTCAAGTATAAACTTCACCGCCTTACATTATCTAAAATTCATTTTAAGGAGTAGGGTTCAAGATTGAAGTGGTCATTGCTCTTCAAGAGCTCTCTAGTTACATTTCAAATTTGAAATGAAGATTGTTTATGTTTTTTTACCACTGAAGGGTAAATAAGCTTTTCATGGCATGTTCTACTTATCAATTTTTATAATTTTTTATTCATTCATCATTTTTCTATATACTGTGAGAATTAAAGAAAAATGTTAACAATTCCCCCACTACCATATCATGGTAATTCAAAAAAAGAAATTTTATCAATTTTATATAATAGAATCCTATTATTATGGGGCTCACATGTGCATGTATATACCTATCTATTAAAATTACATCTTAGTAGTGGTTATGGAAGATCTAAAGCTTTGGTTGTGATGAATCCTCTAGCTACTCAGAAAAGAAAAACAATTCCAATTTGAAGCAATTCTCCATCCTCTTGTTGCTTGGATTTACAAATAGTACTTAAATTTTTTCCAAAACTTCAACTCATTTTCTTACTTAGTACTCCACTTGCTTGTAAATAATACTTACTTTACTTGCTTACATTTATAAATATTACCTGCATGTTTTCTTGATGCCTATTTAATAAGAAGACCTGACAATAGGCACTAGGGATCAAAATTGATTAAAAGCAACTATGATTCCTAAATTCAATGCTAAATAAGTAGTCTTCAGTTTGAAAAATAAGTTTTGCTGACAAAAAATAATGTTATTTCCATGTTCTTTTGTAGATGGTGTTATGTATAATAAACATATGCTTAGACCTACAATTCTTATAACAAAAGATTCTTTTAAGTTATATTTATTTTACTTAAAATTGTGTTTGTGGAGGTTTTATGTAGTAGTAGTTATTTTTTTCCTTTTGTTTATGGAGATTTAAGAGATATGCATATTTTGATTATCTTTAAAAAAACTAATGATTTGAACAATTGGACCAATTACCTTACAATAGAAAAGAACAATTTAATTGTATTTGAGAAATGAGGTTCATGAGATGATAGAGTAAATGGTCCTATTGCGCGCGAGTGCATGATATGATGGTTGGGGCTGTCGGTTGCCACGCTCCCCACCAGGTTTCGATCCCCGACGCTGCACAACAACATATATTTGCTACAATGTGGTTTGTAATGTGAATGTAAATATGATGTGACAGTTGTCAGCTTGTCTGACACGTATATGTACAAAAAAGAGGGCCCATAATGCTTCTTCTGGGAACTAGCCCCTCCCATTTAAAAAAAAGAAGAGTAAATGGTCCTATTAAATTTTCTCTATATTATTCCTATATAGATTGTAATATTGGTGAACCCATAGTCTCTATACATACTCATTCACGTGCATTTAGAATTTTGATTTGTACATAATAATTTTTTGTTTTAAGTTCCATGTCTACGCAATTTCACACGATTAAAGTACACATGAAATTTAAACTTATTTTTCATTTTTACAAGAAAAAATAATAATTTAAATTTCATTTTTACATGAAAAAATATTTTATTTTAATTTATTAATATTAAAAAACTAAAATAAAATTTATCCTCCATGTGTAATCTCTCTTTTTGAAAGATTTTAGATCGACTAGATCAAATTAAGAGTAGCCCAAAAATTCTTTCTAGTAAATATAACCTCTCTCTTCAAATTTAATTCCTAAAAAATGTTCTCGTCTTATACATTCCAATTATTAAGTAATACAAAATCGCCTAGCTGTTTCCATGCACATTACAACCATGAAAAACAATAACTCATTCAAGTAATATAAAATAAGTTTAGATCAAACCAACACTTTAACCCAAAAACTCTTTCTCCCAAATTATGCAGTTATATGCAGTAACCACCCTGTAACACAACCCAAGCAACAGTGGGTTTGGGTTCTTCAGGTTTGTTGACCATTAAGCGAGTCGAATTTAGTTTATGTGTGAACGTGGTACAAGTCATGGTCTCATTTCAAGGGGGCTTTTTGAACGAGCGAAAGAGCGGGCCCTGGCAACCAAAAACATTGGCGCGAAGACATTCATGGCGCCAAAAACTTGAAAATTTTAAATTTCAGCCTTTTGAGCGCGCGCAAAGGAAGTCCATTAGTATACTCGTGCACCTTGTGTGTTCATCAGATCGTTCATTTCTTCCTCTACTGCTGAAGTTTGGAAGCAGCTGAAGTGAGGCGCGGGCGTTAATGGAGCCGAACCATGACCAGTGGGAACAGCAGGGAGGAACTATCCTGCAGACCACCGCTCCCAATGGCCGCATTCGCCGGACCTACATTACACCTTCTGGTATAAACACATAACTCATATCTCTTCTTTTTGTCTGTTTAATAGTTGTCAAAATTGTTATGGAGGATCTGAACTTGGTTGGGATTTAAAACCATTTTGTAACAAGAAGTCAGAGCTCTGAAATTTCATTAATTTAGAATGGAAGAAAACCTTTGACTCATCGTCTCATAATTCACAGAACTTGTTTTTTCACGATGAAAATGTGATAGTACCTGAAGTTACGGCCATTTTTTATTCCCAATTTATGACTGGAAAGAAGGTCCTTTTATCACATAAATTTCTTGTTTGTTTTCACAGGGGAGAAGTTCCGAAGTTGGAAACAGTGCATGAGCTACTTGGCTTCATCAGAGGCGTCTGAGAAGGGCTCCAAAAAACTGAAGAAAAACGGGCCGAGTCTTCCGCAGAAGGAAAAACGAGCCAGAAATGAAGACGATGACGGCGGGGACCCAAAAAACACGAGGAAGTTGCCCAAACGCGCGGCTTCGTGCAATGATTTCAAAGAGAAGAGTGCCCTGAGGCTGAGAAAGGAGGATTGTATAATCGAAGCGAAAAGAGAGAAGACTGTAGATGAAGAGAATGTAGGAATTCTAATGACTGCAAGCGCCGAAGACGGAAACGAAATTCCTCCGCAGAGGCGGATCTTGGATTTCATTCTTCATGACGAGGAGGGGAAGTCTCAAGCGGTCGAAATGCTGGATGTTATGGATATCTACATCTCGGCACTAATTTTGCCCAAATCCGGGGATTTGGATAAAGAGAAAGGGGTTCGATGCGAGGGGTTTGGGCGTGTTGAGTCGTGGTCCATCACAGGGTATGAGGATGGTGTGGCCGCTGTGTGGTTTTGCACAGGGTATGCAGAGTATATGTGTGTGAAACCTGCTGGATGCTACAAGAAGTTTTTTGATATGTTTTACGAGAAGGCCACTTTGTGCATGGAAGTTTACAGAGCTTTGTCAAAACCTGATGGAGGGGATCCGGAACTGGGGTTTGATGACATGGTGGCTCGAGTGGTCAGATCGATGAATACCAAGAAGGGTAATAATACTGGCCGGTTTTATGGAAGGGATTATATTGTCTCCAATGGAGAGTTTGTTGTGAATCAGCTGGTGGCTTTGGACCAAACCTCATCTGGGACTGATCAACTTTTCTCGGGATTGCCTGCACTGGTGACCTTGGAAAGTGAGTGCAGGAAGTTGGATGCAAGCATTTGTAGAGATGTGGTAAAAAATGGCGGTATAAAGATCCAGGAAGGTGGTATCTCGGTACCTGCTTGTTCAGCGGGCGAAGATGTTGTCGATGAGGATGAGAAATTTGCCCGGTTGCTTCAGGAAGAAGAAAATTGGAATGCTCTGAAAACTCAACGCAGAGCCCCAGCAGGGAAGAAGAAATTTTACATTAAAATAAATGAAAGTGAGATTGCTAATGATTATCCATTGCCTGAATTTTACAAGTCTACCGAGGATGAGATGGACGAATATGTTTTCTTTGACGATGATACTCCAATTTTAGCTGCCGAAGACCTTCCTCGCAGAATGCTGCATGATTGGTCTCTGTACAATTCTGATTCAAGGTTTGTTCCACTGGAGCTCCTTCCCATGTTGCCAAATACAGAGGCTGATGTGGAGGTCTTTGGTTCAGGAATAATGACAGAGGATGACGGTAGTGGGTATTGTCTGGATGGTGACTCTGACAGCCATACTTCGAAATCACAAGAAAATCAATCCGGTGGAAGCTCAGCAGAATCTAATGGGGAAACGCCACAGGGGATTCACATTTATCTGAGTGCTATCAAGGAATGGATGATTGAATTTGGAGCTTCAATGCTTTTCATATCAATACGTACTGATGGAGCTTGGTACAGGCTTGGGAAGCCTTCAAAACATTATGCTCCTTGGTACAAACCCATATTAAAAACTGCAAAGCTCGCCATCAATATCATTTCGATGTTGAAGAATCAAAGTCGTGTTTCAAAGCTTTCATTTGCAGATGTTATCAGGAAGCTTGCCATACAAGATAAAAACGAACCAACATTTATTTCAGCAAACTTGGCAGATATAGAGAGGTACGTTGTAGTCCATGGACAGATAATTTTGCAGCAATTTGCAGAATATCCCGATGATTTGATTAGAAGAAGTGCATTTGTAACTGGCCTCTCTGACAAGATGGAGCAAAGACAACATACCAAATTGATGCTAACAAAGAAGAAGGCGATAATCAAAGAGAGAAATTTGAATCCAAGGGCATCTCTTAAACTTGAAGCCCGGTCAAGACAAATGCGTGCAACCACTACAAAGCTTATATATCGCATATGGAAAGAGTATTATTCAAGTTCTGACCTGGGATCCAATGATTGTGAGGAGAATGATGTGAAAGAGGTTGCAGAACAGGAAGATCAAGAACAGAGCGACAATGAAGAAGATCCTATTTTGGTTTCTGAGAATATGCCAAAATCATCCTCTCCGGTTAAAATAGGGAAAGGCAGATCATCCAGGAAAGAAGCAAACTGGGTTGGGAAGTCTTCTGGCAAACTGCCTTCTGGAGAGACTTTATACAGGAGTGCTTTGATACATGGAGATACTGTGGCAGTGGGTGGTGCTGTTTTAGTTGATTCAGAGGGTTCTGATGACTTGCCTGCTATAATCTTTGTGGAGTACATGTTTGAGAAACCAAATGGTACAAAAAATATCCATGGAAGGCTTCTTGAAAGGGGACTTCAGACAGTCCTTGGAAATGCAGCAGATGCAAGGGAGGTATTTTTGACAACACAATGTGTTGATGTTGAGTTGAATTGTGTGAAAGGGTCTGTGACCGTGGAAATCAGACAACGGCCTTGGGGGTATCAATACAGGAAAGAAAATGCCGCTGCAGATGAAATTGATAGGGCTCAAGCCAAGGAATTGGAGAAGAAGCAATTGCCCAGTGGATACTTTTGCAAGTCTATGTATTCACCTGAGAAGGGTGCATTTTTCAGCGTTCCCTTTGACACTCTAGGTCTAGGTACTGGGCAATGCCATGGTTGCAACGTGAGGGAAAAAGAGACAAAGAAAGAATTTGAACTGTTTCCAAGTAAGGATGGATTCACTTATAATGGAGTGGACTACTTTGTTCATGACTTTGTTTATATAGACGCATTGCAGTTACCATCATTTGGAGAAGAAAAAGAAATTGAAAAATTCAAAGCAGGCAGAAATAAGGGGCTTAGTGCCTATGTAATTTGCCAAATTTTGGAAATCAAAATTGCAAATGGCTCAAAGAAAGGTGACTTGAAGTCAGCAAAGGTTACAGTTAGAAGGTTTTTCAGGCCTGAGGATGTTGGTCCTGAGAAGGCCTACACTGCTGACATAAGGGAGGTAATTGCCAAATTTGTCCCCTGCTTTTCTCTTATACTGTTCGTTATTTTTTCCTTGAAAATCTGATAGCTTTATCATGCATTTGTCTTATATATATACTCAAGCTTTGGACAACATTACGGTAGTATGGTACACAATTAGTGAAAAAGGAAAAAAATGATTTGGATTGATGATCATGGACTGAAATTTTAATAGTAGTATAGTTGGTTTTGGAATGTCAGACTGTTTATTAGTTTATTGAATACAATGTGGATACATAGAAGGCCTTGTATTCTTTTAGTTGTGACCAATGAAGCCAATATGACAGCTCAACTCGTTTTCCTGTACAGGTATATTACAGTGAGGAGATGGCAACTCTAAGTGTGGGCACCATACACGGAAAATGTGATGTCAAGAGGCAGCATCACTTCTCTGCGGTATCAGGGAGTGTTATTTTGGACCACACCTTCTGGTGCAGTTGTATCTTTGATCCCTCAAAGGGAACTGTCAAACAAGTAAGTAAATATTTTTATTTTTATTTTTTTACTTTTTTTGTTCCCTCTTCCTTTCACTCTAATTCGTCAACAGGGAAGCGCATTTTTATTGTACCTCTGCATTGCATGAAACTGACTGGGTTCTGTTTGCAGTTGCTTGCCATTGTTAAGCTGAGCTCCTCAAAAGGCATGGCAGATGCAAAGGGCAAGTCTCATGTGGATAGGGGAGATGTGAAGATGAAGGGAAAGTCTATTGTAGGGGAACTTCCTGCACAAGACAAAATGGACAGTTCTCATCAGAACTGCCTTGCGACACTAGACATCTTTGCTGGATGTGGAGGTTTGTCACATGGATTGGAACAATCAGGTACCTATGGTTTACCCGTTATTTATGCAGGCTTTGAGCACACATAATATGCAACAATAGATTCAAATCAGTCTAGGTAACGGCAATAAAGACTGCAGATGATTGTTGTTGCCAATGGTTTAAGATGCTTAGGCATGTTTGGCTGTAAAAATTATACAAGTGAAAAGGACATGGTGATATAAGTTATCCTTTGATGTCAAAAAGCATAGTCATGTGTGGGAGTATGTTATGAACTATTTGAATAATTTTACTATATTTCATGATCTGTCTTTTCATCACTATTTTACAATTCTCATAAACTGTTCTGGACTTCATCTTTTGGAAAAAGTCATTCATAAACAGTTCTAGACGTATTATTGACTTGCTTTTGCTTTAATACTACACAGCTGAATTTTTTATGGGATTTTGTATGAGTGAGCTTCACTAAGTGGACCATTGAGTATGAAGAGCCTACTGCGGAGGCTTTCAAGCTAAACCATCCAGAAGCAGAGGTTTTCTGTGATAATTGCAATGTTATACTGAGGTAAATTATTATTGGAAGTGTTAGTCTCATGCGTAGCAGTAACTACTGGTCAAACTAAGGAGCATATATATATTTAGACTTGCAAAGTATTTGTCATATATATATATATTTATTTATTTATTTTATAACTTGATTAGCATGTTTATGATTCTTTTTTCATAGATTCATTTGACAAGAATTTAAACATGGGCAAACAAACGAGCATGTT
The DNA here is from genome assembly GCA_031772625.1 of Pinus tabuliformis. Lineage (NCBI taxonomy): Eukaryota > Viridiplantae > Streptophyta > Pinopsida > Pinales > Pinaceae > Pinus > Pinus tabuliformis. The sequence goes on from CM062818.1 coordinate 1,112,433,369, forward strand.
CATGATTCTTTTTTCCTAGATTCATCTGACAAGAACTTAAACATGGTCATTGTGTCTCTTTCATATTAAATTCTTTACCTTGTTTGTTCTCATGGCCCAAGCTCTTTTAGTGTTTAATAGTTTATGGATGATGCATTGGTAGGTCCATCATGGAAAAGGGAGGGAATGAAGAGGATTGCATTTCTACAACAGAGGCCGCTAAACTAGCTGCAAAGCTAACTGATGAGCAAAGGAGAAACCTGCCTATGCCAGGGCAAGTTGATTTTATCAATGGTGGGCCACCTTGTCAGGTAATCAGTTTGCCACTTCACTTTTGTTTGAATTTGAGTTCAGCAATGTTGATGTTGCCGTAGTCTGTTTAGCTGGAGGAATTGTCTGGAAAGTTAAGGAAATTCTGGTCATATTTAGAGAAAATCTAGCAAGGATTTTTGTAAATCCAAGTTATAGTTGTTAAGCTTCAAAAGTTTAGGTGTCTTAGACGTTTTTGATGGTGCTGAATCTATTTCCACCATCAAAAACAAGATTCAAACACTGTCTCTATAAAAAAAAATTGAATTTTTTTTGCTTGGATTCCGGCTACTTTTGGCTGTCCGGACAATTCTTCTGCCTCGTTAGACGACTCCGTTGATGTTTAACTTTCCCATAAGCTTCTTCAATGTCAGAATGGTGCCTCAAATACAATGTTGCACCAAGAATAAAGTGCTCTGCAGCTTAGTATGGATGAGAACTTGTTAGAATAAATAAACATTATATTATATTAAAAATTAAAAAATATAAATTGACTTTATCTTAACTAAAATAAAATAAAATAAAATAAAAAATAACTACATGTATACATATGTATGTGATAATATCTAAACAAATTAAATCAGTATAGATTGATTTTAAATTTATTGAAGAGATCAAATTGATTAATGTACAAGTGTTTTTAGTATAAAAGAATTAATATATAACATGAGATTAAATAATAAAATTTATATAATTATGAAATTTGATTTCGGTTAACTCAACTGGTCAAATCAGTGCCTCGTCAATCGGGAGGTCACAGGGCTAATTCCCGAAAGCCCTTGTGTTAGGTCTAGATATAGGCAGAGGGGCTTGATCCCCTTCGGGGTCGATTGGCCCAGTTCTTACCGTGGACGTAATGGCTACTTAGTGACTCATGGAAGAAAAAAAGAAAAGAAAAAAAAAAGAAATTTGATTCTTCTTAATGTTTTGATAAAATTAACGTTAAAATAGATCTACATTTGTATAGTCTTGTCATCTACAAAATGGCTAGTTCAAACATGCTCGTTTGTATTGGACGATATTTGTTCCTTGTTAAATAGCTTTGTTTTTAAGGCATGTCATCTTTCTATGTATATGTTAATATATAGCCTTTTGTAAGAGTCGTAAACAAAATTATCATGCTATAGAAACAGCTACTGGATTCCTCACTTATTCCAACCATCTCTGGAAAATTGGTTCTGAGACGATGTTTAAATTTTATGTCAGGGATTTTCTGGAATGAATAGATTCAATCAGAGAGCTTGGAGTAAAGTGCAATGTGAGATGATCTTAGCATTTCTGTCATATGCTGATTATTTTCGACCGAGATTCTTTCTTCTGGAGAATGTTAGGAATTTTGTGGCTTACAACAAAGGTCAAACATTCCGACTCACTCTGGCGTCACTCTTGGAGATGGGTTACCAGGTAATTGCAATTGAAAGTTAACCTAGCAAATTAGCTAATTGCAATTGAAAGTTAACATAGCAACATAAATGAGTTTTTTTTTAATAAATATTAGTTTAGGATAGACCTATCTTAATTTTCAGTATAATTAAAAATTCAGTTATAAATATAAAGATTTAGATTTAAAATGAATCTATCTTTATTATTTTATTTTGTTTTATTCCTATTATACACAATGTGACGTTTATGATCTCCCAAGCCTGTGCCGTAAGGTTTACTATCTTTTGGTAAAAAGGGGAACTTTCTGATGCGTTTTTAATGGATGATGATTGGCAGGTTCGTTTTGGAGTTCTTCAAGCGGGAAATTATGGTGTTTCACAATCACGTAAAAGGGCATTTATTTGGGCAGCTTCCCCACAGGAATCACTCCCTGAATGGCCGGAACCCATGCATGTCTTTGGAAGTTCGCAAATTAAGATATCATTGCCCGGGGGCTTTCAGTATGCTGCTGTTAGAGATGCTGCAGGAGGTGCCCCTCTTCGTTCCATTACCGTTAGGGATACGATTGGTGACTTGCCTCCAGTCGGCAATGGTGCAGACAAACTGGAAATTAAAGTAAGTTATCTCAATTATAAATCTTAACTAATTTTTCTATTATCGAGATTGAAATGATTGCAGTGAAATGCTTAAAAAGTTCTGTTTTCTTTGCAAAGGTTTATAATTGTAGAATACATTGCAGAGAATCTATTTCTATCCTCTGTATTCCACACTGGTTCAGCTAAGTCTGTAGGTGCAAGAATCCTTACATGTTATGAAGCTTATGCGAGTGGAGGTGTGTTTCTAGTGGTCGTGGCCTCTTCTAATGTATTGTTTCACTTCCCTCCCTACGTGGCGTAACACTCACATCTGATTGGAGATGGGATATATAGTGGTTGTGGCGTCTACTCTTAGCCTAGTCCCTGTTCGTGTGTGTCTATATATATATATAAAGTTTCTCTTCCATTTATCTCAAGAGTATCTTTATCTGCTGTATGTATACCCTTTAACCATGATATTTTGAAGTTTAAAAGCATCTCTAATATAACTAGGGTTTTCTCTATTTTGTACCCTGCTATCCTTGTATTGTCTTCTAAATTTTAGGGTCTCTCTCATAATCCTAAAAACTTGCCCATTGCAAAATACAAAGTTAATCTTGTGGTGGCAGAACTTCAAGATAGTCGTGGAACTGTAATAGCGTAATAAAGAGGCAGTTCAAATGGCTGCTTATCGTATATAGATATATAATCATTTTTTTTTTTATCTCATCCTTCTGTATTCTAACAAATTTCCTCTCAAGGGTTGTGAAGCCATCAGATAATGAGATGCGTTTATGTGTTACAACCTACTTGCCCAATAGTGGATATAGAGTTTGATCGATATTTTCAAATATCATAGAGATTTGATTTATTATTATATCGTTAAAGGTTGATGTTAATGCCAAAGCAAGGAATTGATTGCTACAGTTGTTAACAACACGCCCAATCAATTGCTTATCATTGCACACTAGACAGGATATCAAGACATCATTGGTTCTTCAGATTCCTAGCTGGATCTTTATTGTACAGCCTCTATGAAGCCCTCTTGAATGTACTAAAAATATCTTATTTTAAAGCTTTTGCTCATAGGATTCAGGTAATATTGGGATATTAATTTGGTGTTTGACCATTGTAATTTTGCTGGTTGGCAGTATGGAAATGACCCAGCATCCTGGTTTCAGAAGCAGATACGTGGTCAGCAGTCTATCCTTTATGATCATATATCCAAGGAAATGAATGAGTTGAATTATATCCGGTGCCAGCGTATCCCCAAACGTCCAGGTGCTGATTGGCGGGATCTTCCTGAAGAAAAGGTTTGTAAAAATAATTTGTATAGTCTAGTTTAGTTTAGAGAAAAATACATTGTCTAGATGGACTTGACGAGGTTGAATGTCATGCAGTATCGAATTCTGATGAAGGGGCATCGTTGTTTGTGGGTGGATGAACAGGTGAAGCTGTCCACAGGGCAACTGGTGGATTTGATACCATGGTGCCTGCCAAACACTGCGGATCGACATAATCAGTGGAAAGGTTTGTTTGGGAGATTGGACTGGGAAGGGAATTTTCCTACTTCAATTACAGACCCACAGCCCATGGGCAAAGTAGGCTTGTGCTTCCATCCTGAACAAGATCGCATTCTTACTGTTCGGGAATGTGCTCGTTCCCAAGTAAGTTATTTTGTCACCGTTGTTTTAACTTTAAGCCAATGGGCCCATTGGTGTTTTCCATTTTTCTTGAAATTCTAGTTCTAATGTTGATGTTGTCTCTTTGTAGGGCTTCCCTGACAGCTACAAGTTTTGTGGTACCATTCAGAGCAAGCACCGCCAAATTGGCAATGCTGTGCCTCCGCCATTAGCAACAGCACTTGGAATCAAATTGAAGGAAGTAGTTGATGCCAAAAGATTGCAGGCTTAAGAAAAATGACCTGTTCACTGTAATAGAAACTGGAGTCACTGGACTTTTACTGAAGGAGTTTGTGGATGACACAATAAACATTTTTTGGGACCAGGGACCCAAAGCTTCTTTGTATAAATTTGAGATGGGCATATTTTAAATGCCATTGATTATTATGGGGCATTTCCTCCTGTTAATTGTGCAATTTGTGCACAGGGCAAGCGGAGTAAGCCAAATGGCTTCTCTCTCGATAGGCTGGATCACACTAATTCAAAGCTTGTAGGAAACTAAAGGTGGAACGGCCTATAAAAGAGCTTGGGGATATTCCAAGTTAAAACAGGAGTGTGGATCTGAAGCAGGCATTATGTTCTGCTGGAGTAGTTTCGTGTCAATCAAAAGATGAGCATTCTTTTTATAGTGCAGCATATGCAACGAAATAGACATTTTTGGTTGACTGTACATTTTCTTTTTCTCTTTTACGAAGTTATATTGCTTTGCCTATTGGAAGACATTCGTTTGAGATATTGGTCAACATCATTGCACTCTCAAACTATAGTTAGAGATTAACAAGATCTGTCCAAGTGTTACAGATGTAACTAGAATAGATCTTATTCCAGCCTGGTTATATCAAATGCTAATGCTAAGAGGGATAAAGAAAAAAAAAACTTAGATTCAAATGTTTAAATGTTAAATATTTGGGGTTTAAAATAATTTAAATGTTAAATATTTGGGTTTAAAATAAATTATATATTTTTTTTAATGTGTGATTTTGAAAATAATTGGGTCTGTTTTGTACTTATGTGATACAGGGTTGATTTTATCTTCTATTGTGATACAGGGTTGATTTTATCTTCTATTGCTATAACCACTAGATATTAAAGGGTTGATTTTATCTTCTATGGCCATAACCACTAAATACACCATTATTATAGACACATTCACCATTATTATAGACACATTAATTGGGAAATTGAACCAAGTATTTTTATTTTTTAATAGTTTTATTTGACATTGTTTTTTTGTTTCTGTTCATGTGATATAACACATGGAGATTGGAGATCCTCCACGCAGGCTGTTTTATCTTCTATTGCCATAACCACTAGATACGCCATTATTATAGACACATTAATTGGGGAATTGAACCAAGTATTTTTATTTTTTAAGAGTTTTATTTGACATTGTTTTTTTGTTTCTGTTCATGTGATATAACACATGGAGATTGAAGATCCTCCACTCAGGCTGTAGGTTGTAGTGTGCACTTCCCTTCTATTGGTGTAAAAAACTATGGGTTTAGAGAATTATAAAAAATGTTGTGTATTGTTGTAGGTTGATTCGTACAAATGATGGTGCATTTTAGCTTGTGGCAGAATGGAGATTGATTGGAAGTGCAGGCCAATAAGCTTATTTGAGGAAATGATGGTTGCTTCAGATCTTATTTAGGTAATGTAGCTAAATCAATATTCTTTTGAATGATGTTTATTAGAGTTAAGGATGACAAAGAGCCTCAGTGTCACAGTAATTTTGTTATAAAATCTGGTTTAAGAAATTGTTATTTGGGATTGCATTTAACTTAGGTCACACCAACCCTTAATATGGTTGTTTGTTTGTTTTTTTTTTAAAGTTTCGTTTTGTTTTGTTAAATTCTTAGTTTTGTTTAATTTGTATGATAATATTTTGATTACAGTGAATTTCAAACTTTGATTGTATTATGAAATAAAAGACTCAAAATCCAATTGTGTTAGTGGGATTTGATTAATCTTGTTGTAAGCTACCATGCCAATCATGTCACCCTTAGCTTTCAATATCTATGGAGAAAGTGTATAGTGGTTTATCCAAGGCACAAAGGCAGGGTTTATCATTGGTGTTTGTATTTGACATTTGTTTGTATTGGTCATTTTTGTTTGTAGGTTTGGGATCCAAAGTTTTGTGAGTGTATTGTTCACTTGTCTAGCATTCACCACCTCTTCCTTACATATTCATTATGGTATGCTTTACTTTATGATAGCTCAGTTTTAGTGACCTTGCTATTCTCTCTTATTAAGCATATCATAGTATTCAACAGAGTGAGAGTGCCATTTCAAAAAAACATGGGAGCGACATTTATTTTCTATTTATAATGCATCTATATTAAAATAAAACATGTAAAATGGAAAACTAGTTGTAGAATATATGAAAACATGCATATTTATGCTACTTGTAGAATATTGCATTATTATGAAGTTAAATACTATCCATAGCACATTGATGATTAACCATTTGAGCTTCAACTATCTAGCATTGACTAGTGATGATTTTCATTGTTTACATGACAAACATAAATGATCAGCAACATTCTTGTTGAACCCTACTTTTGTCACTCTTTTTGATATCTTATCTTGCTATTTTTCATTATATCCTATTCCATTTTGCTCCTTTTGACATCCCAAAACCATCTTATACTAGTTAAATTGTTTTAGTTCATAAATGGATGTAAGAGTCACAATTAGGTTTGTTTTTATTTGTCTTTGGTTAATTCAGATGGATGCTAAACGAATTCATATTCTTTTGACTCAATTTGATTAACTTATTGCTAGGATTCTTAAATATGAAGAGGAAACTTGAATGCATTGACAAGTCACTGGTGATTCAGGGTCTAGTTCAAAATGCATTAGGCAGCGATTCGACACCTAATTTTGTGCTCCATTCGATACCTAATTGTATATTCCATTTAGTATCTTATTTCGGAATTGGCACTAGCCAAATTGATGGACATTTTGAGGTAGCGTCCCTTGTTCGTGATAGCAGTAATAACGCTTTCAGCCTAAAGATAATGCTACAATCAAATTGATGTGGATATGATAGAATAAACGAGTGATCTTTGAGAATCTGGCTTATTTTAATCAAGCACAGATCATACTTGCATTATTTTTCTTGATTATTTAGTTACCATTGCTTTTAGGGTGTGAATCTCTTTAAGAGTGCCAAACACTCGTGTTAGGGGTTAGTGAGTTGAAGCAAAGAAGAATTGTGACTGTGAAAACTATATGACTGTTTTAATTCAATTTGGAATTGTTGTATTCATGTTTTATTGAAGAATATTAATATAAGTGATATCAACTTTTATACTTATAAATTTATGTGGTTAATTTGTAACTAATTTGCAACAAATGGAAGACGGGAGTTTTGATGAGAGGACCTTTAGGATTGTTTTCTTAAAAGGGCCCAGGGAAGAATGTATTGAAACCTTATATCTCTTAAGCTCTGGGGACATTTATAAGAAACCTTTTGTTGAAATAGAGTTGTGTAGAACTAATTCTAGTAGCCAAGCTAAGGTAGGCAAAAGAATTTGTGACAACCTGAAAGGGATTATGTGTTTAGGAATACTAAAGTTGTGCAGGGTGGTGTTACTCGAACTGCACTGGGGAACTTTTTGGAAAATTTTAAGACAAACATCTTGAATACTATTAGTGACCAGTTGGATACTTTGAAAATCAAGAGGAAACATGAGGAAGATAAGGATGCTTTAACCATATTTTGTCTTAAGTGTAGAAGAAAACATGTTGAGAGGGAATGTCTTATAAATGTAGTAGAAGTCTGTGGGATTTGCACCCATGATCACCCCATTGAACAATGGCCTTTTTTACCAAGATTACAAGCTATTTATAAAGGAAGGGCTAAAACAAGTGAGCTTCTTCAAACTTCTAGAAGACCACCATGGAGGACACCAAACAATAATCCTTATCACGACCTTAATATGCAGTCTTTTCCACAGTTTCAACCATGGAATCCTTAGACATCTTATTTTCTGTGGTTAGCCCAACCACCACAAAATTCACCATGGAATCAAGGATGGAAGGGAAACTCTTGTGGGAATGTCTTTTAGTCCCAAATTCCAGTACCTTCATACCCCCATTACCAACCACAATATCCACTTTACGTGCCATATACACCTAATGTGCCTCAATACCAGTAAGGGTATGGCTCGCCTTATCCCACACAACAATAATCTGAATTACCATTACCAGCTTCTTTACAACAACCACAACCACTACCACTACCTCAAAATGCCAATCCATCTTCATAGCAGACGCATCAATCATTTAACTCAAATCCTCCTACGCCAACACAGTTGCTTGCACAACCCATATCTAATCCTAACAATATATCTCCTCAACTTATGCAAAACATTGAACTATAGCCTTTTCCCTCTTATGTTATCACTTCCTTTCCCATAAATGCAATTCAAATTAGGTCTAAGAGAACGATTAATAAAAATAAATCTGTTTTGGTTATACAAGAGGAGGATCCCCATATAGAATCTGAAGACAAATTGAATGAACAAATAGAAAATGAAAAAAAACAATGTAGTAAGAGAACCTTAGGAGCCCTTAGAACCTAGGGAGCCTCCTTTTCTTGAAATATTGCTTGTAAAGAAGACTGAGCCACCTATAGAATATGATTTGGAATCCAAATTAAGGAATGTTTGTATAAATATCCCTTTATTACAAGCCATTAAGATATACTTATTTACATTAAAATCATTAGGGATCTTTGCAAAGAAGTATGTTGTTAAACCTATTGGAGTCCTAGAAGATGTGGTGGTAACAGTAGCCTCTTGGGAATATCCAATTGATTTCATAATAGTTTCTCCAAAGACTATTAAATCGGGGTATCCAATAGTCCTAGGCTGACCTGGCTAGTTACTGTTGATGTTGTCATTGGGTGTAGAACTGGAGGAATGACTATCTCGAATGGATTTCAAATCCAAAGATTGACCATTTTTTCCACTTGCTCAATTAGCTGGTGAAGTCCCTCTTTAGTTGGAAAGCCTTTGTGGAGAAGAAGAATGTATGCTTCCCTTTCTAACTTTAGAACAATCAAGGGGATTTGAAGAACAATCAGATGGACATGTCTTGCAACATTTTCTATTTGATATAATATGTATTGAATACCTTGTTTCTTTTAGTGGTTATAATCATGTTTTAAGTAGTGAGCTTCCAGAAACCTGTTATCTTGCTGTGTTTGCATCATTTACTATTGCAACCATAGAAGAAATCAAGGAAGTAGGTGTACAACCTATTGAAATCAATTTTGAAAAAATATTGTATGTAGGTACAAACTTAAGTACAAAACAGGAACAACAATTAGTATACATGATCCAAAAACAATTTGGGGCATTTGCTTGGGACTATTTGGATATGAAAGGGATTCACCTTGACACCTGCATACATCATATTTACACCAATGAAGAAATCATACTTATAAGGTAGCCACAAAAAGGCATGAATCCAACCCTTAAAGAAATTGTCAAATATGAACTTCAAAATATTTTGAGCGCAAATTTTATATATCCCATCTTTGACAACAAATGGATATTTCTTTTAGTGGTGGTTCTCAAGAAAAAGGGAAAATGGAGAATTTGCATTGACTATAGGGAGCTAAACAAGGCCACATTGAGAGATTATTTTCCTCTGCCTTTTATTGACCAGGTGCTTGATACCTTATCAGGGAAAAAATATTTCTCTTTCTTGGATGGGTATAGTGGTTACAATCAGATCCAAATAGCCCCAAAAGATCAAGAGAAAACTATTTTTACTTGCCCTTGGGGTACCTATGCTTACAAAGTTCTCCCATTTGGCTTGTGTAATGCTCCAACCACCTTTTAGAGGGATGTTTTAGCCATTTTTGCTGACCTTATACATGACTGTGTGGAAGTCTATATGGATGACTTCATAGTGTATGGCAATGATTTTCAGGAGGCTTTGGAAAATTTAGAGAAAGTTTTGATTCGTTGTCAGGAAACTCATATACCCCTCAATAATGAAAAATGCAAAATGATGCAAATTGAGGGAATTGTTCTTGGTCATCATGTGTCACAAACAAGGATAGAAATTGACCCTGCAAAAATCGAGGTAATTTCACAGATTCCAATCCCAACATCACAAAAGAGGTAAGAAGTTTTTTGGGGCATGCCAATATTATAGGAGATTTATTGAAAATTTTACCAAACTTATTGCACCTATGTTTAAATTGTTGGCTAAAGATGTTTTTTCATGGAATATTGATTATCAACATGCTTTTCAAGTATTAAAAGACATTGTAGATTGCTCCAGTGTTGAGAGGGTTTAATTGGTCCTCCCCTTTTTCATATCTGTACCGATGCATTAGATACAATCCTTGGAGCTGTGCTAGGACAAAAGGAGGAACACATTCTTTATGCTATTTATTTTGTTAGAAAAAATCTCTCACATGCAACATTGGATTACACCTTTATTGAAAATGAATTATTAGTAGTAGTTCATGTTATTAATAAATTTAGGCATTATATTATTGGTTACCAAAATTTTGTCCATACTGATAATTCAACTATTATATTTCTTATGAAAAAACCTATTACAATTGGTAGAATCACTAGATGGTTACTTTTGCTTCAAGAATTTAATATTACTGTGATTGACATTCTTGGATGAAACAATTCAATTGCAAACTTTTTGTCCAGAATGAATATTTCACAGGACAATGCCCCAGTTCCATATGATTTTCCTGATGAGATCCTATTCGCCATTTTACTTATACTCCCTGGTTCGATGTGGCTAATTACTTGGTAACAGGCATGCTACCACAAAATCTATTTGCAAGGGAGAAACACAAGATTGTGTAGTCGAGTGCCAATTATTCATGGATAGGAGACCTATACCACATTGGACCAGATATAATCATGAGGAGATGTGTGTGGGAGGATGAGATGTATGATGCCTTGAAAGTCTGTTGTAACACCCCCTTCCACATCTACGCAAACAACCGGCCAGCTAGAGTAAACATGTGATGAGAGGCCATTATGATATGATTCGACCTGTTAAGTCACATTAAGGAAGTGGAACCGACGAAAACACACCATATAGACATTAAACATCAACATTAGGACCCTCAGGAACCAATCCAACTTTTTTGCCAACCAACTTGTTGGTACTATTTTATTGCCATTCTTTTCTTCTAAAAATCCATCATTTATCTATCATTTTCTTCCATAAACCCCTCATAGTCCATTGAAATTGATTAATGAAGCATTATAATTGTTATTTTACATTAAATTTAATTTATGGATTTTTATGTTAAAAATTGGAAATTTTCAACAAAATTACGAGATGTCATGACTTCCTGTAATTGGTTTATGTTGTGACACGTGGCATGGCAGGAAAATCGGAACAGAAGATAAGGACGTGATCTAGGATGTGCATACATGGTGGAAAATCGATTTAGCATCGAATTTGGAGCTCCTGAATACATGGTCAATGCTAGTCAAATCCAGCCTCTTTGGTTGTAAAAGCAACAAAAAAATGAAGTTACCTAAACTGATTTCGTTTTGTTTTAGAAATCAGTTAGGATTAGGAAAAACGAAAATAACCTTTTGATTGTAAAAGCAGAAACATCTGAAGTGATAATGAATGTACATTTGGTTGTAAATTTTAATAAATAAGAGGAACGCTGGTAAGGAAGGGGGATTAGACAAGAGCAGACTTGAGACTGTAAGCGTATTCCAGAACTCTGTTTTGAATTTAATCGATTCTCAAAACTTAATCAAAAGGCAGAATTTCATATGGTGTTTATGACTTAGCGTTCTTATCATCTGAAGTTTTCTAAGTGTGCCATCAAAACGTGGAAGGGCCCTACGTGAAGATTGGTACACTTTCGTTTCTGTTTCATAAGATTTAGTCTTCAGATCTGAATAGCTTTTGATGTTATTTCATTGCTTGTGAGTTGATCAGTTTGATTAGAAGTTCTTGCGATTGTTATTTTATGATTCAAAGTAGTACCTTGGAAATTCAATTGCAAAATTATTGAATTAGACTTTGTAAAAGGTTTAATTGAACATTGAATTTCAAGATATTTCTATGGACTCTGTTTTCACGAATTTGATCTTTGGTATGCTTAGTGTGTTGTCTTGAAAAAGTTTTTGTGAATTATGTCATTGTAAGAGGATTGAGAACTCAGACGAGTAACACTCTGTTTTTAGAAAAGTTAATTAAATTAGATGATATAAGTGTTTAAATTGCGAAAGGAAACATATTTCAATCTCTTGTAAAAGAGTGCTGTAGCCTGTCACAATAGACACTTATTTAGATAGATGAGATCTTTTTAGGTCTATAAAATTTAGACATGTGCCTCTAAGTTTACCTACCTTGGTTGACATTAAATTTAGTCTAATCTAGACCCTTGGATTAACCACTACACAACCTCTGGGTCCCACTGAGCTTTTGGACCACTTGACCTTTGGATGCTCTCATGTTATGGGCATGCTAGCGTCTAGGGACTATTTTGCACAGTGCTATGCCAGCGTCCCCAAGATTTGAGCCACCTTTTTAGGCACAGATCTTAGGTCACTGCCCAAAATTGAATCACATATTCAGAACAATAAAATAACAAGGAATAACACATCTGAGCATAGTGGTTTCATACTTAGTTGAGAATCGCTAAGAGACATTGATGCCTCAACATATTAAATGCCATTTCATCCATTAGGTCATAGATACATTGATCATTCATTTACAAGTAAAAAATGATGAGATCCATACATAGATACTATCATAAAACACATATATAACCAACATAATAACAATAGAAATACCAATGAAATCACAACCATATAAACCACATATAATCCAGTATAATAATCATAGAAATACACAAAGAAATAGCCTGATATATGATGCAAAATCCAAACCCAGGACGAGACTTCCACGTTCCACCCAACCGTAGAATCGCTGAGCCAAATCTCTCTTCATTCATTCACCCCATGCCATATTCAAAGCATGAATGTGGGATCACATAGAACACACCAATCCAAAACCATCTAGGGCTTCCAGAGGCCATCCACCTCAACCCATCAAACAATGATTCCCACCTCACAGGTGAACATCACAAAACCATCATCAGATTGGTCTCTATCCAAGGCTTCCAAAGCACTTGTCCAACCAAAGCTTTTAGGACTGGTATCTCAACCCACAACTTTTATTGGGCTTCCAGAGCGTTTTTCCAAGGGTTTCCAGGACTAGTAACTCAACCCACTAAGGGCTTCTAGGGTGTTTGTCCAACCAAGGCTTCCAGGACTAGTAACTCAACCCAAGTTGTTACAAGGCTTCCAGAGCGTTTGTCCAACCAAGGCTTCCAGGGCTAGTAACTCAACCTACCAAGGGCTTCTAGAACGTTTGTCCCACCAAGGCTTTCAGGACTAGTAACTCAACCCAATATGTTATAGGGCTTCCAAAGCGTTTATCCAACCAGGGCTTCCAAGACTGATAACTCAACCCAAGCTAAGGAAACATGAGAACCAACCAAAACAAAACGAGGAAAACAAATCCATAATCACCATGGATATCGAGGAAATGGTAAGGCTAAGCAATCCACTATTGATCGCGACCATCCTCCATGCCCATGAGAGATCACAACCAACGAACCGCATGCATGCCAAAACTAGTGAGGAAAACATACATGCAAATCGGTACCTGCAAGAAAAATATGTTGTAGCTGCAGATCCCGATGTCCTATTGTGCTTTCCTTCTCTCCCTTTGCCTTCTTGCTGCAAAAATCCAAGTATGACACACCCTCCAAGAGTGCTCCAAGAAAAATCTAAGTATCCAAGAGTATAAGACAGAGAGAGAATAATGAGAGAGCTCCAAAACTGAATTGACAAAAGGTTACCAACTGATTCTTAGAAGCCTTTTTATGAATGAGGCCTCTATTTTCTTCATTTTTCATTATTTTTCTCCTCACATGCAACTTGTGACCTTGAACCTCCTTTTTTTCCTAATTTCCATTATTTTCATAAATAAATGTGCCAAAATGCCATTTTTCCTTTACAAAGCCTTAGCCATTAATAACCAAATGAACACCCACACTAGGATGTCTTGCTCAACATTCAGTTTGGAATAAGTGTCCCATCAACCGTGGTTATTATTTTTGCCTTTATTAACTTTTATTACACGAAATTTTCACCAGGGCTATTACAGAACCCTGCCCCTTGGGGGAACACTGTCCTCGGTGTTCAACAACACCTATAACCACAAAACTGCCGTAAGCAAAATATACTGCCGATGGAGCTTTATAACTTAGCTCAATTCAATATTTACAATGATCAACCTACTGAGAAGCAAACCAACATGAAAACATAACAACATAACATCATAATGACATGACACCCATACCGCTTAGTGGAGCTTTATAACATATCTCATGACGATATTTACATCCACATGCATATATACATTTACCAAACATCACCAAAACATGTACCAAAACATCATACCAAAACTGCTTTACCTCAACAGGAAAACAAGGAAGGATACATAGCCCGCATCTGATTCGCCATCTCCCATGTAGCTTCATTAGGCATAAAGTGTTTCCATTTCACCTTAACCTGCTCGATTGCTCAGTTCTGGAGCATGAGCACATTTTTTTGCAATATACACTCAGGCTTCGAATGGAATTCTCCATATGGTTCCACCTGCAATACAGACCAGTCAATCAAATGATCAACATCTTTAACATACTTCTTAAGCAATGACACATGGAAAACATCATGGACTTTAACTGTCGGAGGTAGTGCAAGTCAATAGGCTACTGGCCCAATCCTCTCAACAATACTGAAGGGTCCACAAAACTGTGGTGCCATCTTGGCACATGATCCAATCCGCAAGGAGCTCTTCTTTGGTTTGATGTGAAAATACACATATTCCCCAACATGGAACTCCTTAAACAACTTGTTCTGATCTGTATAGATCTTCCAACTATCTTGTACTGCCTTTAGATTCTTCTTGATTACCTGCATTTTTTGTTCCATGTTTGCCAACATATCTGGTCCAATAAGTACCCCGTTCACTGGATCACTCCAACTGATGGGATTATCACAACTCCATCCATACAATGCCGCGAGTGACTCATCCTCAATGACTCCTGATAACCATTGTTGTATGTGAACTCAACCTAGGGAAGATATTCTTCCCACTTTCGCTGCCGATCCATCACATACATCCTCAACATGTCCTCCAATATCTTGTTGACCCTCTCTGTTTGTTTATCTTTTTGCGGATGATAAGTTGTACCAAAGGCCAACTTGATGCCCAAACTTGCAAATAACTCTTTTCAAAACTTGGAAGTGAACTTTGCATCCCTATCTGACACGTTCTTCTTCAGAACACCATGCAATCTAACCACATCTCTAATGAATACCTGTGCTACATCACTAGCTGAGAATGTAGACTTCATTGGAATGAAGTGTGCAACCTTTGTCATCATGTCCACAACAACCATGATGTAATTGCATTGTCTCACTATCCTCGACAAACATATGAATTCCATGGAAATGACCTCCTATTTCCACCCTGGAATCGCAATCGGCTGTAGCAGTCCACCTGGATGTTTACATTTTGCCTTCACACAATGAAAATCAAAACACCTAGCCACAAACTCTGCTACATCCCTCTTCAGGTTCGACCAATACTAAAATCTCTTCATTGCTGTCAGTGTCTTCTAATAACCCGGGTGACCTGAATATGGTTTTGCATGAAACTCCCTCAAGATCACCTTCCTGAGTTCATTAATTTATGGCACATATACCCTGTCTCTGAACCTAGCCAATCCATCTGCTGTAAGACAATAATCCACATCCCGTGCACTTGCACCTGTACCTATATTTTTACCACTACTTGTACCTGTACATGTACCCGCACATGTATTATAACATGTACCTACACATGTACTATCACTTGTACCTATACCAGTACTCTGCTGCAACCTGTGCATAATCTCCATATATCTGACATCCTGCTGACCTGCCTGCAAGATCCTATCCTATAAGTCTGTCCCATAGGAGCTCATGGTTGCTAAGTGATTTACCTGTATCTGCCTACTAAGAGCATCTACCACTATGTTCTCTTTTCCTTTGATGTACATGATCTCAAAATAAAATTCACTGATCGTAGCCAACCACCAAGACTACCTACCATTCAGATTTGGTTGGTCAAATAAATACGCAACCCACTGTGATCACCTATCAATGTAAACCTCCTGCCTAGAAGATAGTGTCTCCACATATTCAATGCATGTATGATCGCTGCCAACTCAAGATCATGTGTGGGGTAGTTCTGATCGTGCTCATTCATCTTGCATGACTCATAGCATACCACCTGTCCATCTTGCATAAGGACTCCATCAAGCCCCTTCTTACAAGTTTCTGTGCATACTACAAACTCTTTAACCGAATCTGCGATATTTAACACTGGTGCATGTGTCAACAATTGCTTAAGCTGTTCAAAACTAGTCTCACACTCCTCTATCCATTCAAACTTCTTACCTTTCCTCTGCAACGATGTGATAGGATAAGAAATACGTGAGAAGTTCCTAATGAACCTCTTATAATAGCCTGCCAACCCCATGAAATATCTCACCTCATTTACATTCTTAGGAGCTACCCACTTCATGATGGCCCTTATCTTTTTTGGATCTATTGCACTTCCCTCCTTGGAGATAACATGCCTCAAGTAGTGTACCTCAGTCTAAAAGAAACTACACTTGCTGAGCTTAGCATACAACTGCTGATCTCTCAACAATATCAACACTGCTGCTAAACGCTCAGATCTGCGCTTCGATTGTTCATAGCAATGCTTTAGCTTCCGGATGGCCTCCTCCAATGATCTAGGCTCATCAAACTTAGTCCTATCTTTGGATACCATTGGTAACCCATTAGTGAATCTTTGAATCTTGGTCTCCTCCTCCTTGAGGTAAGGCACATACCTGAGTAGCTCTAAGAACTTGCTAGTGTACTCATCATTTGTCATAGATCTCATCTTTAATTCATAGAATTCCTTTGCCCTGTCATCGAAGTATCTCTGATAGGTAATTCCTTTTGAATAGCAGCTCAAACTCATTCCAAGTCAAATCCTCCTCATGTATACCTATGACATTCTTCACATCTTCCCACCAAATGTTTTCTTTAACTTTGAGACTGAATGTAGCTACTCTGGCTTTCATGTTCTCCAAATAGTCATGCAACTTGAAGAACTTCTTCATACCACAACCATGCCTTTGCATCCTGCGATTTCTTCATCTCTTTATCAAAAGTAGGAGGATTTGCTTTCTTAAACTCATTTGGCATGTATCCCCTATCACTCCCCCCGTAAGAATGATAATGATGACGATCATTGTGCCTATCTGGCTCAGAACTAGAATAATACATGTGTCTATCCCTCCTCCTCTCCAGAGTGTCGAACAATATGCCATCTCTATCCGTGTCATCTCTATCTGACTTGTGACCACCATGTGACCTACTACCATATGCCCCATTAGTTCCATCCTCCTACTCATAGCTGATCCGATGTGGTCCTTGTCGCTGCAAATCTGACAAACTATGAAGTATCACTGCATTTAACTTTGCTTGTTTCTCATGTGCCTGCATGATTCTATCATTATCTGTCTTACAACTCCTTATTTCTTCCTTTAAGCTTCTCAATGTATCTGCCAATCCGAAGAGTTCCCAACACCATATTGCTCTTCTGATTCATAGGGAGAGTCTTTGTAGTCTACCATCTTGCTATCCATTTGATATTTCTTCTTGCAAGTTATATCATGTCAGCTAAACCAAATCACAATAAACCAATGTACCTTAGTATAGCTCGGGGAGGATACCTTGTCTGCAAGTTCAACAAATTAGCGTGATACATGTATAACATAATCATGAAAGTGTATAGAAACATAACACATAAGTATATAACGATGTAACCTTTTGGCCAACCAGCTCATGGGTCCCACTAAGATTTTGGACCACTTGACCTCTGGATGCTCTCATGCTATGGGCATTCCAGCTTCCAGGGACCTCTGGACTCTCTCACAAGCTTGCAAGCTAGTGTCCATGGACTCTTTTGCACAATCTTGTGCCAATGTCCCCGAGATTTGAGCCACTTTTTCAAGCCCAGAGCCCAGGTCACTGCCCAGAATTGAATCACATCTTCAGAACAATAAAATAACAAGGAAATGATAACATACATGAAATCACTTGAATGAGACCTTGATTGGACCCCTACTAGTAATGAAAATCATTTCATCAAACATATCACGAATATGTAATCTATAGGTGTAAATAACATATTTGAGCATAAGGGTCTCATACTTAGTTGAGAATCACTAAGATACATTGATGCCTCAACACATTAACTGCCATTTCATCCATTAGGTCATAGATACATTGATCATTTCTTTACAAGTAAAAACATGATGAGGGCCATACATAGCTACTGCCATAAAACACATATATAACCAACATAATAGCAACAAAAATACCAATGAAATCACAACCATATAAACCACATATAATCCAGTATAATACTCATAGAAATAGACAGAGAAATAACCTCATATTGATGATGCAAAATCAAAACCTAGGATGGGACTTCCACATTCTACCTAACCGTAGAATGGCTGAGCCAAATCTCTCTTCAACCATTCACCCCCATGCCATAGTCCAAGCATGAATGTGGGATCACATAGAACACATCAATCCAAAACCATCTAGGGTTTCCACATGCCATCCACCTCAACCTATCAAACAATGGTTCCACCTTACAGTCGGACATCACAAAACCATCATCAGATTGATCTCTATCCAAGCCTTCCAGGGCTTCCAGAGCATTTGTCCTACCAAGGCTTCCAGGATTAGTAACTCAACCCAAAAATTTTACTGGGCTTCTAGAGTGTTTTTCCAATCAGGGCTTCCAGGAATAGTAACCAAGGGCTTCCAGAGTGTTTGTCCAACCAAGGCTTCCAGGACCAGTAACTCAACCCAAGTTGTTACAAAACTTCCAGAGAGTTTATCCAACCAGGCCTTCCAAGACTAATAACTCAACCCAAGCTAAGGAAACATGAGAACCAACCAAAACAAAACAAGGAAAAAAAATCCACAATCACCATGGCTATCAAGGAAATGTCAAGGCTAGGCAATCCACTGTCAATCCCGTCCATCCTCCATGACCATGACAGATCACAACCAAAAAACCACATGCATATGCCATGCATGCCAAAACTAGTGAGGAAAACATACATCTACAAGCAAAATCTGCTGTAGCTATTGACCCCGATGTCCTCTTGCGCTTTCCTGCTCTTCCTTTGCCTTCTTGCTCCAAAATCCAAGTATGCCACACCCTGCAAGAGTGCTCCAAGAAAACTCTACGGATTTAAGAGTATGAGAGAGAGAGAATAATGAGAGAGCTCCAAAACTGAACTGACAAAATGTTACCAATTGATCTTTAGAAGCCTTTTTATGAATGAGGCCTTTATTTTTTTCATTTTCCATTATTTTCCTTCATTTCCTCCTCACATGCAACCTATGACCTTTCACCTCCCTTTTCTCCCAATTTCCATTAATTTCATAAATAAATGTGCCAAAATTTAGCCATTTTCTTTGCCAGTTTTCTTAGTCATTAATAACCAAATGAATACCCACACTAGGATGTCTTGCCCAACATTCAACTTGGAATAAGTGTCCCATCAACCATGGTTATTATTTTTGCCTTTGTTAACTTTTATTACATGGAATTTTCACCAGGGTTGTTACACTTGTCACAGTGAACCTTGTGGTGGGAATTTTTCGGATAAAAGGACAACTTATAAGGTGCTACACGTGCGCTATTATTGGACCATTCTTTTTAAATATGCCAAGAAATTTGTTTTCAGCTGTGATGCTTGCCAAAGAATAGGGAGACCTGTTCCAAGTGACAAGATGTCCCTTCAAACCCAGGTATAAATTGAATCCTCTGAAAAGTGGGCATTAGATTTTGTAGGGCATATTTCTCCTATGTTTAGAAAGGAGAGGTATATCTTAGTATGTATCGATTATGTGACAAAGTGAGTGGAAGCTAAATCCTTATATTCTACCACTGAGAAGTCTGTTTTAGATTTCTTTTTTGAAGACACATTTACTCGATTTGGAGTACGTAGAGAGATTGTCACCGACCAGGGAACACAATTTACCTCCAAACTAATAAAATCCATTACTGAACAATATCAAATTATGCACCAAAAATATACACCATACCATCCTAAGCTAAATGGACAGGTCAAATCTACCAATAAAGTCTTGGAGTCTATTCTCACTAAAACAATTCAGCTGCACCATGGAGATTGGGTTGAAAAGTTACTAGAAGCACTTTGGGATTACCGAATAATAGAGAAACGTGACATGATACACTCCCTATGAGCTGGTATATGGGAAGAAGGTACGACTTCCCATTGAATTTCAGGGAAAAACGTTCTGAATTGCTGCTCAACTTGGGATGGATTTAGATGAAGCTAAAGCAAAGAGTGCTTCAGTTGAATGGACTTGATGAAATTATACATGATGCTCTCCAAAATACTATGTTGGTACAAGACCAAAGGGCTTGATGACATGCCAAGTATATTAAAAATAAAATCTTCCAACGAGGAGACTAGGCACTATTGCATGGCAACAAGTTTAAACAATTCAAGGGAAAGTTTTCAATTAGATGGCTGGGACCCCATGAAGTGGAGGAAGTTTTTGAAAATGACTTAGTCAAAATTAAGACCATTGATGATGATCAGACTTCACGTGTGGTGAATGGGCACATATTGAAAGTCTATCACCGCCCACTTTCCAAACAAGAATTTTTGCAAAATGTGTCACGAAACCCAAGAATGAAGCTGATTGATAAGGGGGATCCAACTCCTCTTAGTTCTTCCAATTAATTTCTATTATTTAATATATATGTATATGTGTACATAATATAAATAATAGTGGGATGATTTCTATTTTCCTCCACAACTCACATAGAATAAAGAGGAAATCTATCAAGTGTAGGTTTATTCCTTTATCTAGACTTGATGGATTATTTACAGAAAATGACCCTCTGGAGTCTACTTTGAACATTTTTAGACTCTCTAAAATTGAATGTTTCGAGCACTAACTGACCCAGACTCGTTAATATTAATGGGATAGTGGTAGTTAGGGATCTACCAAGTACAAATTTGTTCTTTTCTGGGCCTGGAAAAATACTTACGAAAATGAAGCTCCCCTAGAGTCTACTTTGAGTTCTTTAGACTCTCTAAAATTAAACACTCCAAGCATTAGCTAACTCAGGCTCATTAAAATTTATGAGATGGTAGTAGATAGGGATCTGCTAAGTATAGAGTTATTCTTTTCTTGGATTAGCACACTAATTACGGGAAAGAAGCCCCTTGGAGTCTTCTTTCATGCATTTCAGACTCTTAAAAATTGAAATTCCACCAGGCAGCAATAGTCCCAGGCTTCGTCAATATCCATGGAATGGTGGTACCAATATTGATTTGAAGCAACAACAATCATATTTCAATTGCATTTTCTCCTAAAATCTGATTTTCTAGATCAATTCCAAGCTAATATGGTATGACTTCTAGTTTCTATTTCAACACAGTCCCAGTGGTTAAGTATTCTTTATTTGTTGTTGGGTAATTTCAAAAATTTTGTACTTAATTCGATACTTATCATAGGTTACAAGTTTAAGTATTGAATAAAGTTCTATACCTAAGATTGTGAATATCAAGCCCAAAAGTGTATCAATGTGTTCCAGTTTTAGCTCAACAAAATTAAAATTTGGTGGTGGTATTAAAGTTTAAAAGCCTTAGTTCATTCATGACCAAAGCAGCAACATATCTACATCAAACTCAACAATGGTAAAAAAATTCTGTTAATGATCAAGGTGTCCTACCCCTCATTATTTTTGAACCTTTAGCCATCATTATACAATCAATCAAAGGTATGAACAAGTTTTCATTTATTTGGATTAATGAAAGGAATGTTAATAACAGAATCTGATTAGTGATCTTGCCTCCATATGTTATCATGATTTCGTATGCCCCTCCCTTATAACAATGAAAGTCATTATTGTCAGTACCCTAGATTGTCTTATCCGAAAATGTATTTTACTCATTAACCTCTTATCATGTTATATGTGCTTCGGTACCTTCGTAATCATTATAATTGACCAACTCGTGTCATGATTTGAAAACATGGCCTCCCTTTCTAACTAATCCTTTAGCTTATTTAAATCCCAGAATGAAGAGTTGTTTGTCTATGAATATAAAACAATGCCAAAATTCGTAAGCACGCTGTGATTAGTTTGTGATTTCCCAATTTCCTTTTGGCTTTGGCACTATTTTATCACCATCATGGGGGATAACAAACATGAGCCTACTTTCACCCAGCTCTATGTCAACCCATAATACGCATCTTGTAAGACAGGTTTGAGGAGAAAGGTTGGATCGATTTTCTCAAGAAGTTTCATGGATACACTGATAAAGTTGCTATGGCATCTAAACATACCTTTGATGGGAGGATAAAGAAGGTTGAGAATTTAAATATTAAGGTTACAGCAGAATTCATAAGCAAGGTCGGTGGAACACCATAAGAATGACTCGTCAATAATGCCCTCCTTAGGGCACTCAAACCCTTGAGCCGATAACTATTTTATCCTCTCCAGATTTAGAGACAAAGAATCCCTCTCGAGCATCAGTAGAAATAGAGAAGTTGAATAAAACCCTGCCCGAGGAGGAAGGACCATTTGATAACTTTCAAGATATTCACAATGATTTTCCATAGAATGATTTGTCTGAACTAGGATCAACAATAGGTAAATGAGTGACGGAGACAATGGTCAGCCAAACCCATGAGAAATCAACCCTTAAGGGAAGTAGTTCACAGAAGCATACCCTACCTCTTGAGGATGTCTCTGCTAATGATGAAAAGGATTTACAACAACAAGTAAAATTCAAAAGAAGAACATGAAGCTCAAGGAGAAGTATCACAAGTATAAAACCCCGTTTTGTCATGTCAGGATAGAAAATGAACTATACAAGACTTAGAATTTGGCTTTGGTATCAAAGAATGATAAAATGGTATTGAATAAAAAACAAATTCTTGGTTGAAATGTGAGGCAATTAAATCCTATTAAAGGATTCAATGTTTATGAACGAGCTCGGAGGTTTCGACAACAAACAACGAATAAAAATGGCCTAGAATTTTTAGTTAGCGTGACGAGAATTTGAACAAAGGAGGACGACCCAATCTTGATGTCTTATTGGTTTTGAGGAAGACAACTGCATGAGGACATGCATCTCCTTTGGCATGGGGGGATGTTGGGCCCTAATTTTGTCACCCTTTTCGACACCTTATCTTGCTATCTTTCATTATATCCTACTCCATTTTGCTCATTTTGACACCCCAAAACCATCCTATACTGGTTAAACTGTTTTAGTTCATAAATGGAGATAAGAGTCACAATTAGGTCTGTTTTTACATGTCTTTTATTAATTCAAATATATGCTAAATGAATTCATACTCTTTTGACTCACTTTGACTGACTTATTGTTAGGATTCCTAAATATTAGGATGGAGACTTGAATGCACTGTCATGTCACCGGTGATTCAACATCTAGCTCAAAGTGCATTAGGCAACCATTCAGTACCTAATCCTGTGCTCCATTCAGTACCTAATTATGTACTCCATTCGATACTTTTTTTTCGAAATTGGCATGAGTCAAACTGATGGAAATTTTGAGGCAACTTCCCCTGTTCGTGATATCAGTAATAATGCCTTCAACCTAAAGCTAGTGCTATAGTCAGATTGCTGCGGATATGATAGAATGAACGAGTGATCCTTGAGGAATATGGATTATCTTAACTAAACACAAATCATGCTTGCATTATTTTTCTTGATTATTTATTTACAACTGTCTTTAGGTCGTGAATCTCTTTAAGAGGGCCAAGCACCAGTGTTAGGGTTAGCGAGCTGAAGCAAATAATAATTGTAACTGTGAACACTAATTCCTTTGTTTTAATTCAGTTTGGAATTGTGTACTCATGCTTTATTGAAGACTATTAATATAAGTGATATCAAGGTTTATACTTATAAATTTATGTGTCTTTAAGTAACTTATTGTGGTAATCTAGCTTGTCTACGGTCGTGGCAAGGGCCGTCCATCGACCTCAACCAAGTCTTGTAGTTGATTTTAGTTAAATAGGAAGTGTGTGTGTGGATTAGTATAGAGTAATTTCACTTGGAATATTTGTTTATTGTGGTTCTTATATATTCAATACTTATAAGTGTGATTGAAAAACCTTTAGATATTTAATAGATGAACGTTCTACCTTTCAAAATTTCAGTTGATAATTGATTATCAAAAGATAGTTTTCCATTTAAATTGCTTGAGTTTGTGAAATTACATTTTTATAGGAATTGCTTGAGTTTGTAGGATTTTCTTTTGTCAAGCATTGCTAAGATTGAATTTATATGTTTTAATTCGAATTGGATTTCTGAAGGTCGAGTTTTTACATAGTCTTAAGACTGAGACAAAGCCTTTGATCGAAAACAAAATACCTTACTGTCTGTGCATCAAAATTTTCAGTGAAAGTGTTTAATATATGAGTTTTCATAGGATTGTGTATGGAATGTAGATCATTTATTTTGTTCTTCAATCAATTTCGAATGGATTTATGCAATTTGAGAGTTATGTGAATGAATCTTTGAGTTTAATAGAATTAATGATACTGATTTTCACTTTCTAGTTTGACCCTAGGGTTAGTTATGTCTGCAGATATTGATTAATTGAATTGAATTTTGAAATTAGGTTATGGTGTTATTGAGTTTGTTTCCAGTAAGACTTTCAAGCATGAATTAGTTGTATGATTGTTGAAGATAAATTAGTCACTTTAATTGTGTGTTATTAGGAAGACTTAATAGGCTTCTTTACTTCAATAGATTTTTAGTAAGTAATGGAATGATTTCGAATTAGGGATAGAGGTTGGAAAAAACATTCAATACTTAATTCCATACTAGTTTTAGAATAGAACAATGAACTTGAATATGAACCGTAATATTTTGCAACTCTAAGATTATGAATTCTGGATTGACATTTAAAAATATGGGGAATTAAAAGAGCATATAAAAAACCTTAATAATTCCACCCTCACTTATATTGAGATCCTCATCATTAGTATCACTCTTTATCCTTCGCCTCTTTTCTAGCCTTTGCACTTGTCTAGCCTCGTCTCTTGTCTAGAATTTGCCTCTAGATTGATCCTAGGGACATCAATCAATGCCAATCAATCTTGATGGAATTATCTAATCCAAGTTTTAAAACATGGTAGAAAAAGTCTTAACATGTTTTGTCTATGATTTTAGTTGGAGATAAGGGTACATTTTTGGTAAGGCTATGAGAGAGAAATTAATAATCAACACCACGAACACCATTGACATAAGGGCATATAAATGTTTGGTGCCTTGATTAAATTCTAGTCCCATACCCTCATGTCATATAATCTAATGAAAAAGAGATATAGATAGCATGATTATTGGTTGCTTTGATGGTCTTCATCGTATGTTACATGGGTTTTAATAAGAAATATAGAATATTTATTAGACATTGGTGTCAAATATGAGTAAGTAGCTTAAGGTGATATCCACAAATAGTTCCATGTCTACCTTTGCAAGTGATGCATTTTTGCACAAATTATTCACCTCTTGCCATGGCTGAGGTAAATACTTCAAATTGAATACCTTCCCCTTCTTCACCAATGTCTTTTCCCTCCACACAAAATCCTATTTTGAGTTGTGGTAAGAAAGGCAGTGTCTATTTTTTTTGAATTAGGGAGATAAAGTTTAGATGGTGGTGCATACATTTATGAATGTTTTCTTTGCTAAAAGTGGAAATAAATCTATTGCTTAATTTTTCATTATGCATGGCTTTGGAAAGTGGGAATATGACAACTATTAATTTGACTAGGCGATTCGAGTATTTGATGTGGCAACAACATAATGACTTCTAGGCAGCTGACATGGTGATAGGGTAATAACTCCCACCCAATTGAAACGATAGCAGATATGGAAGTTAAAATTCAGGAAGAAGACAAAGCTATAGCCTTGTTGTGTTCTCTGCCCGAGTCATGGGACCACTTCGTAACTTCAATCAGTTTGGGCACCGCTGATTCTCTGAAATTTGAATCAGTTGTGGGAGCTCTCTTATCTGAAGAAGTACGAAGGAAATCCAATACTGAAACAACTGCATCAGAAGCCATATTAGCTAGAGGACAGTTAAAGGAAAGAGGAGAAAAAACAAGGGGGTCTTCCAGATCTAAATCAAAGGGAAAGAAGTGTAAGGCAAAATTTTGGCACTGCAATAAAATTGGACACCTGAAGAAACACTGTTGGAAACGAAAAGAGTCTGATAAACTGAAGAAGGAAGCAAATCAGGTTGATTCAGGTATGATAGACGAAGTTTTATCTGCTGAAGAATTATGTATAATAGATGAAACTTCACCTGTATTTAATGTCTCTCAGGGTTTTGAAAGCTGGCTGTTAGACTCTGGTGCTTCTCATCACATGTGTCCACACAGAAATTGGTTTAATTCATATGAAGATGTAGATGGTAGTTCTGTGTTTATGGGTAATAATGTAACATGTCAAACTGTTGGGATGGGAAATATCAGGATTAAAATGTATGATAACACAGTTAGAACATTAACTAATGTTAGACATGTACCTGAATTGAAGAAAAATTTGATTTCTTTAGGAGTGTTGGATTCAGATGGTTATAAGTTTACAGGTTAGAATGGAGTGTTGAAAGTCTCTAAAGGCGCCCTACTTGTTATGAAAGCAGAAAAGGTTAGAAATCTTTACAGACTCAAAGGAAGTACTCAGGTCAGTGAAGCAACGATTGTGTCAGAAAAAGAAGAAGAAGGTACTCGCCTATGGGTCACATGAGTGAGAAAGGTCTTCAGATACTGATGAAACATAAATCTCTTCCTGATTTGAAATCTTTGAAGTTTGATTTCTGTAAACATTGTGTGTATAGAAAACATTGTAAACATAGTTTTAAAACTGGAAATCATAATAGTAAAGATATTTTAGACTATATTCATTCTGATGTGTGGGGACCATCTCCTATTGTATCATATGGAGGTGCTCTATATTTTTTAACGTTTATTGATGATTTCTCCCGTAAAGTTTGGGTCTTTATGCTGAAAAAGAAAGCTGATGTATTCAATATCTTTAAACAATTTAAAACAATGGTATAGAAAAGAACAGGCAAGTCAATTAAATGTTTAAGAACTGACAATGGTGGTGAATTCACTTCAATAGAATTTGAACAATACTGTAAGGATGAAGGAATTGTTAGACACAAAACTACTATTTATACTCCTCAGCAAAATGGTGTTGCTGAACGTATGAATCAGAATCTTATGGAAAGAGCCAGAAGCATGATCAACAATGCTAACTTGCAAAAGGAGTTGTGGGCAGAAGTAGTATCCACTGCTTGTTATTTAGTTAACAGATCACCTTCAATAGCAATTAATTTTAAAATTCCTAAAGAAGTTTGGTCAGGTCAGTCATGATTATTCACAATTAAGGATATTTGGCTGTGATGCTTATGCTCTTATTCCTAAAAATCAGCATTCAAAATTAGATCCACAATCGACATGTTATGTCTTTGTTGGGTATGACTATGCGGTGAAAGGGTGCAGGTTGTGGGATCCTACGTCACAGAAGATAGTCATTAGCAGAGATGTAACATTTGACAAATCTTCTTTTTTAAAATCAAATGTTGAAAGAATTGAATAGGAATATGTATTGCCAAATCAAAAAATTCAGTTGGAGGCTAGAACTTTCGGTGACAGTCAAAAGGAAGAAGAGACTTTTGGAGAAAAAGGTGTTGAAGATACAAAGGAAGCTGTTGAAGTTTCTGAACAAGTTCAGCAACCAGTCACTCTAAGAAGGTCTACAAGGGAAAGGAAAAGTCCCAAAAGGTATGAAGATTCTGCTTCATCTTTTGCTTTGATTACTGAAGATGGGGGACTTTCTTGTTATCAGGAAGCAGTAAATGATATGGATAGCGAAAAATGGAAAACGACTATGGAAGAAGAAATGGATTCCTTAGCCAAGAACAATACCTGGGATCTTGTAGAACTTCCTGAAGGGAGAAGTGTTGTCGGATGCAAATGGGTCTTCAAACTGAAACAGAAAGTTGATGGAAGTGTCGAAAGGTATAAGGCGAGACTGGTAGCAAAAGGGTATTCTCAGGTTGAAGGTATCGAATTTCATGAGATTTTTTCACCAGTTGTAAAACTTGTTTCTATTCGTATTGTGTTGGCACTAACTGCATTACTTAACCTTGAGTTAGAAAAGTTAGATGTTAAAACAATTTTTCTACATGTTGATTTGAATGAAGAGTTATATATGGAACAAATAGAAGGTTTTGTACAAGGTCACAGCAGAAGATTAGTTTGCAAGCTCAGGAAATCATTGTATGGTCTGAGGCAGTCTCCCAGACAATGGTACAAGAAGTTTGACTCCTTCATGGTGAGCCAAAATTTTATTAGAAGTGAGTATGATCATTGTGTATATTTCAAAAGTTTCAATGACATATTCATTATCTTAGCTTTGTATGTTGACGATATGCTTATTGCAAGCAAAATCATGGAAGAGATCAACAGGTTAAAGGCTCAGCCCTCTAGAACGTTTGATATGAAGGATCTTGGAGCAGCAAAACATATATTGGGCGTGGAGATACACAGAGACAAGAAAAATGGTAAGCTTTGGTTATCACAACAGAAGTATGTGGAGAAAGTATTTGAAAAGTTCCGTATGAACAATGTGAAACCTGTTAATGTTGCATTAGCTTCCCATTTTAAGCTTTCTTTGGTTTTGAGTCCTAGAACTGATGAAGAAAAGCAGTATATGTCTCATGTACCATATGCAAATGTTGTAGGAAACTTAATGTATGCGATGGTATCTACAAGACCTGAAATTTCACATGCAGTTGGAGTTTTCAACAGGTTCATGGCAAATCCAGGTGAATAACATTGGCGAGCAGTGAAATGGGTGCTTCGATATCTAAGAGGCACAAGTGACCATTGCAACATCTTTAATGGTAGTGAAGGATCAGTTTGCAGATATGTAGATGCTGATTATGCAGGTGATTTGGACAAAAGAAGATCTACTACAGGTTATGTCTTTGCTCATGCAGGTGGAACAATTAGTTGGATGTCAAAGCTTCAAGAAACAGTTGCGTTTTCCACTACTGAAGCAGAATATATAGTTGCTTTAGATGCCAGTAAAGAAGCAATTTGGTTAAAAGGTCTACTTGATGAGATTGGAAGGACCCAGGAGAAAGTGAATGTACTTTGTGACAGTCAGAGTGCTATTCACTTGGCTACAAATCCTGCTTATCATAGCAAAACCAAGCACATTGATGTAAGGTATCATTTTCTGAGACATGTGATCGATGGTGGAAAAGTAGCTCTTCAAAAGGTCCATACACGGGAGAATTGTGCAGACATATTCACAAAGCCAATTACAGTAGAGAAGCTGTGATGGTGTTTAGCTTCTCTTGGCTTGCAGAAGAGATGATGAATGGGCATGGGCAAGGGATTAGGAAAATTGTTGTCAAGGTGGAGTTTGTTGGTAATTGACAACTAATTAATGTAAATTTGGGTAAATTGTATTAGTTATTGACAAGTTAGTTTCATACCGAATCAATAGTTATGTAACTGAGGAGGCTCATATATAAAACTGATGAATGCCCGAACTATTGTAAGGAGAATCATTTATTGATTGAATAGAGATTCCAATCCCTTGCCCCGTGGATGTTTCCTTGACACCCTGTCAGGGTTTTACCACGTAAATCTTGAGTTTTTTACTTGTGTGGTTGTGTTCAGTTGCATTTCCTTTCTTGGTTAAATTAACCTTCTTTCTTGATTAGTAACCTATTATAACTACACAAAATGACTGTAAAAAAGGCTTGTGCATGGAGTATATATGATGGAGCATGGCTATTGATTTAAATGTGACCCAGGTCTATTGATCAAAATGAGAGGAGTCTCCGTAAATGTACTTTTTTATACGAAAAGACGGCGCTAATGGTTTATGGAAACTCAACCATAATAGCCTAAAGGTGTATGCATGGAGGTAAAAAAAAAACCTAAACTGTTAAATATAATATAGTATTGCTGCTGTGTTACCATTAAAGACTAACAAAGATACAAGAAATAGTGGCTTGATGAGAATGATTCACTGTAATAAGAGTAAAAGTTTGATGGTAAAACATTGAATTTCTTGAAATGCAATAAAAGAAATAAATATATGAAAGAATTAAGTGAAGGGAAAATTAGGTTTGGGTTGAAACATATTTATGTTTAAGATTCCAAGTTTGAGGGAGAGGAAAATGGTTAAACGGAGTTTTGTATTTATAACGGTTTTTGAAGTTTAAAAGAAACAAATAGTAGTTTGTGTGTGGTGAAGCCGAATCTGGATGGCGTAGCGTTTGGATTTCTGGATTTTGTTTTAGTGAGCTCCCTACACCGAACAAAAACAACCTTCATCGGATTGTTAAAGGTCGTGTGAACCAGTGCTTCAACGGTATTTAAGAGTAATCGCATTTAGGTGTTGGTAAGAAAATTTTATTCTGGTTTGGGTACTGTCCATTCCTTCCGTACCGAGACACGAATGGTAAATATCAATCAATTATCAAGTTGTTTGTGTTTAACGTATACTCCGTACTGGGGCTCTGAGGGTCGGACTAATTTAATGAAATTTGTGTTACCGAATGTCTCATTTATTAAACCAGTGTTGATTATTGGTCACCTACCTCACGTCCGAGAGTGATAATGAACACATCTACGACATAATTTGTAGTGGATGCGATGATTCAGATATACTTGCAGCATTTGATGCATGGAAGTAATGGTGGCTCTGTCGAGCCATTTCGAGGCGAGATTTGAATTTGTGGACTGTTTTTAAGGTGCACTCATATTTTTCGGTTTTTTCGTGTGGATTTTGAATTTGTGGAGTTTTTTTAAGGTGCACTCAGATTTTTCGGTTTTTTTCACGTGGATTACTGGCTACTGCAACATTGTCAATGTCCTCGGAAGTCCTGATGGTATGCACATTTTGGCCGGTCTGAGCATGGGAATTGGTTTCTCATGACAAAAAATGAGTTAGTGTGGTTTCTCATGACAAAAATTGAGTTAGTGTGTCATTTTCAATCAGTGCTGATTCATCTATTATAAGAGTATAGCTCTAGTATTTGAGATTTCAAATTCCGTCCACTGTTGGTATATGATTTATTTTAAGCCGCTGCGTAGACCTTTGGACAATAAAGAAAAAACTTTTTTTCTTTGGGGTGAATTTTTGGAGCGAAGTTTGTTGATTATTTTCAAGATGCTCTGGGCACATCTCTGCTAGCTTGGAGATTAATTGCAGAATTGGGTATGGACTTTTTATATGCTTCTGTCAAATACCAAATTGTTGTATTGAGTTGACAGATTGCTTTCTTCTGATATGATCGAGCCCACTATTCATGGGTGGTTTCATAATTTGTCCAACATCATAATCTTCTTATTCCCTTAGCTTTATTGGCTGAGCATATTCGAATGATCGTAGAGGCTGACAAACTACCTTTAAAAATGAACGATTTCTCCCTGGCACTTCACAGTTTTTGATTTTTGTGAGTTTCAATTTTGTTTTGGCGAAATTTAAATTATACCATTTATGAGTATAGAATCAAGAAAAGGAGAAGGGAATTGTGGTTATAAGTATTAATTTGGTATATTGAAGATTACAAGCTTATAAGTTCAAGTCCTTGTGGAGTCACCTTTTGGAAGTTGGTTAAATATGTTTTTTTGAAAGTTGCTTTAATATGTCACGGATAGGAGGTATCCATGTTTTTTGAGATGTGGCTAACGTTTTTGAAATTGCTTAAATATGTTTTTTTGAAAGTTACTTTAATATGTCACGGATAGGAGGTATCCATGTTTTTTGAGATGTGGCTAACGTTTTTTTTTGAAAGTTACTTTAATATGTCATGGATAGGAGGTATCTGTGTTTTTTGAGATGTGCCTAAGATGTGCCTAAAGTTTTAGATTGAAATGGTGATATTGGCAACAATATGTTGGCATATTATTTTGTGAAAGTCTTTGAGAAGTGGTTTAGGAGGAAGCAAGTAGTGTTGTTGTTTTAAGTTTTGTGTGCTTGAAGGTCTTCCCTTTATCTCTTATTATACTGACCACTATTACTTGTCAAATTATTTTGTAAAAGGGAAGTTAATTTTGTAGGTTGTAATATTCACTACAATGGTTTGGCAACAAGAAGACAACATTTTGTTTGCAGCAATCTAATAAATTTTTTTGTTGAATTATTATGTTGTAAACAAGTTCATTTTCGGTTGAAATCGACACTTGGTTAAATTATTGTAAATTTGTTTGTATTGGGTGCATTTTCGGTGGTAGCCGACACCCCGTCCAATGTTCATAACAATGTCCAAGTTAGCAAGGACACGCTCTTTGACATCCAAAGGTATTTGCAAAATGCAAAAATCACAATTGAATTCTTGGAGCTGGAGTCCCAGTTTCAGCGAGATGAATTACAAAAGAAGAATTCTGAATCTGTTCTTGTTTAGAACAATAGTTTGTTTGATCCCGATCATTAGTCAGAAATGATAAGAGTAATGCAGTGGTTTCAAAAGAAAATTTGGATGCAACTGAAAGTTCTTATGAGAAGCCTGTTATTCCCAAAACTTTCATAAGACCATGGGAAGAGATTACACACAATAAACACAGAATTGGTTTGGGTTACAACAAGGATATTATGGATGTATCTGTTCACATTCTAGATTTTGCTAAACCGATACAATTTCGAAGTGCTGGATTTCTGGACGGTATTGTTCCAGAACAAGTTGATAAATGCCAAAATTGTAACAGAGTTGGACATATGAAAGATCTGTGTTTTGATCTTCACCTGTGTGAGCAATGTGGAAAGCGAAATCATCGTACAAATAGATGTTCCAAAAAGAAGACTATTGCAAGAGAGAAGGTAAATAGGTAGATTTTAGATGGATTGCTTCTTGGGATTGGATGAAAATAGCCAAGAATATTTACATATCATACCAAAGAATATGTTCCAGAGTGATGACCAACCTTACTGTGATGATGAGTACTTCTCACCTTGAACCTGATAAGGGGGAATATTTGATGGTTTGCTACAGGTTCGAGTTTGAGATGTCAAGTGAGCCTGAGTCAGAGTTGAGTTGATTGAGAACTTCCATGTTTGGAATTGTTCGAGGAACTACTGTGATAGTTCCAGAGTTTGTGATCACCTTAAAAACATATTTTTGGTTGTTCTGAGAACTGATATGAAGGTTCTAGAGTTGGTGTTGGTTGAGACCTTGAGTTCTTCCATCTTGGTTTGTGGTCATCCTTAAAAACCATTTTTGAGAGACTTTCAGCTCTTGGCTAAGATACATTTCTGCATGTTGAGCTCTCATTCTTGGATTTTGGTACATCCCTTCAGATTAAGGGGGGGATGTTAGATAGCTAATCCTCAGGATTAACCTTGGGTCGGTTTGGGTAGTTATTGGAGTCCAAGAACTCCCGGAAACTAATTCAACTGTTTCATGTATGTATTTACATGTACAACATGTACATAATTCTTTGAGATCAATTAATATACATTTGTTTCGGTTTCCAATTTGTGTGTCTTACAGAAGGTATGACTACTTCATATCACAAATGTAGGCTTCAACAATCTTCGAAAGGATATAGAGCACTGATTTTCACCGAGTTCACAAGGATATGCCTTTTGGTTATTATGTACCTCTGGTTTTTGGTCCTTTTTGTCCCCCAGGTATGTAACTTCATAATCATAGTGCCACAAAAGGTCTTAGATGCCATCACAATATAATGTCATAGTAAGGTATAGATGCTTGTTTCTTAACTTGCGTTGACCTAGAAAATTTTAAATGATCTTGATTCGAGTAGCAGAAGAATAACATCACAGTATGCTAGGATCCTCGCATATCATGTTTCTTATTCAATCATAACTCATCCATCACAAGTTCAAATTACATAAAAGACACTGTCACTGGTCCTTATGCTGTATCTTAGGAACTTGAATCATATAGATAGAAAATGCCATTGAAATTTGTTTTTATGTGTGTAGCCTTAAAACTCGAAAGCCTTGAATATAGTGTAATCCCTCAAGGAGTTGATCTTCAAACGACCAGCAACAAGGAAATGTACTCTAGAAGAATACCATTCTCTGTCACAATTGTCTCTACTTAGGTTCATATCTTTCAGAGGTAGGCTTCCATAGGTTCAAATATTCTGCCTAGGGTTACCACAGAGTCTTTTTGGATACTTCACACATCATTATTTTTAGAGTTTTGTCCTTCTTTTCACACTAGAGTGAGTGCATATATATATATATATATATATATCCCTTTTTCTTGAGCTTGGATTCCAAACAAAGAATAAACCTAGGAGCAATATAAATTTTAGACCTTTATGCTGTTGCAAACTTTGGATCTCAAACATGATAATGATCTTCTTTAAACAAAGTGATGACTGCTACAACGATGACGTGTTTGCTTCAAGAATGCCAACAAAATGTGATCTTCATTGCCCTTCTTTAACCTTAGCTCTGAAACCATGTTGAGAAACCAATAGGCTAGAAAATTAGGGTTGATTTCTCTTACTTAGTAATTGCCTGTGAATATTTGTTGGCTTCTTATTTAATTTATTATGTTCTCTTCATCAAACAATTACCAAAACACAAATCATGAAGATCACAAGAGACAAAGAACACAAAGATGTAGGATCCAAACTAGGGCGAAACCCCACAAGGGGGAAAACCCGACCAACTTCTCTTCTATAGAATCAAATCAAAGTGAGAAATCCAAGGCTCAAAACCAAGGCCAATATTTCCAACAAGACCCAAGTCATCCCTCCTACAATCCTTCTTCAACCAAGTCAAATCCAACAAATTCAATGTTGTTCAACAACTTCAAAATCTGGTCAAATTCTGGGTTTTATGACCTTACAGTAACCCTGAATTTTCCGGCCTTGCAACATATCATAAATCTCGCATGTGTGGCAAATTTTAGGGCATAAATCACAAGATTTTATTCTTTTTACCTTCACTCTCTATCCTTTGACTTTCACTTTTCTTCCTTAGTATTTCACTTGTTTTTCTTCTTTATCTTACACAAAAATCAAATTGGTGAAGTCGTGCTACAACGAGATCAAATCTGTCTATATATACACATCCAGGTGGATGAATTGGTGCCTTTATGGGTTGACTTGTCTAGGCAGGGCCAAATTGGTCTTGTGGGTGAAAAATTAACTCTTTTTGACTCAAATAAAACTCTTTTTCCTCCTTCTTACAAAAGTCCAAATAAGACTTGACTTAAGTACAATAGATTGACTCATGACAAATTATCTTTTGACTCAATAAACCCTAGAAGCATGAATAACATGCTTTAACAAGAAAAATAATAATAGTAAAAATTTGCTTCTCTTATTTTTGATTTTACATGAAATACATATTGACACAAGTATAAAGATAATTATGAAGACTGAACCTAGTTACATTTTTGACAAAGAGCCCAACGAACTATTCCTTCAAGAGACGAGTCACTCAAGAAATAGGAAATAAAAAACATGCTAAAATTTCATTTAACACAAAATTATGAGCTTGTTGCTATACAATCTTCCAACAAATAATCATGTAGACATGTGATTTGCAATAGAGAATCAAGACCCCAAAGGCCTATGACCTTTGGAGGATTTAATTTTACAAAATCATAAAAAATATTAAAATGTGTTATAATTTTAATCAAATCAATATTTAACTAATGAATTGAATTAAATATACAACTACTTAAATTAATTAATCCAACACTTGCCCTGAGGAGTGAACCTTGGCTCCCTAGAACAATGTTGCAAACTAATAATAAGGAGCTACGATAATAATGATCCAATATGCATCAAATTCATAACCAAAAGAATAATAATTATATTATTCAGAAATACAATCTAAAATACAATTTAGTCATTGAATTCTCCTCTCGTTCATTAAGTGAGACTTAGTTTTTATACATATTTTGGATTTTCTAAGCTTATAAAATACACCAAGAATATTCTTGAGAATCTACAATTCTCAAGCTATTATAACTATCAATTAAATAGGGATTCAATTACAAATAGTCATATCAAAATAATACGTCATGTTTCCTTATTATGTTTTGTCATATCAAATGTTGCAATCGAGTCTTGTTTGTACCCATCGTTTGATAACTATTCCAGCTACATTCCCACCAATAATCCGAATCTCTTGTGCTAGTTGATCAAGAGCCCTTAAATGGACATAACCATTATAGTCAATAAAATCAATTTATATGGGAGGCAATTGTTACTTTGAGAGCTACAAGGGGCATGTGGTTGTAGTTTTATCATACCTTTACTTGGAATAACAATGGGAGTAGTAACACTTTGGTGTGACTGGAGTAGCAACATTTGTAGTAGTAGTGCACCAATGAGATAGGACTAATAGTAGATCAACATGTTAGGAGTAAAAACACATTGATAATGTAGAAGTAGCATCACACCTATGAAAATGAAACAATAGTTGACATACTTCCTTTTCATAAGTGAGTGAAAAAGGCCTACTTCTTCATGATTCACTAACATAATTCAATAAATGACAAGAAATATGGGAAAACCTTGGAAAATATGCATCACATGTACAATAGTAAAATAAAAAAGGGTTGTAATGGTGGAAAAAGGCAACACCATGTAGAAAGAAAAGTATATTAAATGAAGGCATTTCTAGGGCTTGACATAGGGTCCTCATTTTGTCATCTCTATGAAGGCAATTTTTATTCCAAAGGTATTATTTGCATCCCCCAACATTTGAGTGGTAGTATTCCTCTTTCTCCCAATGGATAGACTCAAAATTTTGTCATCTCCATGAGGGAAATATCTATACATGGTCTCCTTTGCATCCTCTTTTTACATCCCCGGGTACACTCAAAATCTAGTTTCTTGGAGAAATTTCAACTTATGATACCATTCATTAAAATTAAGAAATTCCAGAAATGAGCCATGTAAGGCACAAATTCAAGTAAATAACCAATAAGCACTAAACAAATTCAAGACAAATGCTCATAATCATACACAACATTAAAATAATGGTGATAACCATTAAATAACATGACATAATATAATTTTAGAGAACACAAAAAACATGTATCTTTAAGAAGACTCACCAATTATCTATGGACATCAAATGTTCCACCTAATTGTATGGCCTATTATACATTCACTCTAAAAAATAGGCCAGCCCTTGAGCTAAGGCTATGATTCCACAAGGATGGGTGTCGAGGCAAAATCTATCACTCCCACGTAGTTAGCTCATAAGCTTTCTCCACTCACATAGTCACATAGCAATAACAACTGTAGAAGGTTACTCAACCAATCCATGGTAATCTCAATTTATAGTTCTCTTTCCCCTTTATCCTACACAACCCAAGGAAAGGAATCCCTTTCTTTCAATGCGATCCCTTAGGTTATTCCATTTTTCTTCAAGGCTCTAGTGCTATTCGTTAGGAGATCTAAATGCTTGAAGTTCTAGAGACTCTCAACCATGGGTATTTCCATTAGCAATGCCAATGCATACATGCACTTAGACGTCTTCTCATGCTGGAAAAGAAAAAGTATTAACACACAACTATTAATAATGATTCCTTGCAATAAAAATATTCTTCTTTCCTAGAAGAAAGAACATCAACGCTGGATGAGGAACCCTAAAACGAACAAAAAGGTAAGGTTAAATATGCATGCTCTCATAATGTCACATGGCTTCCCCAAGAAACTCACATACCTGCCTTTTTCTCAACTAATTCAAATATGGGTCTAATAAAGTGAAAAAATAGTCTAGCCTCTCTAGCTACCCCCCTTGTGGGATCATAGCCACATATACTCTTGTCCCTTTCTATCTATAATCAATGATGTATTTTATTAATAATATTCAAAACCATTGCATAAGTAGGCTCTCTAGCCTTTCATCATGTAAAAACATTCATTATTTAACTAAGGATGAAAACCTTGGGTATTACATGAAGGAATATTTTTTCCAAAAAATTACTAACATCTAGGGGCGATGAACCTAGATCAAAATTACACTCAAGGGGTGATTGAGGTATTACACTCAAGAACTCATGAACACTGCTGAATATGAGGTTGCAACATCACTAATTTTCTTGCTATAGTCCTTTTCCCATTCATCAATGTTTTTTTTTTGTGCATAGGGTTTTTGCATCAGGATTTTGAATCACATTTTGCATCATATGTATGAAGCTTAATAATTTTATTTTTTCATTACTTTTTCTCATTCCATATCTATATTGATTTTGCATCAATATGTGTCATAATTGTGTCACATCTATGTCATTAATGTGATGACTAATCTACGATGCATCATGTTGGCAACATTATGCATCGATTTAGCATCTTATCTATAAATATATAGGTTTGTATTAGCATCATGATATCATCATAATATTATATTCCTTAAATAAATTACATGTCAAGACATGTTCTATTTCCACACAATTTCAAGCCATTCTTCCATGGAGTTTCAATTGATCATTTGAGAAGAGTGCAATCTACAAAACTTGATGAGGGAATTCTTAAGGTCACTTTCAAATGAATAATGGAACCTTTGTGAATAATCATAACATAATTGTGAAATGAGAAATAGAGACAAGAAGTCACAAACATGTATTATTTATTTAGGCAAGCATACATCCTTGTAGAAACCCATCCCTTCTCTTCAAATTTCAAGCTAATACCCTATATTGAAGAGTAAAAATCACCTTTCAAGCTACTACTAAGTAAATGATGTTCTCAAATAGCAACTTTCTTCTGTTCATGCTAAAGAATTATTCCCTATCATCTTTTCTGATTCTGGTGGGAATGATAAGACCTTAATACGACATACTTAAAGGGAAATATAGATTTATGGACTTCACTTCTCATTAGAGCAATATATATGATTTTTTTTGAATTTTTCACTTGAGTAGGAGGGAAGCTGTGGGATCTATAAGGCAACCTAGGAAATGTTTTCCTTCCTTGTAGTTTGTATAGTGTAGAGTGGAAATCAAGTTATGCATAATTATTCATCATCACCTTTCTTACGATCATCCCCTCCTCCTTTTTCTTTTTCTCCACCATTTTTCTTCTCCCCCGTCCCCTCTGCCCACTACCACCACCTACTTCCTTTTTCTCCACCCTTATTTGTCAACCCCAACCTTCTTATATCCTTCCTACTTTATCTCCATACTTAATATGTGGGATGATACATATAATTAATGGTATTTCTATGGATATAATGGCTTGAAGTTGTTATATGATAGTCAATAAAAAAATGTATATGATGTAAGGATTAGAGCAATATATCTGATTTTTTGTTGTTGTAATTTTCACTTGAATAGGAGGGAAGTTGTGGGATCTATAAGGCAACCTAGGAAATGTTTTCCTTCCTTATAGTTTGTATAGTGTAGAGTGGAAATCCAGTTATGCATAATTAGGAAATCTCTATCTTAGATGTGAGTTTATGACCTTCACACCCATAATGCTATTCCTATTATTGAATGTGGTGATTGGAATCATTGTTATTACTTCTAGACATAGTTTAAGAAGCACACATAAGTATGTAAGTATAATAAATAGTTAAATCCCCATGATACCTAGGAAAATGTTAAGTCTATTTAATCACTATTGTAATTTTTATATAATTTCTTGACAAATATTTCATTGAATTATACAATCTTGTAAATTCTTGGTGTATCTTTTATTGAATTATAACAATTTGTAAAGTTTTGGTAAATCTTTCAATGAGTATCATTTCCGCACCATAAGTTGCCATAATAAAAGTGTACATTTCATTGCCATAATATCATGATTATCAGCATCAAAAAACACATAAAGTTGCAAATCAATGTAATTTTAGTTGAAATGTCTTGACTATGGAGATTACAACATATGGAACGCATGTAAATATAGAACATTTCTTGAAAGAGTGGGGAAGGCGACACTAAGGAAAACATGGATAATGTTTCCAATATCTCTTTGCACTCTTCTCCACCATTTTTCTTCTCTCTTGCCTCCTTCGCCCACTACCACCACCTACTTCCTTTTTTTCCACCCTTCCTTGTCAACCCCAACCTTCTTATCTCCTTCCTACTTTGTCTCCATCCTTAAAATGTGGGTCGATATCAATAAATCATGGTATTTCTATAGATATAATGGCTTGAAGTTGTTATATGATAATCAATAAACAAATGTATATGATATAAGGATTAGAGCAATATATATGATTTTTTTTTTGTAATTTTCACTTGACTAGGAGGGAAGTTGTGGGATCTATAAGGAAACCTAGGAAATGTTTTCCTTCCTTGTAGTTTGTATAGCGTAGAGTGGAAATCAAATTATGCATAATTAAGAAATCTCTATCTTAATGTGAGTTTATGACCTTCACACCCATAATTCTATTCCTATTATTGAATGTGGTGATTGGAATCATTGTTATTACCTCTAGACATAGTTTAAGAAGCACACATAAGTATGTAGGTATAATAAATAGGTAAATACCCGTGATACCTAGGAAAATTTTAAGTCTATTTAATCACTATTATAATTTTTATATAATTTCTTGACGAATCTTCCATTGAATTATACAATCTTGTAAATTCTTGGTGTATCTTTTATTGAATTATAACAATTTGTAAAGTTTTGGTAAATC
The DNA here is from genome assembly GCA_031772625.1 of Pinus tabuliformis. Taxonomy (NCBI): domain Eukaryota; kingdom Viridiplantae; phylum Streptophyta; class Pinopsida; order Pinales; family Pinaceae; genus Pinus; species Pinus tabuliformis. The sequence goes on from CM062818.1 coordinate 1,112,474,155, forward strand.
TTTCAATGAGTATCATTGCCGCACCATAAGTTGCCATAATAAAAGTCTACATTTCATTGCCATAATATTATGAGTACCAACTTCACAAAACACATAAAGTTGCAAATTAATGTAATTTTAGTGGAAATGTCTTGACTATGGAGATTACAACATATGGAACATATGTAAATATAGAACATTTCTTGAAAGTGTGGGGAAGGAGACACTAAGGCAAACATGGATAATGTTTCCCCTATCTCTTTTCACTCTCTCCTATGATGTAACAACTTGATTTCACTGAGAAATAGGAACTAATGGTACTTCTTGGTGAGCTTTGTTGTGCTTCAAGTAGCAAGTTCAACAAATCCTTCTTGCCTTGGTTGGAAAAGGTATCCCTTATACCACTCCCAAAAGTTATCCATGCATTGGTTGGTCTTTTGAGGGGGACTACATTGCCAATTGAATCTAATATCCTTAAAACTAAGAGATCAACTATGCTTAATATTTTTTTTATCGAACATGCCTCTATGATACACATCCAATAGAAGAAAACATAAAATATTATCAATAAAAATTGTATCACCATAAATAAGTGCATGATACACATTTTTTCAGTTGCTGACTCTCTTAACTTGATTCATAGTTTATATCCATTAAATATAAAGGAGGATTATTGTGTACTTAATGATTGTTGGAATCATGTTACCATATCTAAATTATTTAATCTCCTCTTTGGAGTTCACTTAAGTAATTGATGGCTTGATATGAATGTGCCTTGATTTCTTTTGGATATTAGTGGCATCTGTAGCTACAAGCAGGGATTTCAATTTGAAATTGTTTAGGATATCTCTCTTGCTAAAAACTAGTGGATTTTTAACAATAGAGTATATGAAGGAAAATTTAGCTTCATTGCATTTAAAAAACAAATGGATGTAACCATCAAAGTTTCTTTGTGATCTAACTCATGAATAATTATTTTTTTATCCTATTTATATATCATATTCATAACAAACTTCCTTATATACTAATCACATTATTGTAGCAATGATATGGCAGCTTTTGCATTTAGTGTAAACTTTCACACCAAAATCGAGAGGACTTTGAAGAGTCTTACGACTCCCACTCATGGTAACAATTGAAAAAAATGACATTATTTGACTTATTTTAGGCCCCAAATATTTTGGCTTTTGGGGAGGACGTACCTAGTTTATTTTTTTTTAGTTTTGAAGCCACAAAAAATTACACATCTAATTCAATCAAGTCAATTTTCATCAAATATGAGCATATTTTGAAAAAAAATCCAACATTGACCCATTTCACTAGTTCCTAGGTTGGTTCCACATGGGTCAAGGCTTACATAAGTATAAAAAGAATTAGGTTGTCTTTTAAAAAATCCAATGGATTTATCGTAGGCTACGTAGATTTTTTTTCCAATAAGCCCTCAATTTCCCAATTTTTAATTCACATGCCTAGTGTACAAAGTGCACAAGTTGCACATCTCCTTAGGAAAGGGGATGTAACATCCCAATTTTGACGCCAAGTGATATTGTAATTAACTAGGCTAAGATTGTTTATAACAACATTTAAATTTCATTAGCATAATAAACTAAACTAGAGAGTCTAAAACAATGTGTATGTAATAATTTATCATTAATATAAATATTTTGAACAATAGACTAGGAATGCGAGCACCTACACAAACTATGATACCCTGAGTGGGAACAAGTGAGGACTAAGAAAGGAAAATTATCTTGCCAAATACTTGCCAAGAAATTCGAATTCAAATATGAACCTTTTCCCTTTTGCCCAAGGGCTATTTGGTTGTGAATAACTAGGTAGTTGGAACAAGCCTCATAATTTCAAAAGTTGGGATGGCAACTAAAATGGTGCTTCAGAATTCAACAAAAGGAATGGGCTAAGCACATTCCTTGGAATTTAAGATTAACCCATGATTTTACCTTGAAGACTAAGGGAAAATGTGGGGGTACATAACAGTGGACGATATGGAATGTAGAAAATTTCTAGAAGGGGCAGAGACCCACAAAGATAAAAGTGGCGTGAAAAAATCATTTACACATTCATGGAGCCATACATTGAGAGCATAGACATATGAGTTCCTAGAGAAATGAAACACATGAGTGGAATGTTGGCTAGAGCATTATGGGTGAATAAATTGCATTTTGGATGCTCAAACATGGCCAAGAAAATGGCAACTACATATTGGAACATTATTGGTGTGTTCTGGGCTCACCAAAAACCAATTCTAGCTTGTAAAACACTTGTAGGAGAGCACTCAAACCTAGATAGGTAGTGGGAGTTGCGATTTTTTATGAGTGTTAGGCGAGCATGATAAGAAATGGTCAAGGAAATTGCCAAGGGACAATACAATAATGAAGGATTTTCTAGATTTTCCTTGCTAGCCACTTGAAAGGCATATGGAGATCATGGAGGACACAAGCCCAACTGTGAAAGGAATTCTATGATTAATTCATGTGTGTGAAGGAGAGTTGCCTTTACCTATCCCATTTATTTATGTTGATAGTCTTCCCCTTTTGGTATCATAGCATGTCTACGAGGTTCCTAGCTATTGAAAGTTAATGTGCAACTAAGCATATGGTTGGGTGGAAAAGACTCCTTCACAAATTAGTTGCCAACAATAAACAATTTTCCAATAAGTGACTCTGTGCTTTATTATGCAAAGTGATAAATGTGGTATATTTATAATTTTTTTGTTTATGGTTATGTGAAATTTATGTGATTACTTGCTCCAATTTAAAGATGGATCCTTGTGAGGCATATGTATGATTCTTTGCATAGATTTAATGAATTTCATGAACATAATATTTAGAGTAAAACCTTAATTAATTGCTACTTTTGATTATATGGGTACACTAATCCTATTATAGAGAATTCATGATTGGAAGAGTAGATCAATTTTGCCACTTAGCTTCTTGAGTAGCCTTGAAGGCTTACTTAGAAGTGGAAGTGGAAGACTCTCAGTGGGTCTTAAATATGAGGATTGAGCTTACACCAACCCTACAGAAAAAGGTGCCTGATATGTTGCTCAAAGGCAAGTTGCCACAATGGACCTTGGATTTGATTACAAGAGTAAAATCAAAGTTTTATAATGAATACTAAGTAGGAAAAGTCTTTATAGAACATCTAAAATAAGTTGTTAAAATATTCACTAACAAATTCATAAATTTTGTGAAATATGTTGAAGGATTGCATTGGGATTTTAGGGCCTCCTTAAATAATATCTATTATTAGCACCCTTCTGGGGCATCTACGGTGTTTACATAATTAGAGTCCCCTCATAATTTGTAATTAAGAAGACCCAGTGGTTGGAGGTATTCTTAAGAACGCTAGGATATTTTCTCAAGATTGAAGATACTATGATGTAGAGCTTATAATTAATGAATAGTTTAAGAGTTCCTTGATGATGTTATCTTATGGAAAGGAACTTTTGGGTATGTTGTATTTAACTAACTAGAAAATCTATAAAAATTCCGTCCCTTGAGAACCCAAAAGTAATTCTCGCTTTCTCATCTTATTGTAATGAGCTATTGAAGCTTAAATTTTCCTACATTAAGCTAAATGAAAAGCCCCATTAAAAACTTACTAATCATAAAACATTTAACTTATATAGCCTTAATTTAATTTTAATCAAAGAAATTTAGTTATTTATCCTTATCACACCATCTTGAAATATAAATATATAATTATCTAATCACACCATCCTGAAATATAAATATATATAATTATCTAATCACACCATACTGAAATATAAATATATAATTATATGTCAAACATTTTTTTAACCATTATTTAATTATCCATTAAAAACATAAAATTAAATTTTTAATAATAAAAAAACCGGTATAATCTATTGTTCAAATGCATAACATTATTTTATAATAAAAAAGAACTTGGGTAATCTAATCTTCGAATGCAATTGGATTTAATAAAAGAGAAAGCACTTGAAATTCCCTAAGCATTCTTCATTCATTTGTGATGGAAAAATTTCCAGTTTACAGACTTGGAAAAGTCTTTGGAACAACTTAAGAAGATAGTCATAATTTCTGTGTAACTATATTTTATCAAATTTGACCTTAAAACTTGCTAGAGCATGATTTCTCTGTGCGACCCTTCGAGCCATGGAACTTCTATTGCGCAGACATTAAGGAATAGATAGGGATAGACCCCAATTCGAGCCATCTAATCAATTTTATAAATGCCCCAAATGGATTTCTGTGTGCGCTCTGTATGGTTAATTATATATATACACAGGAGAGGCATGGGCATTAGAGTAGAATAGCATCGCGCAGACCTTTTGGGGTATGTCATGGTGATCTGCATACGTGCAATCATCAACATAATATGTAATCTTATATATAGATGTATGTAGTTGGTTACAGTTATGATTTTAGGAATAATATATAATTTTAGATATACGTATATTGTTTACTAGGTTTAGAGTATGTTTGGAAATTGGTTTTTTTTAAAGCTAAGAGTTTGGTTATGGGTTGATAATTTAAGATCACCGGTTACTATTACTAATTTTAAGTGATATATTTTTTTTAAATAAAAATAATAAGTTAATTAATAATGAGTATTTTCACTTAATTTATATATATTTATATATATATATATATATACATTTGTTTATAGTCCATTTTTATTTAAATTATCGATTGCAGAAGTATTTTGATATCCAAATTAATTCTAAGATAAATCAATTCAGAAATATTTCAAAAAATAACAATCTAACACACAAATATATGGATGTGTATGTGTAATGGGCATTAATGGTATTGCGTAGACTTGCTGAATATATTATGGTGTAACTCGAGCATGCATAAAATATATGCGTTTTCTAACTTTTGAGCTTATGTCGATTGCTGATTTTTTGAATATTCAGTAATTAGACATAATGGGCAGCGCCCATGTTCGTCATAAGGATGTCCTTTTCTAACAAGCAATTTTGAGGAAGGCCAGTTTCTTGCTGGCTAGAATTTTTTCAAGAAATTTGATTTTGGGAGTGTTTAAATTGTGAAATTATGACGATGGAAATAGTTTCGGCATAGGCCTCCAAAATTTTGAAGTTGGATAGCTACAACTGGGTTTTTCAAAAATTTCCACCAATTTTTTCCAAAATCATTCTAGAATTTCAATTATTTTCCAAGAAAATAAACTAAGGGCCAAATATATATGTCGTGCTTCTTCCTCGTGCTATTGACAGGTGCTTGAAATGGAGGATGCCAATCTAATTCCGATCTGGTCGAGCGTGGCCATGAAAGGGCATGATAGGGATGAGTGTAGGCCTCACGACCATTTAAACTGAGTTTGCACTTGTGCATTGAGGTGTGGAGGATTGAGGAGCACCAAAGACTTCCACCTGACATGACACAACACTTTTCATGTAACAGTAGTAGATGGTGTTGGGTTTATTACAGTGGATTTACAATCATGACTTTATTGAACAAACTCTCTTTTGAGTCAAAATTTGAAAGAGCCTGGCCATGATGAACGATTTTACGAGAACTTGTGAATTATATTATCATACCCTTGATTTTGATTTCAAAATAATGAAAACAAGCTTTTCTGAGATAAAACTTAATAATACTTAGAGGCAGTTTACACTGGACATAAGAAAATGTTATTAAAATGTTGTAATAACAAATTAGATGAAACATTACATTATTTTATATGTGGTTAATATATCTAATAGATTTCAATTTAATATAAGCTATATTATAAATTTAAATAAAAATTTCTAAAAATTAATTTCCATGTTATGAATAAAATCTTTAGAAAACTTGCCCATGGGGCTTTGGATTGATGGTGAATGAGTGTACTGTTAAGGCACTCTTTGTGATAGGTCACCGATTCAAATCCCTGTGGGTGCTTAGATAATATTATATAGAAAAAAAATCTTTAAAAAAATTAATAATATTTTATCTAGCCTATAATCTAGAATCACATAAAACTAAAAATTAAATTCCAATAATTAATATATGAATAGTGTCTTAAATTATCTTTTTATAAACATCATTATAAAAAGTTTTCCAATCATTTATGGCAGAAGTATTTCACAAACAACCCACACTTCAAATATACCCCTAAATTAACACAATGCGAAAAGAGAAGATGAAGCGAAACTATCGCTAAATTAAATCTAAACTACAAGCAAGCTGGTTTCATATATATATATTAAATTTATATATGAGTTGAAAGCATTAAATAATCCGAATACCAAATAAAATAATTCAAATCTTGTAGAAATGGAGATTAAATAAAATGTTAGCTACTCACTACGTTTCTCACCCCACGTTCCTTAGCACATCGAAAGAAATGAATGAAGTAGTTGGGGTTTTCAATTACTTATAAAATTAAAATAATAGTGAACGTTATTAAAAATATTAACAATAACAATGTTGGTTAATTTGAGTGATATATATTTTAATTATTGTAATTCTATCTCTATGATAAAAAATTTATTAATATCAACTAGATCGGTCTCTATACAAGTTGTCTAAGGCTTCAGGAACTAGTAACTCAACCCATAACTTTTTAGGGCTCCAAAGCATTTGTTCCAACTGCAGCTCCAGGGACTAGTAACTCAACCCACCAATGGCTCCAAAGTGTTTGTCCCAACCAACGGATCCAGGAACTATTAACTCAACTCAAACTATTCCAGGGCTTCTAGAGCATTTGTTCCAACCCACAACCATAGGGATCATGAACACCAATAAGAAAACAAAAATTGGGAAACCCACAACACCATGGCTATCTAAGAAATTGCAAGGCAAGGCTAGGCTAAAACCACTGCCAATCCAGGTAAATCTTCATGCCAATGACAACACATAACTAGAGAATCACATGCATATACTATGCATCCAAAAATCAATAAGAAAATCACACATGTAACCTATTACCTGCAAAGTATCCCTTTCATTTCTTTCTCCAAATCCAAGTGAATACTAGAGTTCTCCAAGCATGCTCCAAGAATACTCTAAGTGTGAAAGAGTATGAGAGAATGAACTAGAGCTCCAAAAATTGAACTAACAAAAGCTAAATTGACAAAATCTATGAACTGTTTCTTTGAAGCCTTTTTATCATCGATGCCTCTATTTTCTTCACTTTCCTTCATTTTTCCTTTAATTTCCCTTGCATGCAAATTTGTGTCTCTTCACCTTCCTTTTCTCCTATTTTCCTTTATTTTCATAATTAAATGTCATTTATTGCCTATTTTTCTTTGCTAATGCCTTTGCTAATTTCCATAGCCATTAATTAATCACAAGTGATGTCCACTAAAGTGTTGCACTCAACATTCAACTTGTAATACATGTTCCATGGCCTTGGTCTTATTTTATTTACATGGAGAATCAACCACGGACTGGTACAAATGTGCCCTCCCCCCTTGGGGGAACACTGTCCTCGGTGTTTATGACGCTTATAATCAGCAAAACATGCTGCCTAGGGAGTTTTATAACCCAATTCAATGCAACATTTACAACATATCAATTGCTGAAAACATGAACACCATAATGCTTATTATAACTTTATAACATAACTCGATGCAATATTTGCACCACACTGCTTATTGGAGATTTATAACATAGCTCATTGCAATATATACAATACACATATGCATATATAAACATAAACCAAAACACATAACCCAAACACATCTGCTCAACCAAAAAATAAAGAAGGATACAAAGCCCACATCTGATCAACCATCTCCCATGTAGCTTCATCGGACCCAAAGTGCTTCCATTTCACTTTAACTAGCTCGATTTCTCAGTTCCAGAGCGTGAGTTGTTTCCGTTGCAAAATGCACTGAGGTTCTGGCTAGAATTCTCCCTCTGGTTCCACTTGCAATACAAACCAATCAATCACATGATCAACATCTTGGACATATCTCTTAAGCAATGAAACATGGAAAACATCATGGACTTTCACTGTTGGTGGTAATGCAAGTTAGTAGTCCACTGGTCCAATCCTCTCAAGGATCTTAAAAGGCCTGCATTACCGAGGTGCCAACTTGGAACATGATTTAATCCTCAAGGAGCTCCTCTTGGGCTTGATGCACAAGTACACATGCTCCCCAACTCGAAACTCCTTGAATTCCCTATGCTGATTTGCATAAATATTCTTCTTGTCACGTTCCGCCTTCAAATTACTTTTAATAACCCGCATTTCCTTTTCCATCTTTGCCAACATATCTTGTCCAATCAACACCCTGTTCAATGAATCACTCCAGCTAATAGGAGTATTACAACTCCTCCCATAAAGAACCTCAAATGGTCTCATCCTCAAGGATTCCTGATACCCATTATTATATGCAAACTCCACCAGTGGAAGAGACTCTTTCCCACTTCCTCTGCTGATGCATGACATACATCCTTAACATGTCCTCAAGAATCATGTTAACCCTCTATGTCTGTCCATCTATCTGTGGATGATAAGCTATAATGAAATTCAATTCTCTCCCCAAGCCTGAAAATAACTCCTTCCAAAACTTGGAAGTGAACTTGGCATCTTTGTTTGATATGATCTTCTTGGGAACACCATGCAATCTCACTATCTCCCTGAGAAATATCTGAGCTACCTCACTAGCTGAATTCGTATACTAACATGCAATGAAGTGAGCTACCTTACTCAACCTGTCAGCCACAACCATGATGGAATCATGCTACTTTGATGTCCTCGACAAGCCTGTAATGAAGTCCATGGAAATGACCTCCCATTTCCATTCTGGAATCGGAATAGGCTATAATAAACTAGCTAGGTGCTTACACTTTGCCTTTACCTGCCGACAGTCTAAACATCTAGCAAAAAACTCAATCACCTATTTCTTTAAGTTCAACCAATTATAGAAATTATTAATTGTTGTCAAAGTCTTCTAATATCCCGGGTGACCTCAATGCGACTTGACATGAAAATCCCTCAAGATAAGCTTCTTGAGCTCACTGTTATCTGGCACATAAACCCTGTTCCTAAATCTGACCAAGCCATCTACTATGGGGTGATACTCCTCATCCCTATAACCTTCACCCTGCTGCTGCAACCTATGCTTTAGCTACTGGTACCTGTAATCATGTTGTCCTGCCTGTAAGATCCGCTTATGCAAATCTTTCCCATAAGAACTCACTGTTGCAATATGATTCACCTGCACTCTTCTACTAAGATCATTTGCAACCCTGTTCTTCTTTCCCTTAATGTACCTGATCTCAAAGTCAAACTCATTAAGGGTAGCCAACCATCTAGCTTGCCTGGAATTGGGATTAGGTTGGTAAAACAAGTATCTCAATCCACTATGATCACTCATCAGATGAAACTCCTGCTAATAAGATATTGCCTCCACATCTTTAAGGCATGAATGATCATTTCCAACTCAAGATCATGAGTCACATAGTTTTGTTCATGATCATTCAACTTCCTTGACTCATAACATACCACCTACCCTTCCTACATCAAGACTCCACCAAGTCCTTCCTTGCAAACATCTGTACATACCACAAACTCTTTATCATGATCTAGAATCTTCAAAACTGGAGCATTTGTAAGAAAATGCTTCAACTGCTCAAAACTATTTGTACACTCCTTAGTCGATTCAAACTTCTTCCCTTTTCTCTGCAAAGTTGTAATAGGATAGACAATCCGTGAGAATTTCCTGATGAACCGCTTGTAATAACCTACTAGTCCCATGAATGATCTAACTTCATCAACATTCCTAGGAGCTGACCACTCCATGATAGCCTTAGTATTTTCTGGGTCCAATGCTATACCTTCCTTGGAAACAACATAACCCAAGTTTTGAACTTCATACTAAAAGAAACTGCACTTGCTAAGCTTGGAATATAATTGATTCTCTCTCAACAATCTTAACACTGCTTCCAGGTGCTTTGCATGCTTTTCCTCATTCTTAGAATATATCAATATATCATCAATGAATATTATCACAAACTTCGCCAAATAAGGACACAACACACTATTCATCAAACAAATGAAAGTAGCTGGAGCATTAGTAAGACCAAATGGAACCACCACAAACTCATAATGCCCATACCTGGTATGGAATGCGGTCTTGTAAATATCTTCTTCTTTGATGTGCACATGATGATATCCTGATCTCAAATCAATCTTCGAGAACACTGCTGCTCCCTTCAACTGATCAAACAAGTCATCAATCCATGACAAAGGATACTTGTTCTTGATAGTCATCCTTTTCAACTGTCTATAATCAATGTACAACATGAGAGTACTGTCCTTCTTCTTTACAAACAACACCAGGGCACCCTAAGGTGATACACTTGGCCTAATGTATCCCTTATCAAGCATTTGCTTAAGATGCAACTTCAATTCCACCAACTCTGGAGTTCTCATTTTGTAAGGTGTCTTTGATGGTGGTGTTGCTCCTGGTACCAACTCAATAGAGAAATCCATTTCCCTATGAGGAGGAAACTCTGCTAGAAATACATCCTGAAACTGCTGCAAAATAGGATACCTCTTCAACAATTCAACATCCTAAACATCCTTCCCTTTTTCACTGGAAATATGAACTGTAAATAGTACACATCCCTCCCGGCTACTACACTTTCCCTACATAGTTGTAACCATTCTCACTGACGTAAACTTCTTATTTCCATATAAGTTTCTCCTTTCTCCATCATCGTCCAGACACTCAATAGCCTTGTCATGACAATCTACCTTAGTCCTGTGAATGTAAAACCAGTCCATGCCCAAAATCATATTGTATGATCCCAAAGGAAGCACATTTAGATGTGCTGAAGTAGACATATCATTCAGCTCAAATGCAAAAGCTCTCACCCAATGATGAACTCTTTTCTTGGTCCTTGTAGCCAATTGCACCAACCAAGATTTTGCATGCACTTCTTTATTCAAGAAACACTTATCCACTAGGTTAGGACTGATATAACTATAGTTAGATCTAGGATCAATCAAAATGGAAACAACTTGATCATGAAGCTTACCTTACATCTCGATAATAGATGCCTGATGATCAACCTACCTATTATCCATTGTTGCATAAATATGGGGAATGCTTTGTCCAACATTTCCAACTGTATGTGCCTCTTAAACAATATAAATATAAGGTTTGCCATCCTGATGCTGTGGATAATCTCTCCTGGGAAAAGAGTTAAGTGATTTTAGAATGAGAGAGTCTATGATGAAGGATCAACTACAAGAAGAAAACATGAGGTTGAGAGAGAGGATGCAGGAGAAAGAAACACAACTTGCCACCACAAAAAGTCTCTCCATGGAAGCACTGCAATGTATACAACCATCAAAGTCTTATGCCCTTTTTCTCAAAGAATAGTGGCTGTAGTTCCAAATAAATTTTTTGGCACAATATAGATCTCTTCCTTTTCAGGACTACAAACAATTCATTGAATTTTTCAACCGAACTAACATGGAAGACAAAGAAAAATTGGCTGAATTTTACATGCACAACCTCACTTTGACAAATATGAATTTTTGGGATCCCAATTCAATATTGGGAGATATGTAGCTAATGGATTTAACATCCTAGATGACTCATGAGGAGACAAGAGTTGAGGAGGTGAAAAGGGTAATGGAAAAGGAGGAAAAGGAACCATTGTATATCAGGGAAGAACTAGTGAGCCCAAAGGTTTTCATTAGCAATCATGGACTCATCTCCAATGATGCTGCTTTAGCACCCAAATACATTGCTACCCAGGAGCAAGTCATTCTACACTTTGAAGACACATTCAAGATGTTGGGAACATAAATTCTGCAAGCTTTCCAGAGGAGATGGCATGCCTTACCCCACAGTCTACAGATCAAAGAATATCACTCTCCTAAAAGGCTAAGGAATGCCTTGGAGAGAACACCATTATACAAGAGGATCATGCAGAGGATGAAAATTAGGTGGATATGACTCAATCTCAGTCCACCCTTGTTACTAGGCTTAGAAGAAGGAAGAGATGAAGCAAGAGAGAAGAAGGAGTGGACAAAGATAGAGAGAAATGCAGGTTCTTACCCCCAAGAGGGCACACCATCTGAGGAGCCTTGGGATGTCAGGAAGGCTACCAGGGCCATGAAAAAGTTGCACATGGATGAATGAGTTTCTCATAGGATGAGCAACACCTTTAGTAGGGGGGTGATGATGAGTCCCATCAATAGGTACATTTTGAATATCAATATGCCATCCTCCAGCCTTAAAACTATCATTCTCTTACATTAATTCACATTTTTTGTTATATTATGCTTAGTAAGAGGAGTAAAAGGTGTTTGTCATAGTATGTGGCATAATGTGGTTTAATTGCAGGAAAATGAAGCATTTTTTAGGCTATTACTATGCAGGGGCTTGATGGAGACAATTAGGAGAGAATCTAGGGGGTTTTTCCACCTCCTTAACTCCCTAAACTTGGCTTGGGATCACAATATCCTCTCTCACAAGTCCGAGTTCATTAGGAGCACAATGAATCCTAGTCCAAGTGAAGATCAAGGGAGACAAGATCTACCATTTTCGAGATTAAGGAGGGAACCACTCCTACTTTGACGGGAGCTGCTTCAGCTGCCCTTTTGTATAAATAAACTAGAATAAGAGCTCATTAGGATTCAAAGTTTTTGTTCAGCTAGGTGTAGCTATTGAGCTTCAAGCTTGACATTGTTATTTTAAACTTTTATGTGATGTATTAGAACTGCACTTTTTGATAATGAGAAGTTGGATTTTAAGTTGCTACTGAGTTAGTTTCAGAGGGACGAGACCCTTGGGTTTTGGTCCCAACCCAGAGGCTTTGGTCCCTCTTCTTGTACTTATGTTTCTTCTTGATTCCAAACAGTTCATACTTTCTTGCATTTGAGTAGAGATTAATCTATAAAATCCTATGGTTGCAACCTTTACATCACCTATCTTATGAGAGAATGAGTGGAAGGATTCACAACCACAATCCAAAAGGATTGTGTTTACGATTTCTTGGAAATAGATTAGTGTTAGTTGTCCTGTTTTACATTTTCTTTCTATAGCTTAGAAGTTAGTTTAGTGATTAGATATGTGGTATTGCATAAATTAGATGTTATTTAAATTCAACTCATCTTTTCCATCATAAGTTATTTCATTTTGTTAATGATAAATGGATACATGCATGTGATTGATTGCATGGATGGTTGACTTGCAGGGAAGGGAATATTTACCACTTCCATATTGAGCTTCTCCTTCCACTTCGAAACTTTGTCCCAAAACCCTGTTTTATAAGCCATTCTGCCTAGTACACCGAGAGCACTCATCCTAGTGAAAGGTAGGCCTTTGAGCAGTCCTAATCTTGGCTAGGGGCTCAAACCAACATCCCTCCATTTTCTTCAACTTCCTTCCACCTCTACATACCCTCAAGACAACATTGTCACCTTCAAAAACCACTCAGATGCCCTCCTGTAGCATTACAAGCCTCCTGTAGCAAACCTGTAGCAACATTTTCCTTCATCAATTTTGATCCCCACTGCAACTTTGACTTAGTCTAGATGCATAATGACCCCTAGCTATGATTTTATGATCAGGGAAATCTCCTAGGCCACTCCAACCCTTCCTTTTATTCACTGCAAAAACATATTAGAGTTAGTTTCTTTATCATGCAAGTAGGTTACTGATTTATAAGCAAGTGTGAACTAGGTAGATGGTACATGCAATTCTGATTGGTAGTTTGATGAATTATGCAAGATAAATTAGCTTCCTTTCTGCAAGTAGATGTGGTAATTTGTTGAATTTTGCATGATAACATAACTTTCTCTCTGTAAGTAGATTACCCTTTGTCATTTCATGAATTCATTAGTTATCATTTACAAGTTGAGTCAATGGAATTTCTATTTTCATAGCTAGAAGCAATTACCAATTGTACCTTTATAAGAAATCTTTCATTCTAATTCAGTAGGAGCAAGGGTATCTGATCACTTTTGATCTAATGTCATAACCAAGGGTGGCATGAGTGGAATCCTATCTGCTGTGCATATAACACTGTCACCTTGAAGTTTGTACAAACCCCAGGTTGACAATTTGAGTTGAGGAGCTTTTGGGAGTTGAAACATTCTTGGTGCAATACCAGGGCTCACCACTTTTTGGCACTGTTGTTGGGGATTTGTCTAAGTAGATGTTGTTTCTTCTTAAGCATTGTTTTCTGTTTTGCATACAATTTTTGAAAAAGTAAAAAAATAAATAGAATTATTTCATGCCTCGTAGGAGTAGGGATAATCAGGGAAAATTATTACCAAAAACCCCCACACCCTCAAATAGTCAACCTTCACTCTTCTTTGGTGACTGTGAGCTTCCCTCTTTGACTACAGGGGAGTTAGAAGACCCTCTAGGTGAGCAACCTGAAATTTTTGAAGAACCTATTGGGGAAGAAGAATAACCCACTTCACCCACTCAACTATGGCTAAAAACAAGGAAAATGAGTTTTTCCCTATCAGAGAGACCAATGGAGAGGCTAGAATAAAGAACATAAGCCCTACTTCCCTTCCACACATCCATGGATTAACCTCTACGGATCCTGATACCTTCATATTTGAATTTACTGTTGTTTGTGGGACCTATGGCTATGTCTCTGATGAGAAGAAGCTAAAGTTATCCCCCTCAACCCTTAAATATGTAGCCTTACATTGGTTTATGGGTTTGCTTGGGGGTAGCATCACTACCTGGGCCCAAATGCAGTAGGCCTTCAATAAAAAGTAAAGGGACTACTATAGGTCGAAAGAAACCAAGGAAGGAATATTTAGGATGACTCTTGGACCTGATGAATCCCTAGAAGACTATAAGGAGATATTTCAACTCAGTTATAGGAGGGCCAACTGCACCCTTGATCTTGAATCACTCAAACTAGTTCTTCTTCGAGGGATCAGGGAAGATATGTTGGAAACCCTCAACATGCTGTCTGGAGGAGATATCTATCAATTATCCTATGATGACATCAAAATTGTGTTCAAGAATCACTCTAGGGCTTCCAGGAAGAAGGGTAGGGCTAGCCAAGGCTTGGTCAATTCCTCTCCCTCCACAACATCCATTAAGAATAAGATATATAACATGTTGGAGGATTTCAAGAGTGAAATGCTACATACATTTTCACTAAAAATGGATACCATGAAAATAATAAGAAAGCAGGAGGAAGCTATTTTCTGCCCTAGATGCACCAAAAGACATCCTAGGAATGAGTGCCCCTTGAATGTCATAGAGGTTTGCCTAGTGTGTGAATAAAATCACGTGGCAGACAAATTCCCTTATTTGCAAGGAATAAAAGCTATATATCAAGGAGCATAAGGGGGTTCAAAGAAAATTTGTTTCATCAATCAAATAATAGCTCAAGGACCTCTTCCATATCAACAAGGCTTTCAAGGTGCACACTACTCTTATTATAATCCAAATCAGAATTCACCCTTGCAACCTTGGTACTCTTCCACTCATCCATCCTAGTCCACACCTCCTTCTTGGCCTTATGCTCCTTCATATCCTCCTCAACATGTCAACCATCCTTTTCAACCATATCCATCCCAATCTTCTCAATTGGGAAACCCATCACAAGGGTGGGTGCCTCAAGTTAACCAAACTATTGTTTTACTACCTCCACCCCAAACTCAACCACAAATCAATCATCCTACTCCACCTAAGCAACCTCAAATGCATGCTCAACCATATCCAAACCTGAACATAAAGAAAGCACAATAGGTCTACAATGGAGATACAACTTATCCTGTTTATGCTGTGGAAATCTAGGAGATCAACCTTCGGTCTGCGAGAGTGCTTCCAGATAACCAACCACCATCTCCACTTGAAGATCTTGAGGAAGAGAAGGAAGAGAGTGTTCCTCAAATTAATCCACCTCCTTTTCCTAAGAGGTTGATCCACCCTAGCTAGCACACCCCAGAAGAGGTTGAAATTCTGGGAGAATTAAGGAAATAGTGTGTTAAAATACCCCTTTTCTAGGATATTAAAGATGTTCCCATTTATAATAATCTCATCAAGGAGAAATGTTTCAAAAATCCTAGGAGAAGAAAAAGAGACACCCCCACCATAAATGTTGTTGGGCAATTATATGATTTGATGCTTGGGAGGGTGATCTTCTCGAAATATCTAGACTCTGGAAGCCCTGTAGTAGATGTGCACATTGATGGACTTATAGTCCATAACACCCTGATTTATTTTGGGTCTACAATCAATGTGATGACTAAGGAAACCATGTTAAAGCTAAACCTGCAAGGGGATTTGAGAAAGATCACCACAGTGCTGTAGCTTCAGATAGATCCATATTAGCTCCTGAGGGAGTTGTTGAAGATGTTATGGTCTCCATTGACTCTTGGGAGTATCCTACTGATTTCCTGGTTCTCCAACCAAAAACCAAGTTTAATGGCTATCCTCTCATCTTGGGAAGGCCATGGTTAGCCACTATTGATGCTTACATTAGTTTTAGGGCTAGGAACATGACCATTAAGAATGGACATTATCTAAACAGTTGGTATTGTATCCTCCTTCTCAACATTCTATTGAGCATGAATTACCCTTGTGGTTAGAAGAGGAGGAATAAGATGGATTGTATCACACCCAATCTGCACTTTGGACATTATTACAGGAGGGGGGAAACCTGATGAAGATGATCTCATTGACCATATCCTTCAGAATCAACCTCCCACTCCCATACTAATTGATGAGTTGATGAAAGAATCTGGGAGTAATCCTTGGGATGAATTATGCCCTATTGACTCAAGTCCAGACCATGTCAAGATTGTAGAGTTTGGCCCATATAAAACCTTAAATATCAACCCTTCTCTCTCGGCCAAACAGGAAGAACAATTGTGCAAAGTGCCGAGGCAACACCTGGATGCTTTTTCTTGGGACTATAAGGAAATGAAAGGTATGCATCCCTCGGTTTGTACTCACCATATTTACATTAAGGAAGGATTCATGCCTGCGTGCCAACCCTAGAGGAGGATAAAACTAGCTCTTAAGGACATTGTGAAAGAATAACTACAAAAAATACTGGATGCAGGGTTCATATACCCCATTTCAGTTAGTGAGTGGGTGTCAATTCTTGTGTTAGTTCCTAAGAAGAATGGGAAATGGATAATCTGTGTGGATTACCAGGAAATCAACAAGGATACAAAGAAAGACCATTTTCCCTTGCCCTTCATTGACCAAGTCCTAGATGGCCTTGCAGGGAAGAAATTATTCTCCTTCCTAGATGGATTTAGTGGATACAATAAAAAAAAATCAGCCTCGAAGACTAAGATAAGACCACATTCACATGTCCTTGGGGTAACTTTGCTTATATAGTTCTTCCATTTGGTTTGTGCAATTCCCCTGCTACTTTCTAGAGGGAATTTTTGAGTATGTTGCTGAATTGGTTCATGACTCTATTTAAATATACATGGATGATTTCACTCCTTATGGATGTGACTTCCATGAAGATCTCTCCAATTTGTGCAAGGTTTCGAATTTTTTTTATTGAAACGAATCTCTCTCTAAGCCTTGAGAAATGTGAGTTCTTGATGAATGAGGAGATTGTCCTTGGCCATTCCATATCTAAGGAAGGGATACAAGTAGACCCAAACAAAATTTCCATCATAAAAAGGGTCCCTACCCCTCAGAAGCAAAGAGATGTCAGGGGCTTCTCGGAATTAGATGGGTATTATAGGAGATTCATCCAAGAATTTAGTAAAGTGGCCTCACGTTTGTTTGGTTTACTGGCCAAAGATTCAGATTTATGTTGGACCAACAATTGTCAAGAGGCCCTTAAAGTATTGAAAGAAAAGTTGACCATTGCACCCATCCTAAGAAGTCCCAACTAGGAATTGCCTTTCCATATCCATACTGATGCATAAAATAAAGATGTGGAGAGAGCCTTGGGACAAGTAAAGGATAAGTTGCCTTATTCTATTTAATTCATTAGTAAGAATTTGTCTAAAGTTGAGATGAATTACACTGTCACTGAAAAATAGCTCTTAGTTGTAGTACATTCTTTAAACAAATTTAGGCACTATATCACTGGGTACCAAACTTTTGTTCATACTGATCATGCAACCATTAAATATTTGATGAAAAATCCTGATGTTAATGCTAGGATAATTAGATGGTTGTTATTGTTACAACAATTTTATTTGACTATTATTGACAAACCAGGGAAAGAAAATGTGGTTGCAGATTTTTTGTCCAGGTTAACCTTGCCTACAGGTAATGAAGAGATGGTGGATGATCAAATACCAGATGAGAACCTCTTTTCCATCTCAGTGCTTTCTCCTTGGTTTTTTGACATAGAAAACTACTTGGTTTCTAGGAGGTTCCCTCCTAATCTATCATCCAGGGAGAAAAACAAGATTGTAAGGAAAAACTCTCCTTTCACTTGGATTGGGGGCAATATTTTTAGATTGGGACCAGATAAAATCTTGAGGAGATGTGTAAGAGAAGAGGAGGTCTTTGACATCCTCTCAGCATGTCATGATGGTCCTTGTGGAGGTCATTTTGCTGCAAAAAAGATAACCTTTAAAGTTTTACAGGCTGGTTACTATTGGCCCACTTTACATCAAGATGAAAGGAGATATACCACTAGATGTGATCAATGCCAAAGGATAGAAAAACCCACACCTAGGGATGAAATTCCCCTACAAAATCAAGTGGACTTAGAGCCATTTCATAAGTGGGCATGGATTTCATTGGGCCAATTGATCCACCATCAAGACAGAAAAATTACATCATTGTGTGTGCTGATTACTTGACAAAGTGGGTTGAGACAAAGGTAGTCAAAGCAAAAAGTGAGAAAAAAGTGGCAGAATTTTTAAGAGAAACTTCTTCTACAAGTTTGGGTATCCAAGGGAGGTAGTCACTAATCAAGGAGCACAATTCACATCATATTTGATCGAAGATCTCATGAGGCAGCACCATATCAAGCACAAGACACCCACTGCCTATCATCCTCAAGAAAATGGTCAAATAGAGGTCACAAACAGAGCATTGGAGAACATCCTCACCAAGGTTGTTAGCAACAACAGGAAAGATTGGGTAGAGAGACTAGTAGAGGCCACTTGGGCCTACAATACCACTTGGAAAACCACCACTAGGTTCACTTCATATGATTTGGTTTATGGGAATAAAGCTCTGCTTTCTATTGAATTTGAATATAACAATTTGAGAATGGTAGCTCAGTTGGACTTAGATGTCACCACAACACAACAAGAAAGGCTGCTCCAACTGAATGCCTTAGATGAGTTCAGAATGCAAGCTCTCTTACACACTAAAGTCATACAGTTACAAAGGAAGGTCTAGAATGACAAGCATATCAAGGAAAATAATTTTCAAGAAGGGCATTGGGCCCTATTATATGATTCTAGGTTCAAAGATTTTAAATGGAAGCTAATGACAAGATGGTTGGGTCCATACCTAGTGGAAAAGTGTCATGAAAATGGATTTGTCCAGATCAGAACCATTGATGAGGAAGGCATTCCCTTGCTTGTAAATGGTTATAGGTTGAATTTATATAGAATACCTCTATCCAAGGAGGAATTTATCAGTTCAGTCAACAAAGAATTAAATGTGATTAGGAGTTTCATAGCTTCCAGTCCATAACATTCCTATAAATTAAAAAAAAATAAAAAATAAAAATAAAAGGCCTGGATGAAAACCTCTATGAGGCATCTGAGGCCAACTCCAGGGTTGAAAACCTCTCTGAGGCAACCCAGGAGAAAAAAATGAGAAAAAAAATAATAAAGATCCCTAGGTGAAAACCTCCCTTGAGGCACCTAGGGCAGGCATGCAGGTTGAAAACCTCCTCTAAGGCAGCCTATGTGTCTCAAGAAAAAGAGAAAAAAATAAAAAAAAAGAGAAAAGAAAAAGAGAACAAGGAAGAAGCTTATATCATATTTGCTAACCTTTCTTTTGTTTTGCAGAATTGTACATAGTGGAAGATTTCATGGCTACAGGCCAAGACCTACAAGCTATCATCCATTCCTCTATCCATACACCTCATATCCATCCTCTCCATTCATATTACTATCTCTCTCCACCATCCCATCATCAAGAAATCCAAATTTCACCTCCTCTTTGTGATGCTACAGGAAGGATCTATATTGCTACAGGAAGGTCCTGTAATGCTATATGAGGAGCCTATGGAGCTACAAGGGGGAGATCTGATGAGGGAAACGATCCAAAAGACCATCATGACTATGAGAAATGATAAAGAAAGTCCTCCTATGAATTTTCCATCATCCATACATCACCCATCCACTCATTTCACCAAAAATTTGCTCAAATTATCCACTCTGTCTTACTTTAAGAAAAAAAACAGAGTCTACTATTTTATATCTCTATAGGTGTCTACACTACTCCTCCATGGCTCTAACCCTGTCGTGATATCTTATAATCATCTCCCTCATCTCCCTCATGCAAACTGAAGACGTCAAGGGGAGAGCAAAAGATTACTACAGGAATAAACTCCTCTTGTAGCAGCCATACAACAATCACTGCTATTTTTTTTCCACCACCAGAAGGGATGATGAAGCTTTTTTTGTAGCTATGAAGAGACAAATCATTCTCAGGGATGATTTCCACTAACAATAGTAACTTGGATATCAAAAGAGGCACCTTCAAACACACAACAAAAGCAACAATCAAGGTAGCATCAAGAATGAAGACATGCACAAAAAATAAGTCAAAGAGGTCAACTCCCTTGATCATAATGATATATGGTCCATCTCCAACATGTAAACCTCTGTAAAAGTTCGATCCATAGGTAGGATTAGGTATGGAAACCCTAACCTCATCCCTCTGCATAAAATTGACAAAAATGTGCTTTAAGTGAGAAAAGGTGTTTTAATAGGCTGGAGGTGGCTAGTGAACTTGGCTACCCTCGACTAGTAAACTCAAGTGTGAGTTAAGTCACCCATGTAACGTGGAAATTTAAACTCAAAACGAAGTGGTGTCCTCAAAGAGTGGGGTGATAATTACAAGGAGGGAGAAATGATTACAATTAGTGGGGACAATGGTCCAAAAGATGAAACTCGTGTTAATTCCAAGTCACTAGAGTGATCCAATATTTTAACAAAAAGAGGATATTATGTGTTGGATCGACTTCATTTGCACCATCAATCATTCCAAAAACAGCGAGAGGAAAGAAGAGCTAGTGCATTGAGTAACCTAGAGTGCCACCGAGGAGCTTCAAACCCTGCCTGCAAAGTGCTCCAAGAGAAAGCAACATGCATTCTTGTAATTGCTATAGGAGGGCTGAGAGGAGCTACAGGAGGAGTTGGGAGGAGAAAAATGAGTCATAGTGCCTCGATACTGTCTCAAAACCTTCATGCACACCTATAATTTCTCTGATAAGAAGTAAGTGATACCCTCCTTCGTTTCTACAGCCAATTTCATGAGAAGTCTACTTGAAATTAAGAGCCTATAATAGTCAATTGATTAGTAGGGGACCCTTTTGGAAGATTGTTGTGGTTAAGAGAAGGAAAAATAGTTTGGTTGATATCAATTCGAGCACCCTTCTTCCTCATTATCTCCACTTTTTTGTGCCACTATTTTACCACTGAGACTGTTTATTTATTTTTTAATTCCACACCTACCTAGAATCAAGGAGTAATAGAGAAGAGATGGGGGTAGGATTTAACATAAGGGAACCCTTAGAAACCAAGAGAATTCACCAACACCCTCCTATAGTTGACATCTTCAGAAACCACTAGTGGTTGGGTTTATTTGAGTTGCTAAAGGGGTATGATGATGATCTTGCCCATGAATTTTCCATGGCATTACACTCTCAAGAGGAAGACAATGCCACAACTATTGTCAGAGGGTTGGCCATCTCTCTCAGTCTTGAAACCATCAACAAAGTGACCACCTTTCCTCTAGGAATTAGATGGAGCAAAGAAGACAAGCAAGTAAGTGTCACAACTAGGAAAAACTTCTTCCTTTCAAAAGAGAAGCCTGTAGAAGACAAGAATGGAGTGAGAAGAGAAAGTCTGCCTTACCCTTGGGATGAGGTAGCTTACCATATCCTTAAATATATATCTTGTGAAGGGAGATTAAGTGTGGTTTATGCCTACCACTTTAGGCTGCTCCAAGAGTTGAGATTCAAGGCAAAATTACCCCTTTCTCAAAGACTTAGTGTCCCTCATTTCCTTATGCAGTTAATCATGGAGATGAGTCAGAAGGTAAGGGAAGGAAAACACCAACATTTAGCTCACCATGGCCTCATCAAGTTGATAGTGGTGGATGCTCTAAACGACTTGAGAATCCATATCATATGGAACAAATTTATGGAAATGGATAGGGAAAATTTCATAGAAACTATTAGGATTCCAAGAAACTCTCCTAGGTTGTAGCTCGGAGATGCCTGGTAACATATAAATTCAACTATTGTTGCAGGTTTAATGGAAGGGATGATGGTTTGGTTGAAGCCAGATAACCACTTCTACTTTATTTCACTCCAGACATGCGTGAACACCCTCAGACTACAAGGCTTTAGACCACCAATGCTCATAGTTTTAGATATTAGGTGGATATGGAGAATACTAACCACACCAGCAAATGCACAAGACCATGTGATGGCCAGCTACAACTAGT
Source organism: Pinus tabuliformis (assembly GCA_031772625.1). Classification (NCBI taxonomy): domain Eukaryota; kingdom Viridiplantae; phylum Streptophyta; class Pinopsida; order Pinales; family Pinaceae; genus Pinus; species Pinus tabuliformis. Next base: position 1,112,496,719 of record CM062818.1, read on the forward strand.
AAATAAACCTGTAAATCTAATCTACTAATGCAAATACAGGGTGACAGCTCTCCAGCATTAGATAGAAAGAAACCTGGGCAACCTATTCAATGATGCATACAAGATTCTAACACAGAGATAAAATGACAATTATCTAGTGCTAAACATCAAGAGATCAAGAACACAACATATCAGGCACAAGCTTGGAACAGAAGAAAATGGAAAGTGAGCAGTTAACAACAAAAGAAGCTTGTATTAGCTGAAAATGAAGACAAGATGCTACAAGCGACAAAATATCTACAGTCTCCAGAAGTTGAACCTTACATCAAATGCCAACCTTGATTACATCTTGCTTCTAGATATTTATAGATTCACATTACAAGGGCGCTTGGCCATTTAGGTATGGAGGGGTCATAATTGACCACCAACTTCATTTAACCACCTGATGGAGTCTCTGAACGGGTTTGCTTGCTTCAGTGGGTGAATCCAATCTGTTCAGGTGCTGTGCTGTCCTTTAGGCAGTTGGAGTGCTTGTACCAGTGGAGTCCATGACTGTATTTAGTTACAGAGTCGTGCTTGTCCTTTTCTCCCTTGGCCATGCTTTCTGTTAAATATGGTTTTTAGGGGGTCTGACAGTGACTGATATTGGCATAGCTGGTCATCTCCTTCTTCGGGCGAACATAATGGTCAAGGACGTGGGATGCATGGACAAACGGACAGTCGAGATGAGAGAGAAGGGTGAACATCGGATTGGGAAAATGGACGGCAGAGATGGCTCGGCGGAGGCTATTGGCCGAGTTGGGAGCGGGGTGAGTTAGATTCATTGGATCTTCGGCGGACAGATCGGACGGTCGTCCAGAAACGGAGTTGCACGGTTGTTTAACGGGCGAGGGCGGTTTGGTCGGGTGGTAATGGTATTCATCGTTCCGCTTTCGAACCTTGAGTGGTAAATGCCTGGGGTCATGCGGTTCCATTCAATGATCGACACGTAGCAGTGGATGAGAGAGAAAAACCGCTCTCATCGCGTGCTATCGCTCGATTAAGTTGCTGGCATGATAAAAGCGAAGACTGTTAGATCTTGGCGGAGATGATCTGACGATGGAGAGTGGTAGAGTGGGTCGCTTTATCGGGTGCGACAGGAGCCGTTGGATCGGCGGGGATGTGGCGTGACGGGTTACGAACGCGCAAAGACATATTGTGGGGTTTTATGGGGTTTTGCGCTTGGGGCTAAGGTCAAAAGGTGTTTTGTCAGGTTTCAGAAGGCTTAATAGAGAAACGGAAATGGAGGAGAGTAAGCAGGGTAGAAGGAAAGAAGGGAAGAGTGACCAAATGTGAAACCCCTTTGAGCACGACCAAATAGACCAAGCTTTTCTCTGACATTAAAAAGTCAGCGCTGCATAGCAGAGCTAACACTGGCTCCTTCTAGGGATGAAAGCCTCCCTGTGAGGTTTCAAGAACCGTAGACCACTGCCTTTCATACAAAAACAAGATCAGCAATAATTCCTAGTGTTCCATTGGGCATGGAGTCTAATTAAGCCTACAAAAAAACTTGTAGCAAGAACATATTTACAATGCTGAGGCCTAAAAGGCCTTAATTAACATAAATCTTTAAAACCGCCCATTAACTGGGCCATTAAAAACTGGTTCTCCTTCCATACTCTGCAGCATGAAAGTGTTGTTTCCCTGGATCTGAGCAATGAAAAAAGGTCCAGTCCACAGAGAATCGAACTTCCCATGATTGCCTTTCTTTTCCTTCAGTGCATCCCATTTAAGAACCAAGTCTCCAATTTGAAAATTGTCCATCTTTGCCTTTCTGTCAAAAGCTTCCTTGATTCTCTTTTGATGTGCTGCAGACTTTTCAATCAATTGATCTCTGATTTGATGTACTTCATCCAAGTCACTAATCCTCTTTGCCATGTCATTTTTCTCATTCTACTCTTCCTGCAAGAACTTGGCCACAGGGAGGGTCAACTGGATTGGGAATACAACCTCAGTGCCATATACCAGATTGAGCGGAGAATTCCCTGTGGATTTCTCGGTGGTTACCCTGTCAGCCCACAATGCATACTTCAGTTTGGAATCCCAGTTCCTTTTATTGTCTTCCAACAGCTTTTTGGTTATCCTTATCAGGCTCTTGTTGGATGATTATGCCAGACCATTACCTTGAGGGTAATATGAGGTGGAATGCACTAGCTTAATGCCCATTGAGTCACACATGTCCACCAGCTCTTTTGACCTGAAGGCTGTTGCATTTTCTGTAACCAATTTGTGTGGACAGCCAAACCTGGTGAAAATGTTCTCTGTCAAAGACTTCATGACCACCTGGTGATCAACTTTCCTAGTAGGGATTGCCTCAATCCATTTAGTGAAGTAGCTAGTGGCTACTAAGATCCATCTGTTTTGGCCACTAGAATGTGGATTAATTTCCCCTATAAATCCAAACCCCACTGCTGGACAGGGCCTCTGGCATGGATTGGCCTCAAGGGTAAGGACTTCAAATGTTGTTTTCCTTCAGACCTCTGGCACCTGTCACAAGATTTTACAAATGAAAAGACATCAGAAAACAGAGTGGGCCAATAATACCCAGCTCTGAGGATCTTGTGAGCTGTGGTTTTCCAGTAATGATGTCCTCCACAGATGCTGGAATGGAACTGATGCATGACCTCCACAGATTGCTCTTTGTCCAGACATCTCAAAAGGATTCCAGATGGATCCCTCCAATATAGCAAGCTTTCATGGATACAGAACTTGGTTGCTCTGAGCTTAATAGTTTTGGCTTGGCTTGAACTAAGGTCTGGAGGAACTTCTAGCTTCAGCAAAAATTGAGCTATTGTAGAATACCATTCACAAGAAGCTAGATTTTCAGCCAATGCCTGGTCATGTCCTGCTGTTGGTTCTTCTGTCTGTCCATCCTCTGAATTTGTACTTATCCAATTCATGTCCAGCATCCTGCAATTTTCTTCAGCCATCAGCTTGGCAAGGCCCTGACCTCTGACAAGCTTGGTGGGCTTTAATTCTATGTTGAATTCAATAAGTTTTGCAATCCATTTAGCCCTTCTTCCATCAACATCTGGCTGCATTAGGACATCTTTTACTGAAGCAGAGGACACATATGCAATCACCTTAGAGTGCAGAATGTATATTCTGAAAGATTTCAAGGATTTGATTAGAGCGTAAGCATGTTTTTCTATAATATCATACCTTAGTTCTGCATCCCTTAAGGTTTTGATGAAGAATGCCACTGGATGCTCTGAATCCACATCATCTTTCTACAATAAGACTGGTGCAAGGGTGTCACCTGAGGCAAAGGAGAAGATATGGAACTCCTTGCTATAATCTGGGCTAATCAAAGTGGGAGCTTCCATAATTGCTCTTTTGATGGCTTCAAAAGATCTTCTTGTTGTATCAGTCCACTTGATCTTTGATTCCTTTTTTAGCAGGGAGATGATGTGTTTTACCAGTTCAACAAAATTAGGGATGAACCTCCTTACAAAATTTATTTTTCCTAGAAAGGATTGGATGTCCTTTTTTGATCTTGGGACAGACAAGGTTTGTATTTCTTTCACTCTTTCTGGGTCAATCTTGACACCTGCAGCAGAGACAATGTGTCCTAGAAGCTTGCCCTCTTCTAAAGCAAACTGTGACTTCTTAGGATTCACTGATATCCCAAACCTCCTGCATTTCAGAAACACTTTCTTCAAATGCTGCAAATGATCTTGATGGCTGCTGGAGTATACTGTTATATCATCTAGGTAGACAAGGACAAACTTATCCTTCTCTCCTACAAACGCTATATCCATAGCTCTCTGAAAGGTAGCTCCAACATTCATCAACCCAAAAGGCATCTTGGAGTACATAAAAGTGCCCCAAGGAGTGGTGAAAGCAGTCTTTTCTTGGTCATCTGGATGTACAACAACTTGGTTATACCCTGAAAATCCATCCAGGAAAGACATAACTTTGGCTCCTGAGACTTTCTGTAGCAAATGTTCCATCTTGGGCAGAGGATAATTGTCTTTTTTAGAGCATTTGTTCAGGTTCCTGAAATCAACACACAACCTGATTTCTCCACTTTTCTTCCTCACCACTACCAAGTTGGCTACCCACTTTGAGTATCTCAGGGGAACTATGATTTTGGCAGCCAACAACTTCTTGATTTCTTTTTCAATCAGAGGGAGGAGCAAAGGATTTATGGGTCTCAGCTTCTGCTTGAAAGGAATGGTGTCTTTATCCAAGGGGATATTATGCTGGATGATCTTTTTGTCATAAGTTTTGAGGTCACTGTATTCCCAGGAAAAGACATCAGCAAATTGCTTCATTAAGGTGCAATACTCAGAAATTTGGGCAGCAGACAAATGAGTGGACAGATTTATATACTTTGGATGATCTGGACTCCCTATGTTATGCCTATAGACTGCAGACTGATTTTCCTTTTGGGAAATCTTATGAGGCACATCATTTTGGTCAAAAAACTTCTCTAGAGGCACTAGCCCTTTAGGTATATGATTGCTAGGCAACTGTACAATGATGTTTTGGCCAATTCTATTCCTTAGCTAGGGCTGGGGACATTCCTCCAAGGTTTCATTCTCTTGATCAATTTGAATTTAAGTGAATTCAACAATGACTTGCAGAAACCTATTTACTTCATCATCATCCTTAAAGACTTTCCAGTGCTGGACATTATTAGGCAAGGATGGTCTATATTTTATCTGGACTTGATAAGACAATCTAGGGGGCATGGGAGGGATGAACATGCTGGCAGACACAGCAAGGGAATTAGCAAGTTGATTTTTGACTCTAGGGATATATGAGATACAAAAACTATTAAAAGAATCTTTGAGTCTCCATACCTCATCTCTGTATGCTTTCAGCCTTGGGTGCCTTGCTTGGAATGTTTTGTTCACTTGTTGAATGATGAGATCAACGTCTCCATACACCTTTATGTCTCTGATCCCTCTGTCTTTGGCAGCGTTTAAGCCCAATATCAGATCCTCATAATCTACTATGTTGTTGGTGACCTAAAAAGTCAGCTTAAAAGACAGATGTGTGCTTTCTTGTTTTGGAGACACTAGCACCACTCCTGCTCTTGCAGTTTCCTTTGAACAGGCTCCATCAAAGAACATATCCCAAGCTTGTGTCCCTTCCTCTTCCATGGCCTGGCATACTGTTTTCTTGAGTTGCACCGAGGCCCTATGGGATTCTTCAATTATGAGAATACATTCCCAAAAGTCAGTGTCCACAATGTAAATGGGATGATTAGTGGGATTCTTCTCATCACTGATGATATAGGCCAGCTGGGCTTCCCTGTATAATCTTTTGCTTTCCCCTCCAAAAATGGGATAGTGGCATAAAATAAATCATTTTGCAATGTCCCACCCAACCTCTTAATCCACCCTTTGGAAAGTAGTATACCAAATTTGGGGGGAACATCTGCTACCACAATATCCATCATCATGCTTTTCATGGGCAGCTGAGTTAGGGTGATAGCTAAGTCTTTGAATAACCCTAGACATTTCACCTTTCTTGAATCAAAGGAGAATAAATCATGATAGAGTCTGGTGATATCAAGGCCTAACTCTTCCATGACAGCTTGGGCATCAGATTAAGGCTGGCCCCTGTGTCCAGCAGACAGTTGTGGAGGGTTTTGTCATGAATGGTCAAAGATACATAAAATGATGGGGGATTGTTATCAGTAGGTTCAATCATTGGGCTAAGCACAACTACAGGCTTATCATCTTGTAAATTCACATAGTCATCAGAGGCTTGTGTGGCTTTCAGCTCAAGGGCATCAAGGATAGGCTTTCTAAAGACCTCACTCTTTACAAGTTCTATCAGAGGTATAGATATTTTCAACTTCTGGACTTCTGATTCAAAACTGAAAGGGGAAGGGGAGTTGTCAGGGCCTCTTACCTCTTGAGATGGTGCTTTGAGGATGATGGGGTCAGCCGTTGGTCTCTTCTGTTTGCTGACCTGCTGCTCTGTGGGGGCAGCAACTCTTTGGGCAGGATTCTCTTTGACATTACTCATTCTTGACCTCAAGTTATATCTTTGCTGGTCTTGAGTCTACATAATAGCTTCTCTGTCCCACTATTGACTGGTCTGGTCCTCGAGCAATGACTCTTCGTAGGCAACTAATGTCAAAAAGGTAGCATTGCTCTTGTCTTCCATGCAGTGAATCTCATCCTCTTCATCTAGTTGTTCCTCCTCCATGACTACGTTCTGGAAAGGAGTCTTAATCCTTTGTTCTTCACTAGCCTCTTTGCCCCTCTGAATGATCTGCAATTACTCATTTTCTCTTCTGAATGGATTAGGATTTCTAGGAGCAAATGTATTAGGAAGCCTTGCTTTCCCAGAACTCTGCTCAACCTTCAGCTTGGATATTTCAGCAGCCAATGACTCTATCATTTTGGTCATTTTGTCTATTTTGGGTTCTGAAGATGATGAAGAAGAAGAAGCCTCCCCTCTCTGCCTCCTTCTATCAGCATGACCTTTGAGTTTCTCTGCAGCCATGATATTGGATTCCACCTCTAAGGCTGCATCTTGCATTTTAGCTAGATTAGCACATCTTCTTTCTCTTAATAGTAGAAAGAAATCAGAATCAAAGGCATTGGCATAGGTGAGTTTGGCAGAGGTGGGGGTAGGCTTGACCTCAGTTGGTATCTTGCTATACATACGATTGAATCTTTTATTAAAATCAGACAATGACTCCCCATTTTCCCTTTTCAGGTTACCAAACTCAGTATGGTAATATAACAGGTCTTTCTTATCTCCCCAATGCTTTAAGAACACATCATCTAATGCTTCAATGTCTGTTATAGACCTAGGGGTTAGCTCTCTGAACCACTTTCTAGCCTCTCCATCAAGGCTTTGGACAAATACTCTCATCCACACATCATCTTCACTGATATCTAGGTTATCAGCATAGCTATAAAAAGACTCAAGGTGTTCTTCAACTGTTACTCCCTCTGTACCAGTGAACTTAGGCATGTATTTTTGATATTCTCCTGTAGGCATGGCATTCAAAGGAACAGGCAAGACCAGGGGTCCATACCTAGCAGCTATGATTCTTTCCAACTTGGGAGGTGCTTGTGGGCCTGCCATGACTGGGGTAGATGGAAGGGCACTGGCAGTTTGGAAGGTAGAGAGCTGAGAAATAAATGACAGGGCTGAAGGAAACTGATGGACTGTAGGGGAGGTTTTCTTTGGACTGAGATCCAAAGGGGAACTTATTGAACAAGGAGCTTTATGAATCTCTGAGAGTATTTCTTCACTGGTAATGTTAGGCTCTATATTTTCAACATGTGCATGCTTAGTTACAAGCCTTTCTTGCAGAGACACATAAGATTGTTTAGGCTTACCTCATCCTGATGCTCCTTTCCATGATATCTTGCTTTGCTTGACAATCTTCTCAGGGTTAGGCACTGGGTCAGTTGGTGATTTCTGAGGATTTCTCCGAGTATGTCTCACAAATTGAGCCAGAACTGTGATGTGGAGTCGCCAAAAGGTTGGTCCTCCAATAGAGTCGCCAGATAGATGATTACAACCAAAAATGTGTCCAGACTTTGTCTATCATCAAAGCTAGATCTGTGTCGTTCTCCCAGGGAAACTGAGCTTCAATCTCCTCTCCCCGAAAACGGTGCCAATTATGTTAGGATTCCAAGAAACTCTCCTAGGTTGTAGCTCGGAGATGCCTGGTAACATATAAATTCAACTATTGTTGCAGGTTTAATGGAAGGGATGATGGTTTGGTTCAAGCCGGATAACCACTTCTACTTTACACTCCAGACATGCATGAACACCCTCAAACTACAAGGCTTTAGACCACCAATGCTCACAGTTTTAGATATTAGCTGGATATGGAGAATACTAACCACACCAGCGAATGCACAAGACCATGTGATGGCCGGCTGCAACTAGTAAAGAAACCTATAAATCAAATCTACTAATGCAAAGACAGGATGACAGCTCTCCTACATTAGATAGAAAGAAACTTGGGCAACCTATTCAATGATGCATACAAGATTCTAACACAGAGATAAGATGACAATTATCTAGTGCTAAACATCAAGAGATCAAGAACACAACATATCAGGGACAAGCTTGGAATAGAAGAAAATGGAAAGTGAGAAGTTAATAGCAAAAGAAGCTTGTATTAGCTGATAATGAAGATGAGACGTTGCAAGTGACAAAATATCTACAGTCTCCAGAAGTTGAACCTTACATCAAATGCCAACCTTGATTACATCTTGCTTCTGGATATTTATAGATTCACATTACAAGGGCGCTTGGCCGTTTAGGTATGGAGGGGTCATAATTGACCACCAAATTCATTTAACCACCTGATGGAGTCTCTGAACGGGTTTGCTTGCTTCAGTGGGTGAATTCGATCTGTTCAGGTGCTGTGCTGTCCTTTAGGCAGTTGGAGTGCTCATACCAGTGGAGTCCATGGCTGATAAATTCAGTTATAGAGTCGTGCTTGTCCTTTTCTCCCTTGGCCATGCTTTCTGTTAAATATGGTTGTTGGGGGGTCTGAGAGTGACTGATATTGGCATAGCTGGTCATCTCCTTCTTCGGGCGAAAAGAATGGTCGAGGACATGGGATGCATGGGCAAACGGACAGTCGAGATGAGAGAGAAGGATGAACGTCGGATCGGGAAAATGGACGGTAGAGATGGCTCGGCGGAGGCTATTGGCCGAGTTGGGAGCGGGGTGAGTTAGAGCCGTTGGATCTTCGGCGGACAGATCAGACGGTCATCGGGAAATGGAGTTGTACAATTGTTTAACGGGCGAGGGCGGTTTGGTCAGGTGGTAATGGTATTCATCGCACTGCTTTCGGACCTTGAGAGGTAAATGCCCGGGGTCACGCAATTCCATTCAGCGATCGACACGTAGCAGCGGATGAGAGAGAAAAACCGCTCTCATCGTGCACTATCGCTTGATTAAGTTGCCGGCACGATAAAAGCAAAGACTGTCAGATCTTGGCAGAGATGATCTGACGGTGGAGAGTGGTAAAATGGGTCGCTTTATCGGGTGTGACGAGAGCCGTTGGATCGGCAGTGGTGATCAACGGCGGGGATGTGGCGTGACAGGTTACGAATGCGCAAGGACATATGGTGGGGTTTTATGGGGTTTTGCGCTTGGGGCTAAAGTCAAAAGGGGTTTTGTTGGGTTTTGGAAGGCTTAATAGAGAAACGGAAATGGAGGAGAGTAAGCGGGGTAGAAGGAAAGAAGGGAAGAGTGACCAAATGTGAAACCCCCTTGAGCACAACCAAACAGACCAAGCTTTTCTCTGACATTAAAAAGTCAGCCCTGAATAGCAGAGCTAATAGAAACACAAGCCCTGACACCAGGAGAGACTCCAACCTCTATTATTGGAGGAAGAGAAGGAAAAACAAAGGAAGAAGAAGGAGCAAAGACAAAGGAGGAAGAGGCAACAAGAACAAAAGAAGAAGAAATAAAACAGAGGAAAAATATACAATAGAGATAAAGGAAGGAGAAGTAGAGATAAAAGCATAAGAGAGGAAGAATAAGAAGCAAAGAAAGAGGAGGAAGAGGCAACAAGAACAAAAGAAGAAGAAATAAAAATAGAGGAAAAATAGGTAGCAGAGATAGAGGAAAGAGAAGAAGAGATGAAAGAAGTTGAGGAGGAGAAGAAATGAGGAAAGAATAAGCCCTTAGGAGACTTCTCCACCCCAAGGAGCAGAAGACGCTAAACAATAGCTGCAACCTTAGCTACATTGGGCACTCCTGTCAAGCCCAAGAAGAAGCAATCAAGACCAAGTCAAAAGTATTTCAGAAACTGGAAGAGCACTATAAATAGATAGTAAACCAACAACTCCTACAAAGGTGCCTATAATTATTAATGAGTCACGAAGAAAAAAGGAAGAAATATGACCCAGTGAAGGCAAAATTGAGGAAGTCACTCCTCCTAAAACTAAAACCAAGACACCCATAGAACTTTTCAGTAGGCCTACCACTAGGTATGTCACCTTCAAGAAGCTAAGGACACAATTTTACTCTGAGGAAGAAGAAAAAAAGAAGCTACAGGAAGATCATGGTTTGATACATGAGAGACAAGGTTTGCTACAGGAGGGGCAGAATCTGCTACAGGCAAGGCAACAAAAGCTATAGGAGCACAACAAGAGGAAGCCACCACCTGAAAGACTGTTGGAAAATTCCTACAAGAGCTCTAAGAACCTATCCCACAACCTAGATTGAGCTCCTACTACAAATTCATTGAAGGAGGGAGGATTATCCCTAAAAAAATTGCAATCCCACTCCTTTATGAGCTAGAGATAGAAAGAGATAGAACCCATAGGTGGATGCAAATTTATAAATCTAAGAAGGTAGAGGATGTAGGCCTCATGGAATAAAAGGTCATTGAAATGCATAAAGAGTTAAGTGATTTAAGAATGAGAGAGTCTATGATGAAGGATAAACTATAGGCATAAAACATGAGGTTGAGAGAGAGGCTGTAGGAGAAAGAAACACAACTTGCCACCATGGAACTTATCTCCATGGAAGCACTGCAATGCAGACAAACATCAAAGTCTTATGCCTTTTTATCAAAGAACATTGGCTGCAGTTCCAAATCAAAACTTTGGCACAATATGTATCTCTGCCTTTTTAGGACTACAGGGAGTTCATTGAATTTTGTGATTGAACTAACAAGAGAAATAGCAGTGAATGCACTTGGCTCTGATACCAATTACAGGATCTCAACACACAATGGAAGTAACAAGAGAAAAAGCAGTGAATGCAGAGCAAATATATATAGCTTTATTATCAGAAGAAAGATTACAAACAGAAATCTATGTGGTTCAACCTCAGATTGACTGCTGCAACTTTTAACAGAGATAACTTAGCCGAAGCATAAGAACTCCGTAGGCTACCTGGCTTACAAGCAGGCTGAGTCCAGAATGCACCAAATCCAAACTTAGGACACAGACTCCAAACTCTAAAACTCTCAAAATCTTGACCTCCTTCACGAATGAACCTTACCTTCATTTATCGTCTTGAAGGGGGACAAACTTCCGTGAAGTGTCAAATACAAGCTTATGACTCAAAAGTAAAGATGCTCGAAGGACTGAAACATCTTTCCGAAAGCAAAATGTACAAGATTCGGGCATGGGAGGACAATCCCATGTTATCTCGTCCCTTCTCCTTTCGGATAGCCAAGTGGCATATGGGGACCGAATCTTTCGACATGAAAATACAACTGAAAGACTTAAAGTAGAGATATGCAAATCTCATTATTGTACTTAAAGTTTACATAGTGGAGATTCAAAGACAAGTGAACCCACGAAAGCTTGTCCAACACCAACGTCGGTTGGAAAGACAACACAATTATAGTACATAGTACTCAATCTGTGGATGAGAATAATGTTGATATTGGAATCGCTCAATCAGATAATTTGAGAAGTACTGGACCCTTACTTCTTTTTCAGATTCCCAGGCCTGTGAGATGTGACTATTTGGTGGCTCCAGGAAGTTGATATTGACAAAAGGATTCGAAGTAGGATCAATTTGATCATGAAAATCTCCATAGCTGGTACTGGTGGAGATTGTCCGGACTTTATAATGGTTAGTGACGAACCATCGGACATGACCACACCTTCTTGTTCCTTGTAAAAAAGAGACATCTTCAATATCTAAGATGCTCCTGACAGATTTGTATAATATTCCAGTTAGGTGGGCTGTCGGTTCACTGAATCCTGGAATCTTTAGCATGTGAAGAGAATACGGTTTTATGACAAATGTTGATAAACCGTATATCTTCCACCAATCAACAAACCAAGCAGGGGTAGAGTCCTCTTCTTCCATGTCTTCAACAGTCATTACTTCAAAGAGAAAGGAGAATTGCATAGAATAAAACAGGTTAGAAGAGTAGTTTTGAAGATTCATACCTGCGTAGAAGGCGTCTTTTTGTCGATCAGTATCAAAATCTGGCCTGTTGAAATGATTATTAAAGCGTCTGAAAGTGATATGACAACTTTCAATCAGGTCTTCATCATCATCACTCCTTTGAAGTACATACATGATGCTTCCAATATGTTCCAGATAATCTAAAGCTTCAATAGCCTCACTATTCATCTCATTCTGTAATCTTTCAGTCCAGAGATAGGGAATTCCCATCCTATGTCAGATTTCCTTGATTGGGAACCATTCTTCATCAAGGTCTAAAAGAGAATTTTCTAGATCATAAGAGACCCAACCACTAGGATTTTCTATTTCTACAGTCTCTTCTCTCCTTCTGATGAAATTGCTGGACAATGCAAGAATGGAGTGTTCAGCTATAAATTCGTGATTCAGCATATCGGCGAAACTGTTCTTATCACCCTGTACAAATTCTACATCAAAGCTATATTGACTGAGCTGCATCACCCATCTAATCATAGCAGCGTCTTCGAATTCACACTTTTCTATTGCATATTTTAGTGCCTGACAATATGTTTTTACAGTGAATTTTGTATATATAACAAAATCTTTAAATTTTGCAATGCCGAGACAAACTGCTCTTAATTCTTTCTTTAGACTGGACCAATTTAGCTGGTTCTTGGCCCACAGACTTGATGCATATTGGCATGTTTCGACTTTCTTTTTATCACCAAGGTTTTTCTGACATAGAACAACACCCCATCTAGTTTGGCTGGCATCAGTCATAATGATCTTTTCCCATTCTTCTCTAATGGGAGATAGGGGCTGGATATTTCTGACCTTTTCTTTTATCCTTCTGACCACTTGAGTGCAATCATCGTTCCAGGGAATTGGAACTTTCTGGAGTCTTTGGTTTAGCAGTTTTCTTTCCTGGGCACAATGCTTCAAAAACTTAGAGATGTAATTTAGACTCCCAAGAAACCTTTGGAGCTGAGTCTTGTCCTTGATTTCATCTAGAAAATGGTCTACAAAATTTAAACTTCTTTGGATTACACTGTAAGATCCATATTGGATGTTATAACCCAAGAAATCAATCATTGGCCTGAATAATTTCATCTTTGATTCAGACAAAACAATTCCCATTTCTTTCACTCTTCGAAGAAATTTTTTCAGATGTTTAATATGATCTGAGATATTATCAGAATGAATCAACAAATCATCTATATACTTTTTAAGGAATTCATCCATTCCTTCAAAAGTCTCATCCATGATTCTTTGGAATGCTGATGGGGCATTAATCAGGCCGAATGGCATGATATTCCACTCATAATGCCCTTCAGGTACTGAGAAGGCGATTTTCCTTTTATCAACTTCCTTGATTCCTATTTTCCAGAAACCAGACTTTAAGTCAAATTTGGAAAATACCTTGGATTTAGATATCTGGGCAAGTATGATAGACGACTTGGGTAGAGGATAGGCATCGTAATCCAGAATTTTGTTCAGAGGCTTGTAATTTAAAACTAGCCTGAGTTTACCTCTGGCTATCTTAGAATGCTTATTTACATAAAAGGCGAAACAAGCAATAGGACTCTTACTTTTCCTCATAAGTCCTTTCTTCAACAGATCTTTTATTTCAGCTTTGCAAAGCTTCATTTGTTCTGCATTCATCACAACTCCTTTGGACCTTCTTAGTTTCCCACTAAATTCTGATTTAAGAGGAAGTTCAACTTCCTGCTTATGAATATGCTAGAAAGCATTTGGGTCATCTAAACAACATTCTTTAAATTGAGCAGTGATTTCTGCTATTTCCTTAGCATACTTCCCATTATCTAAATGCTCTTCCGTTTTTAGGATTTCTCTTTTCATTTCCATTTTTGCCAGTAGATTTTCCATTCTCTCAATTCTTTTCAGTCTATTGGGAGAGTTGTAATTGATAAAAGGAAAGAAAATCTCTTTATTATTCAAGCTGAGAAAGTACCCATACCTTTGGCTGGAGCTATCGAAGTTAGCCCCATGCTTCTCGAAATTCTGAAAAAATGGTGTTCCAAGATACATGGCACAATCCATTCATGGTACCACTGGACAGACTAAGTGGAAACCAATGTCTTCGTTCAGGAACACATCTATTTCAGCTTCTGATATAGTTGTAATGTCACCACTAGCAGTAGTGACTCTTGGACAGGCAGTAGGTCTTCTGTGATTCATGCTGACAACTGTATTACTTACTATGTTAAGACGGGAACCAGTGTCCATTAGTACTTTCCAGTATTCATACTGGTTTCCAACCTTGAATTTCATTTTGATGCAATACATAACATCTCTATTGACCATATTGCATCCTAGACCGATTCTATCAGTTTCCTCCTCAGGTTCCTCTTGTTCATGTATCTGTTCAGATATTGGACTGGCATGGAATGTCCAATTTTCTCTTTTTCCTGACTTTGGAGGAGTCTGAGAGGTAGAGGCTCCTTGTGCATTCATCATTCTAATGCTGATTTCTCTGTGGTTTTCTATGCACAATCTTTTATTTTCTTTTACAGTTTTTCTCAGTTCTTTTATTGCTTGGTGTATGCTAGGCAATGTTTGAGGCAGATCTTCACCAAAATCCTCATTCTTAAACTGTCTAGTTAAAGCTTCAACTGAAAATAAAGATGCAGGAGGTACATACCCTTTATTTGGAGAATTCTTTGAGGGTGTTTGTTTTAGATGATCCGTCAACAAGGTCTTGTACATGTCCCTGACTTGTGGATCAGTCGCGGCCATTATCTGAGTGAAGTAGTTCCTGCTGGTTTCTTCATAATCACTCTTCATCATTCTGATTGCATTACATTTACAGACATCGGGATCGCTACAATCACAATCTTTACATTCTATACAGTGGGGATCCCTGCAGATTTCATCTTCTGAAGAAGAAGAGTAGTCAGAATGTACAAAATTTAATTCATTCTCTGATTCAGTATCAGAGGATAACAATTCATCACAGCTACTTGGTAAATCAAAGAAATTTATTTTTCCTTTTTTTTTTCTTTATGTATGGAAGCTTCTTCTTTGATTTTTCTTGCTTGTTCTTGGGACAATGATTTGCAGTATGTCCCTTCTCATTGCATTTGTAGCATATGATTTCTTTTCCTTTGGAAAACATTTCTGTATGTTTGTATGGTTTTTTCTTGAAATTCTTTTTCTGTGGAACTCAGGAAGACTGGGAATTTGAACTCTTCTATGAATGCTTATGTTGCTTTCGTCTTCGCCCCTCAGAAATTCCATGCTTTCCGAGATTCCATTGTTTGCACAATTGCTGGTAACCATGCGGTTTTTTGGGATTGGTTGCAGCTCAAGCAATTTTCATTTGGGAGCAGAGCTCCACTATGATAGCTTTAACAGCCTGTCGTATAACTCCAAATTTATAGTCTCCAATTTTGCCTGGGAGTTTACTCACAATAGCAGTAGATACCCAATGTGGAAGAGATGCAACAAAGATTTCTTTCCATTTAGGCTCAAGGATTAGATCAGGAGACAAAGTATGTAGCCGATGGAGAAACTCATTGAAGTATTCATCAAAGTGTTGCATATTATGCAACTTCATGGCCAGCAGAGTGACAGTAGTGATTTCATTAGTGATCTGTGGAAAACCAATGAAATTGACTGTTATTCCATACAGGAGTCTACCTATCATATTATTGACTGGAAGATGAGTTACAGGGTCCATATAAGTACTTCCATCTTCATTTGTTACTATTGATTGTTCCTAAGATGGGAGCAGGTTCGACTCTTTTAGTGTTTCTGCTTTTAGCCAGGCATCTAGAGTTCCTTCAAAACCACCAATTATCCTTCTAGTGGCATTTACAGACCAATATCATCTGCAAGGTAAGTGCGGTAGCAGACTAGCATGGAATGCAGGACTGACATGACCTCGGCTTCTGTACAATTATCAATATTCCAGGAATAAGTGGAATTTGCAGACCAATCCTTATGGTATTCTGACTTCATTAGATCTCTGTGGTCTGGGGCTGGATTCCAAGTAGTATTCCACTTAGATCTAGAGGATGTGGCATTAACCTGAGTATCATCAAGTTCATCATTGGTTTGGATACCAAACTGTTCTTTGTCCTGAATAGAGAAATTGTTTATGCAGGCTTCAAGGTCTTCCAATTCAGGAGTGTATTCTATCTTATGTATAGCAGTCTCAGGTTCATCCTTTTCTTCTGAAGATTCTCCATAAAGAAAATCTGAAAGACTTCCTCTGGTAGGTTCTTCAGGTTCTTTATGCTCTTTTTGGGTTTTGCCAAAAAAGCTGGGATTGGCAAAAGGAGAATATTGGAAGGTAGAATGTGGAGGTGGAAAGTTTATAGAACTGGGAGCTTTGATTAGACTTTCCACTGATGAAGTAATAGAGTAGGGAACAGATGTCTTTGGATCAGAAAATAGTGTAGAAGATTTGTAAGCTTCTCCACTAGGCTTTTTCTTTAGAGAATCTATTCCAGTAGAAACAACCCAAACTTGTTTCTTGATTACTTCCAGACTGTTATTGACTTTAACAATCTCTTTTCCATGAGCAACGACAGCTTCATGGATCTTCTTTTCTGTCTATATAGTCAACTTATCTAGAATCTGGGCAATAGTCTGATCATTTTTAGTCAGAGTCTTTATACTTTCATTCAGGCAAACAATATTATAATCTTGCTTCTGTAGAACTCTGCCAAGCATTAACTTCATTTCGGAACATGCAGTTTCTAATGAAGCAAATTCTTTTCTAAGAAATCTTTCCAAACTAGACAATGCCAAGTTAGTCCAGTTTGTGGCGGCTATGGATTCTTTAACTGACAAAGAAGAGTCATCAAGATGGGAAGGAAGAAGTCTGTACATTTTCCCATCCTGTTGTTTAATCACAAAGTTTTTCCATGGTGGAAACTCAGTTTCTGTTTCAAAGACAGAACCATCCAAGAGTTCCCATTTATGCTTGCTGGGGGTTCCAGTTCTGATCATATTTACATTAAAACTCAAGCATATATCTCTTATCAATTTTTCTCCTTTCATCCTAACTGCTATCAGTGTTTTTGGAATATTTGGCTTTGATAGCATGTTCTGGATTTTTGGATGAAAGATTGGGGCAACCAAAGGAGATGGAATAATCACACGATTATTCTCTAGTTTTTCTTCTACAAACTTTTCTGGTTCCTTGATTCTTTTTTGTTTGGCTTCATTTCTGAATTGTTTAACCAAGGATTCTTCTATTTGATTTGCAGAAGGGTAATACCATTCGTAGAATGATATCCACTGGTTTTGGGCTTGCATCCAAGCCTTCCATGCAGCAGTGTTTTGTTCATTGAAAATTTTCCTATTAGGCTTATCCAGGAGAAGCACTTCTTGCATGTACAAATGCTCTTTTTCATGAGTATAGATGTCCCAATTGAACATCTTCTTTTTCCAAGCATCTTCTGGATCATAGGGTCCAATTCCCTTGAAAATTTTTAGGAATGTAATTATTTCAGAGTCAAAGGGAATCTCAATGGACTTGGGAATTTTATCTATGGGATTTCTTCTGTATGAAGGAATAACAGAAGTATTTACAAATCCAAAACCACGGGAGGTAGTCGAGGAGACAGAATTTACAAGTAAACCTTCATGAACATTAAAAAAGAAACATGTTTATAGTTTTCTTCAGAGGACTCAGACGATGGTACAAATTTAAGCATGTTGATGCGATGGCGATCTGAGGACTTTACATGGGGAGTGGGAGGATCTGAAGAAAATTGACAGAATGTTTTGGAGCAGTGAGGATGGTCACAAACAGAACTGAAAATTGGATTTGGATTTGGTTGTGTAAAAAGTTTTCTGAGTGACTCATAAACTGCTGGATCAATTACAATTTGTTGAGGAGTCTGTGTAGGATGTAATTGATTTTCGGGAATAGCTGTAGGTACTGTGGTGACAGAGGGTCCACCACGCTGAGCTGACTGCACTCTGGGAAAATGAGTAATGACTTGGTCATCTGTTTCAGTAATGATAGATTGGGCCGCGACAATAGATCTTCGAGCTGGTTTTTTCCAATTTGTAACCCAATCATTTGGAGGACAAAGGTATTTCCGGGAAACAGAGATAGGAGCAACATGGTTGCAAGCAGAGTCATACTGGATGAGAGTGACTGTGCCAGAATCTTTGTCAGGAGAATTTAAAACAACTGGAATGGTAGTGTTGTAGAAACGTACACAAGTAATATAAAAAATTGTCAGATTTTTGGCTTTAGATCTGAAATCTTCATAACCCTGAGTCTGTACGCCTAAGGTAAGACATTTGAGAATATGAGGGTCATCCAAAGCAACTGAAAAATCAGGATATACATCATATTAAACCGGACCATTTGAGAGACTAGTCTCGATTCCGCCTATCAAAGCTTTAGTAAAGACTGTCCATCGATTATCTAATAAGGCCGAAAAGAGAAAGGCTTGCTAGCCTTTTCTGTGTAAAGCATTGAGGCCTACTCTCACCATCCCCAGATGGACATACTGGTATCTATTAGGTTCCTATACCAATAGGTTTCATTTTTCATGATTGACTATGGAAGTGCCAAATATGTTCATCCTTTCATGCTGCAAAGGTTCCATATTTGGTATATAGATAAGGAAAATTAAAAAAATAAAAAGAGGGTATGCCCTAAAAGAAAAATCAAAGGGAAAAAAGAGTAAATTGGTCAGAAAAAATAATAAAAGTGAACCCCAAACCAAAAAACCAGGAAAGTGGCCAGTCAAAATGCCACTGCTATCTTATTTTCAAGATCACAAGGTGCAAATACTGTTGCTTATCACACTTAATGGATGGCCCAACAGTTCAATCTGGACCATTCCATATTTAAATTTGCTGTTGTAGAATAGAGGAAGAATATCTGTCCAAACAGTTCAAGCTTGGCAGATAAGTACACAGATAGAGAAAATAAGGAGCCCAATTGCTTAATCTGGGCCCTTGGAAGAGATAAGGGTAGACTTAGATAGGAGGGCAGTCAAAAGAAAAGAGGAACTTTAGGGTTTGCAAGTTCAAATGCACCCAATCAAAATGAAGAAAAATTGCTAGGTGCATTAGGCTGGGTAGGTAGTTTGAGGTTGCAGAAGCAAGGTTATGATCACTTTTTATCTTGTTAAGAAAGGACTCATCTCATCAATGATACAAGGACCATGGTAGTTGTTTGGTTGCATAGAAATGGAAGCATGACTAATTCCTCCATCATTCCCCCAGAAATCTGTTACTAACATCCCCTCAAGGACCTTGGGATCTACCCAATAAGTCCTGTTTCACTTCTTTCTATGAGAAATGCTAAGTTAAATTCTAAGTTTACTTAATGAAAAGAAGCCACATTTCTTGTGTAAAAATCATCATTCCATACTCCTTACATTTTCTTGTGCCTAAGTTTTCACTTTACAAACTTAGCATCTGTGCATGCAATTTCATTCCATAAAGCCATATTAACATTTAAGTCTATTATATAGCTCCTTAAATTATTTCCCCACCCCTATTACTACAAAAACTATATAAAAAACCAAAAAATCTAAATATCCCTACCCATTGGCAATCTTAGCCATATAATACAGTTTTTGGGAATTATTAAGTCCATTTGGGACTTTAATAAGAACCCTTCCGCGTCCATAAACCTCGGGATTTATTTTAACCTCAGGTTAAATAAATAACCACTCGAAACCCTCCCACCATACCATGCATTCAAACCTTGGTGCGCATATAAACCTTGGGGTTAGTTTGATATTTGGTCGAATTAATAACCATGCCTACCCGTATAACCACAAAACCCATTAACCCAAAGTTTTTACCCCCGCAGCATTTTATAATATTAAATATACGGGTGGATCCCCGCGCCGTATCATACCATCACCTACCCTTCCCGTCAACCCTCCGATTTGGCCTTGCAGATCCGACGGCTCACGTTGATATCGGAGCCGCCCCGCTGTACGAGGATTAGCTCCCGATAGAAAGCGGTTTTGCCGCCATACGCAGGGACGCGTGGCCCGTTTCAATTGCATTGGGCCCGCTCTAACAGAAACCATCCCCGTACCAAAAGCGGTCCGATGCAAACCACTTATCGCTTATCCTCCCCGCCGCGCACGTCATCCCAACGTCGGCTTCTCCATCAGCGCCCGCGCTACTGTAAAGTCCGCTGTGGTTGCCCCGTCACCCATCCACGTCAGCCGCCACGTTACCCGCCGTACCTTGCTACAGGACCAGGTGACGTCATGTTGACGTCAGCACAAAAAGCGCCAAAAAGTAAAAAAACCACAAATTTTCGTTAAAACTCACGAAAGTGATGTTTTTGTTTATTTTTATGTGACCGTTAGTCAAAGTTTGTCCATGAAAATTACATCCAATCCACCATTGACGTTCCAGTCTGCTACCCAGGCGTATTCAACCTGCAACCCGACCTCCTCGGCTCTACCTGCAACTGCATTCCACAGCAAAGTCTCGAACAAACAGGTATTTACCCGGGAAAGCCCATAAACCCTGTTTTTCATAATTTCTCTACAAAATATCACCAATACAGCTAAATTCAACTCAAAAGCATTATCGCCCGCAAGCTCCTCTGCTCTGCCTCACTGAGTAACCATATTTTCGAGCAAAAACCTGCCAATTTCTGTGACTCTGATAAACTGTCCACTAAAGCTCGAAATCCAACTCCTGTTTGCCTGCAAAACCACCAAAAAACCTGTAAATTTCCGGCTATCTCCACTCCTTTAAAGCTTCCTTGTTGCAAAGCCCTGCATGCTCTCTATTCCCATTGAGCTCTACTCAGCAGGGGCACCTTCACACAGAACTCAAACTGTAAATTCCCTATCAAAAAATCCATTGTCAGGACTCTGTTTCCTGTTGAACTATAGGCCAAATCCAACTATAATCACAGTCAATAATGGAGGCTCCAGTAGCCCTAAATATTGCACCACTAAATGCACCTCATAAAGAGTTAGAGTGGCTACCTCTTGCCGACAGAGACTATCAAATTGATGATATGGAGGGAATCAAGCCTCACCTTCAGGATTTTTGTGAACTAAGGAATAACTTCAGAGGAAATGCTAACCTGTTTGGAATATGGGAATCTAACATGCCTATATATTACCTGCCCTCAGTGAATGTCTTCCCTGCCCTCATCCATCAATGTTGTGCTAATTATGAACCTTCTCAAAGGGCAGTGATGGACCCTATTGGAAATGCTCTCTTTTACATTACCCCTTAGCCATAAATGAGATGCTGCAATTCATGCCAAATCAGCCTTTGGTCCCCCTTTCCATGAGATAATTGCTGGATCAAGCCTCAAAGCTTTCCTCTGCAGAAGTTGACCGAATTTCCAAGATGTTTATGCCACTAGCGTGTTACTCCAGATTCACAATCCCTTATCACCATGCTTGGTTTACTGAGGATGGAAAAATGCTCATAGACATGATTTCCTACATCCTGGGATTCAGAACAAGTGAAATTGTGGATGAGACTGTCTTTGCTTTGATGTCCATGTTTACTCCAGGACAACCCCTTGCTGTCAAGTATGACTATGCCACCTTCATAGCCAACAAGATTCATGAGCAGTTCATGAACTTAGAGAGGGAAAGGGTGTTCAAATATACTTCATATATATATCATTTGCTGTTGTACTATCAATCAGATAGTTTCCCGGTTTTCCTTAAAAAATTGGATGCTAGGGGGGAGCGAAGGTCTGTAATATTTTGGTCCTCGGTGTTCCATCATGTTAATTACTCCCCATACACATACTGTGAGTTTATTGACCTTTTTATCTATCCAGCCACTTGCTTATTGTCAACAGATCCTCCTCCCAGGCTCACTGCTGAAATGCAGAGAATCCTACATCTCTCAAAAGGATACAACATTGGTGACTGGTACTTCTACCAAAACCACACTGTAATCAGGATTTATGGCTATGAATTAGCCCCCTACAGACTGCCAAAATATGTCCCCATGAGACTCTTTGCCTTGGAGTACTATCGGCAATTCAACAGTGCAGATTTAACTCACTTCTACGGTGCTAGGAAAAAGGCACAACTTAAAATAAGACATCAATTGGGCCCCTTTATCTTTAATAAAAGGGAAGAAGCATGGAAGGATGCTGACACTATTCTGAGAGAGAAACTTAAGCTCAAACTAAGTTTCCATTGGGCACCTTATGACCCTGAACATTTCATAAGCTGTAGAAGAGTTAAAAACAAGCTCACAGGGTATGTGCACCACAGAATCCTTGAAATTGAACAATATGCCAATCAACAAGAATGGGTAGAGGGCACACTAGTGGAAGAGCTTACTGAAGAAGAGATAACAGAAAAAGCAATCAAAAACCTTGAAAAATCAGTTGACCTGGAATCTTTTGGATAGGTGTTTTTCACAGGTCCTCGGCACCTTGGAGAAGGCACCTCATCTGCCACGGTTTCCCAACAACCTGCCCAAGTAAGTGCTCCACCAGCAGACACATCTAAAGGAAAAGAGGTGCAACATTTAGAGTAGCAAGTGCACCATTCTGAGCAGCAAGAGACAATGGCAGACCGGTCGGTTTCAACAGATGAACAAAGTCAAGGGCAAGACCCTTCAACACAAGCAAAGGCAGCTGAAATCCCTATGTTAAAAACTCCTCTTAATGAGGAAAGGGCCAAGAAAAGGGATAGACATGAAGAGACACCCACAGGGACATCTACAGATCAACAAGGAGAAAAAAGACAAAGATTAAATCTTTATTCAGAAGAAGAATTGCCAGAGGGACCAACTGAACATCAAGTTCCCCCAAGCATGGAAACATCAGCTAGCTCTTTTCAGCTAGAGCAAGAAAGACAACAAGGTGTGGAGGTTACATCCACCAGGAAACAGAGCAGACAGGGCTCTGACATCAAAAAATCATTCACTGATATCAAGGCCAGGAATGAGCCAATAAGGTTCCAGCTTTATAACCAACTGCTAAGAATGGCTCCCACCAATCAACAAAGACTAATGGCAGCCTATGATATCCAGGAAGGGAAAATGACCCTCAGTCATTTTAGACCTACAATGCAGCAACCAAAATCAACTACTGACTATATCAGAACCAATCTGGAAGTGCTCTCCAAAGATATCCATCCAATGGACCAGATTGAATTACACAAACAAACCAGCGAAATGGTATATTCTACCTTGGCAGAAAAAACATTATTGGCTCATAGATTGCAAAATTCATTGCACAATACTTCTGCCCAGCTAGAATTAGAGAAGGCCTCCTCAATGGCTAAGGATAATAGAATCAAATCCTTGGAGCAGATTATTATAGAATTGAGACATGATCCCAAGGATCCTAAGGGCATTTAGGCCTTGATCAAAAAGAAAGAGGAAGACATAGCAGCCCTTAGAAGACAACTCAGGTTGCCAACTACAATACATCCTCAAACTACAGAGGTGGAACAACAAAAAGAAGAGGAGGATGTGGTTACTTTGCTCATGAGGATGCATAAAAGACTGATAGAAACAGAGAGTGCCTTGGAGGCATCACTACAAGGGAGACAGGGAGAGTTGGCCTCTCAGCCAGCACAAACAACTATAACTATTGAGACTGCACCTCCTACAGTCACCATAGCAGCCCCTCCTTCTGATCCAACATCAATAGCAGGTACCTCAACTCCAGCCTCAACTTCAGCAGCAGTTTCAACGACAACTACAACAGCAGCAAAGCAAGAGGCCAGCCTGAGTATGGAGGAGATGATGAAAGAAATAAAGGCTCTGGAAGTACAGATGGCAGAATTGAAAGAGGCCAAAGAAAAGTTGGCCAAGATTGAGGTAAGATATGACAAATCAAAGATGGATGTAGCTGAGAAGACAAGGGAAGTAAAAACCCTAGAGAAAAGGATAAAGGAGCTGGAAAAGGAGCTTACTCTTGATAAGACTCTAGCTGAAGTCAAGAAAATTTTGTGGGCCAAAATTGGCCAATCCATTACTGACCAATGGCAATCCATTGAAACTATACATGAGCAAATGGAATTGATAGGCTTAGCTCAATTTGAAAATCAAAAGGCTAGAGCATCTTTAGGAAATATGCCTGAGCAAGCCAATAGAATGATCCAATTTCTCAACACTCATACCAAAGAGCAGTTGGCAGCAATAGGTATCAGGAACAGGACATATACCATCTTACTAGTGAAAAGGGTGCTGACCCTAAGGAATTTTGTGCAAACTCTGGAAAGAAAATGCCAAGAAATGCAAGCAGAGGTAAATGAGTTCAGAATAAAGTTTGCAACATTACAGAGCAGAGGGCTACCCAGTTTATTAACTAGCGTTGGAAGACTGCTATCGCATGAGCAATATGCCAACAGGGTAAACAACTATGCCTCCAATCAAATTACAACATCCTCAAGCACCTCAGAAGAAATAGGGCCTCCCTCTGGACAGTCTTTATGACAAACTAGAAAATCTGTTCTATATTAAACATGAGATAAACCATCTTTTTGAAGTCCAACCCAATTTTTATAGATACACTGAAGCTGATGAAACACTGATAAAGATACAAAGACATCAGTTGCCTACAGAGGATTGGTGGAAAGGGATGCTAGAGAAATTACTCAGGTGATTTCGTTTATTTTTCTTTTGATCAGCTAATACAGAGGCACGATCCACCTGTCAAAGGGAAGAGAACAACAAAAAATCAAAAATTGAATGGTGACTACAACTCGTTAGTAAAAAACTAAACACTGATGACGAGGCCAGGATAGCAAGACAACAACATAGCAACATCAAGACAACAAACGCAGAATGAATGCGCAGCAACCAGCCGACTCACTCAGCCCAGAAAGTCAAAATACCTCTAACAAATTGGATAGCTAGCACATTCATATTTACTGCAACATTTATTCCCTCATTTATTGCTTCTTAAGAGTTGGTAAAGGAAGTTATGAGTTCAAGACTTATCTTCATGATATTTTGTATCTCCCTTTTTGTATAAATACCTCCCCATAATATGTATTTGGGGTTGGTGATTTTCTCTCTGAATTGCGCTGTAAATTATCATACTGTTTTAATACAAAAGCTGTTGAAGTTCACTGATGATGACCGTCTGGATGTGGATTTGATGTTCTGGGACCTGCTACAGAATTCCTGTGTCATTTTATGGAACAATAAGTTATTCTAAACTGTGTTTTATGTTTTCTGTGTTTGCAAATTTCATATATGTTCCATAATCTTAGTAACAGAGAAGAAAGAATAGCCCAAGATTTGTTTAAATGCACCCTGTGTTCAATCTCTGCTATTAATTGTGTTTTCTTCAGGATTAGTCATAAATATGAATTCTTAATTGCTCATGTTTGCACTAATTCATTCATTTTGAATACTATTTAGGAATTCTTAATTGCTCCTGGATAATATTCATGCACTTTCCCTCTGCCAGCATAATGAAAGATTCTTGATTGCCTTTCATTCCCTGACTTCATTCCATCGATTTCCAGATTTGAAAATTGTTCCTAGACTGCCTATCTTGCTCTGTAGCATTACCATTTACCCAAGAAACACTTTCAGTAGTACACCATCATTGACTCCATTGCCCAATAGTATAGACTGTTTTGGACTTGCATCCCAGCTCTGCCTCAAATCACCATCCAACAAACTTAAAACAAAACCCTGTGCATCATAACTAGCCTAAAATATTTCAAAACAAAGCTAAATTACAAAGAGAGAGCCCTCTCTGGTTGCAGGTAGGCTAGGACCTGTAGCTAAAAGATTGGTTAGTGGTTACCTCGGCCGTATTCCCTTCAGGAGGCAGGGAACAACTTGAGTGATAACATTATCCAGATTTAATGGCGGCTTGAATATGGCAGGGCTCAAGAAGCGGGATGGTCATCATGACATTCAAATTCAACTCAGTTTTAACAGATTTTTCTTTGATTTTAATCTGGCTGAGGGCTTTTAAATGGAATGGGGAAAGTCCTTTGTATACATCAGAGGGAGAAACAAAAGGAAGTTTCCAATTTACAGAGGGGTTCGGTTCTTCTTTATCTAAACAAGCAGAATTTCCAGAAGTTTCTTCTGAATAACAGAGATTTTCTAATCCAGATCTTAATTCTTCTTCAGTTTGTAAAGAATCAAAGTGCTTTGAACCAAAACGACCCATTGAGCTAGAGCTACTGGAAGATTCCATAATCAGAGAAAAAATATGATAAATACTGTCGAAATAGCAAATGATACCAAGAAGTATTGCGACTTCCTTCTACTAGGAAAGTTGTGGCTTCCTTGTGTACCGAAGTATGATTCTAGTCCAACGTCTTCAACGCCTTCAACGCCAACACACGACAACATAGGCTAACATGGAAGACAAAGCAAAATTGGCTGAATTTTACATGCACAACCTCACTTTGAAAAATATGAATTTTTGGGATCCCAAATCAAGATTGGGAGATATGCAACTGATGGCTTTAGAATTCTGGATGGATCATGAGGAGACAAGAGATGAGGAGGTGAAAAGAGTAATCATAAAGGAGGAAAAGGAACCATTGTACATCAGGGCAGAGCTAGTGAGCCCAAAGGATGTCATTAGAAATCATGGCCTCATCTCCAATGATGCTGCTTTAGCACCCAAGTACATTACTACCCAAGAGCAAGCCATTCTACACTTTGAAGGCACATTCAAGAGGTTGGGAACATAAAGTATGTAAGATTTTTAGAGGAGATGGCATTCCTTACCCCACAGTCTACAAATCAGAGAATATCACTCTCCTAAAAGGCTAAGAAATTCCTTAAAGAGAACACCATTGTACAAGAGGATCATGCAGAGGATGAAAATTAGGTGGATATGACTCAAGCTCAGTCCACCCTTGCTACTAGGCTTACAAGAAGGAAGAGATGAAGCAGGAGAGCAGAAGGAGTGGACAAAGATAGAGAGGAATGCAAGTTTTTACCCCCAAGAGGGCACACCATCTGAGGAGCCTTGGGATGTCAGGGAGGCCACCAGGGCCATGAAAGAGTTGCACATGGATGACTGAGTTTCTCATAGGATGAGCAACACCTTCAGCAGGGGGGTGATGATGAGTCCCATTAATAGGTACATTTTGAATATCAATATGCCATCCTCTAGCCTTAAAACTATCCTTCTCTTACATTAATTCACATTTTTTGTTATATTATGCTTAGTAAGAGGAATAAAAGGTGTTTTTCATAGTATGTGGACCAATGTGGTTAATTTTAGGAAAATGAAGCATTTTTGAGGCTATTACTATGAAAGGGCTTGATGGAGAAAACTATAAGAGAATCTAGACAGTTTTTCCATATCCTTAACTCCCTAAACTCGGCTTGGGATCACAATATCCTCTCTCACCAGTTCGAGTTCATTGGCATCCGAGTGACTCCTAGTCCAAGTGAAGATCAAGAGGGACACGATCCATCATTTTCAAGATTAAGGAGGGAACCACTCCTACTTTCAGGGGAGCTACTTCAACTTCCCTTTTGTATAAATAACTAGAAGAAGAGCACATTAAGATTCAAAGTTTTTGTTCAGCTAGGTGTAGCTATTGAGCTTCAATCTTGACATTGTTATTTTAAACTTCTATGTGATGTATTAGACCTGCACTTTTTTATAATGAGAAGTTTGATTTTAGGATGCATCTGAGTTAGTTTCAGAGGGCTGAGACCCATGGTTTTGCGCCCAAACCAAAGGCTTTGGTCCCTCTTCTTTCACTTATGTTTCTTCTTGATTCTGAGCAGTTCATAGTTTCTTGCATTTGAGTAGAGTTTAATCTATAAAATCCTATGGTTGCAACCCCTACATCACCTTTCTTGTGGGAGAATGAGTGGAAGGGTTCACAACCACATCCAAAAATATTGTGTTTACGATTGCTTGGAAATAGATTAGTGTTAGAAGTCTTGTTTTACATTTGCTTTCTGTAGCTTAGAAGTTAGTTTCATGACTAGATAAATGGTATTGCATAAATTAGATGTTATATAAATTCAACTCATCCTTTCCATCATAAGTTATTTCATTTTGTTAATGATAAATGGATCCATGCATGTGAT
Source organism: Pinus tabuliformis (assembly GCA_031772625.1). NCBI lineage: Eukaryota > Viridiplantae > Streptophyta > Pinopsida > Pinales > Pinaceae > Pinus > Pinus tabuliformis. The sequence continues at coordinate 1,112,524,580 of CM062818.1, forward strand.
TGATTGTAGGGCTGATTGAACTTTAGGGAAGGGCACCTTTACCACTTCCATCTTGAGCTCCTTCATCTTCTCCTTCCACTTCCAAACTCTGTCCCAAAACCTTTTTTTATAAGTCATTATGCCTAGTACACCGAGAACACTCATCCTAGTGCAAGACAAGCCTCCGAGAGGTCCTAAGCTTGGCTAGGGGCTCAAACCAACCTCCCTCCATTTGCATCAACTTCCATCCACCTCTCCATACTCTCAAGACATCATTGTCACCTTCAAAAACCACTCGGATGCCCTCCTATAGCATTACAGGCCTTCATGTAGCATTACAAGCCTTCTGTAGAAAACTTGTAGCAACATTTTCCTTCATCAATTTTGATCCCCATTGCAACTTTGACTTAATCTAGATGCATAATGACCCCCAACTGTGATTTTATGATCAGGGAAAGCTCTTAGGCCACTCCAACCATTCCTTTTCTTCAATGCAAAAATAGACTAGAGTGAGTTTCTTTATCATGCAAGTAGGTTACTGATTTATAGGTAGGTGTGACCTAGGTATATGGTACATGAAATTATGATTGGTAGTTTGATGAATTATGCAAGATAAATTAGCTTCCTTTCTGCAAGTAGATGTGGTAATTTGATGAATTCTGCAAGATAACATAACTTTCTTTCTACAAGTAGATTAGCCTTTGTCCTTTCATGAATTTATTAGTTAGCATTTACAAGTTGAGTCAACGACATTTCTATTTTCATAGCTAGAAGCAATTACCAATTGTACCTTTATAAGAAATCTTTCATTCTAATTCAGTAGGAGCAAGGGTATCTGATCACTTTTGATCTAATGTCATAACCAAGGGTGGCATGAGTGGAATCCTATCTGTTGTGCATATAACATTGTCACATCGAAGTTTGTATGAACCCCAGGTTTATAATTTGAGTTGAGGAGCCCTTGGGAGTCGCAACATTCTTGGCGCAATACCAAGGCTCACCACGCTTGTCCGAACCAAAGGCTCCAAGAACTAGTAGCTCAACCCAAATTGTTCCAAGGCTTCTAGAGTGTTTGTTCCTACCCACAACGATAGGGAACATGAACACTAATCCGGAAAAAAACAAGTGGGAAACCCACAACACCATGGCTATCCAGGAAACGACAAGGCAAGGCTAAGACCATTGTCAATCCAGGAAAATATACATGCTAATGACAACACGTAACCAGAGAATCACATGCATATACCATGCATCCATAAATCAACAAGGAAATCACATATGCAACCTATTACTGTAACACCCTCCTCCCACATCTACCCAAGCAACCGACCAACCAGGGTAAACATGTGACGAGAGGCCACTATGATATGATTGAACCTCCTAAGTCATGTTAATGAAGTGGAAATGACATAAACACACCATAGATACATTCAAAATTAGCATTAGGACCCTCATAAACCAATCCAACCTTTATGCCAACAAACCTCTGGGTCCCACTAATATTTTGGATTACTTGACCTTTTGACGCTCTCATGCTATGGGCATGCCAACATCTAGGGACCTCTGGATGCTCTCATACGCCGTCAAGCCAACGTCTTGGGACTCTTTTTGTCAGTGCTGTGCCAACGTCCCCGGGATTAGAGCCACTTTTTCAGGCCTAGAGCGCAAGTCACTGCCCATAATTGAATCACATATTCAAAATAGTAAAATAACAAGGAAATGACAATGTAAATGCAATCACTTGAATGAGACCTTGACTTGCCCCTTCTAGCCATGACAGTAATTTCATCAAACGTATCACGAATATGTAATATACAAGTGTAAATAACAGATCTAAGCATAAGGGTCTTATACTTAGATGAGAATCGCTAAGTAGCATTGATGCCTCAACACATCAACTGCCATTTCATCCATTAGGTCATAGATACATTGATCATTCATTTACAATTAGAACCAACATAATAGAAACAGAAATACCAATGAAATCACAACCATATAAACCACATATAATCCAATATAATACTCATAGAAATACAAGGAGAAACAACCTCATATTTATGATGCAAAATTCAAACCTGGGAGGGGACTTCCATGTTCCACCCGACCATAGTATGGCTGAGCCAAATCTCTCTTCACCCATTCACCCCCGTGCCATATTCCAAGCATGAATGTGGGATCTCATAAAACACATCAATCCAAAACCATCTAGGGCTTCCAGAGGCCATCCACCTCAACCCATCAAATAGTGATTCCACCTTATGGTCGAACATCACAAAACCATCATTAGATCGGTCTCTATCGAAGACTTCCAGGTCTCTAGAGCATTTGTCCAACCATGGCTCCATGACTAGTAACTCAACCCACAACTTTTACCAGGCTCCAGAGATTTTGTCCAACCAAGGCTCCAAGACTAGTAACTCAACCCACCAAGGGCTCCCGAGCGTTTGTCCAACCAAGGCTACGTGACTAGTAAATCAACCTAAGCTATTACAGGGCTCCATAGCGTTTGTCAAACTAAGGCTCCAGGACTAATAAATCAACCCAAGCTAAGGAAACATGAGAACCAACTAGAACAAAATAATGACAATAATCCTACAAACTCCATGGCTATCCAAGAAATGGCAAGGCTGGGCAAACCACTTTCAATCCCGACCATCCTCCATGCCAATGATAGATCACAATCAACAAACCAAATGCATATGCCATGCATGCCAAAACTAATTAGGAAAAAATACATGAAACTCGATACCTGCAAGAAAAACCCGTTGTAGTTGCTGATCCTGATGCGCTCTTTCACTTTCGTGCTCTTCCTTTTCCTTCTTTCTCCAAAATACAAGTATGCCACACCCTCGAAGAGTGCTCTAAGAACACTCTAAGTCTCCAAGAGTATGAGAGAGAGAGATAATAATGGGAGAGCTCCAAAAATGAATTGAGAAAAGGTTACTAACTGACCCTCAGAAGCCTTTTTATGAATGAGGCCTCTATTTTCTTCATTTCCCATTATTTTCCTTCAATTTCCTCCTCACATGCAACCTGTGACCTTTCACTTCCATTTTCTCCCAATTTCCATTATTTTCATTAAAAAATGTGCCAAAAATGCCATTTTTCCTTTCCAAAGCCTTAGCCATTGCCTTTGCCAATTTCCTTAGCCATTAATCAACCCCAAGTGATCCCAATCACTAGGTTTTTGCCCAATATTCAACTTGGAATAAGTGTCCCATCTACCGTGTTATTATTTTGCCTTTATTAACTTTTATTACATGGAATTTTCACCAGGGATATTACATAACCCTCCCCCTTGGGGGAACACCATCCTTTGTGTTCAACAACACCTATAACCATAAAACCATTGTAAGAAAAAATATACTGCCGATGGAGATTTATAAAGTAGCTCGATCCATTATTTACAATGATTAACCTGCGGAGAAGCAAACCAACATGAAAACACAACAACATAAAATCATAATGACATGACACCCATTCCGCTTATTGGAGCTTTATAACATAGCTCATGGTGGTATTTACATCCATATACATATGTACATATACCAAAATCACCAAACATATACCAAAACATATACCAAGACATATACCAAAACACCATACCAAAACTGCTTTGCCTTAACTGGGAAAAAAGGAAGGATACATAACCCTTAAATAATTTTCCATCTCCATGTAGCTTCATCGGGCCCAAAGTGCTTCCATTGCACCTTAACTTGCTCGATTTATTGGTTCTGGTGCATGAGCACCTTTTTCTGCAATATATATTGAAGTTCCAACTGGAATTCTTCATCTGCATATCCTGTTCCGATTTGCATAGCTCTTCTGCCTATCCTGTGCTGCCTTTAGATTCTTCTTGATCATCTGCATTTCCTGTTCCATGTCTGTCAGCATGTCTATTGCAATAAACACCTTGTTAACTGGATCACTCCAACTGATAGGAGTATTGCAACTCCACCCATACAAGGCCTCAAATAGACTCATCTTCAAAGATTCCTGATACCCATTGTTGTATGACGAACTATACTAGTGGAATGTACTCTTCCCACTCAATGCTAATGCATCACATACATCCTCAACATGTCCTCCAATATCCTATTGACCCTCTCTGTCTTTCCATCTGTTTGCGGATGATAAGATGTACCAAAGGCCAAATCTGTGCTCAAACCTGCTAATAACTCCTTCCAAAACTTGGAAGTGAACTTCACATCCTTGTTTGACTCAATATTCTTTAGAATTCCATGAAATATGACCACATCTCTTATGAATACTTGTGCTAGATCACTAGATGAGAATGTAGACTTCATTGGGATGAAGTGCGCAACCTTTGTCAACCTGTTCAAAACAACCATGATGGAATCATTCTGTCTCATTTTCCTCGTAAAACCTATGATGAAGTCCATGGAAATGACCTCCCATTTCCATTATGGAATCACAATCATCTATAATAGTCCACCTGGATGTTTACACTTTACCTTCACACGCTGAGAATCGAAACACCTAGCCACAAACTTTGCTACATCCTTCTTCAAATTCGGCCAATAATAAAATATCTTCACTACTTTCAGTGTTTTTTGATAACCTAGGTGACTCAAATATGGCTTCACATGAAACTCTCTCAAGATCACCTTCTTGAGCTCACTACTATCAGACAAATAGATCCTATCTCTGAATTTGACCAATCCATCCGCTGTAGGGAAATAGTCCATATCCTGTGCACCTGCACCTGTACCTAGTCCTATACATGTAAATGTACCTATACCTGTACATGTACATGTACTACCACCTGTACCTGTACTAGTACCCTGCTGCAACCTCTGCATAATCTCCATACTGACCTGCCTACAAGATTTTATCTAGTAAGTCTTTCCCATAGGAGTTCATAACGGTTAAATGATTTATTTGTATCCGCCTGCTAAGAGAATTTTCCACTTTTTTCTCTTTACCTTTGATATAACTGATCTCGAAATCAAACTCATTGATCGTGGCCAACCATTGAGCCTTACTACCATTCATATTCAGTTGGTCAAATAGATACCGCAAACCACTGTGATCACTCATCAACGTAAACATCCTGCCTAGAAGATAGTGCCTCCACATATTCAACACATGTATAATCAATGCCAGCTCGAGATCATGCATGGGATATTTCTACTCGTGCTCATTTAGTTTTTGTGACTCATAACATACCACCTTTCCATCCTGCATAAGAACTCCACCAATTCCCTTCTTGCAAGCATTTGCGCATACTACAAAATCTTTGTCTGAATATGAAATTTTTAACACTGGTGCATGCGTTAACAACTCAAGTTGTTCAAAACTAACCTCACACTCCTCTGTCCATTCGAACTTCTTACCTTTCCTCTGCAATGATGTGATATGATAAGCAATCTATGAGAAGTTCCTGATGAACCTCCTATAACATCCTTCCAACCCCATAAAATATCTCACTCTTCCACATTATTAGGAGCTACCCACTCCATGATGGCCCTTATCTTTTCTAGATCTATAGCAATGCCCTCCTTAGAGACAACATGCCCCAAGTAGTGTACCTCAGTCTGAAAGAAACTACACTTGCTTAGCGTCGCATATAACTGATGCTCTCTCAACAACCTCAAAACTGCTGTTAAATGCTCGACATGTTCTTCCTCATTTTTAGAATATACCAATATGTCATCAATGAACACAATAAGAAATTTATCCAAGTACGGATGTAACACACTATTAATCAAGCACATAAATGTAGCTGGAGAATTAGTCAAGCCAAATGGAACTACAACAATCTCATAATGGCCATACCTAGTCTGGAAAGTTGTTTTGTAAATGTCCTCGTCTTTGATGCGTACTTGATGATATCTAGATCTGAGATCAATCTTTGAGAACACTGCTGCTCCATTCAACTGATCGAACAAGTCATCAATCCTCGGTAAAGGATACCTGTTCTTGATGGTTACTTTGTTCAACTTCTTGTTGTCAATGCATAATCTAAGAGTACCATATTTATTCTTCACAAAAAATACTGGTGCACCCCATGGTGATACACGTGGCCTAATGCATCCCTTTTCCAATATTTCCTTCAACTGCAGCTTCAACTCTACCAACTCAGGTGTGCTCATCCTATAAGGTTATTTTTATGCTGGAAACGCCCCCAACACCAACTCAATAGAAAAGTGTACCTCCCTGTTGGGTGACAACTCTGTAATTTCCTCAAGAAATACATCCTTGAACCGCTTTAGAATTGGGTACTTGCTCAAAACATCTGCATCCTTAACTTCCTTACCTTTGTCACTAGAAATGTGCACTGTAAATAACTTACACCCTTTCCTGCGGCTACACTTTGCTTGCATATCTGTCACCATCCTAACTGATGTGGCTTTCTTCTTTCCTTGCAAGACTCTTGGTTCTCCATTATCATCAACACACTCAATAGCTTTGTCATAACAATCCACTTTGATTCTATGAAGATACAACCAATCCCTACCCAACAACATGTTGTATGATCCCAAATGGTAATACATTCAAATGTGCTGCAGCAGGCATACCATTCAAATAAAATGCACAAGTTCTTACCCAATGGTGAACTCTCTTCTTTGTACCTATAGCCAACTGCACGAACCAAAATTTTGCATGCAATTCCTTACTCAAACCACAATTATCCATCAATTCAGGACTAAGATAGCTATAATTAGATCTAGGGTCAATCAAAATAGAGATAAATTGATCACAAAGCTTACCATCCATATCAATGATAAATTCCTGATGGTTTTCTTGTTTATTATCCAATGTTGCATAAATACGAGGAACGCTCTGACCAACATCCCCAATAGTCTGTGCATCTTGTGCACTGTATATCTGAGGCCTACCACCCTGATACTATGGACAATCCCTCCTGAGAAGATCTCCTCCATAACTCCAACACCGCACAGGCTCCTTATTCTGCTCAGATCAATGTCCCTGTCCTCTGTCTGATGCATTGAACCTCTTAGGTGGTGCCACATTCTCTTTATTACTTGAATCCTGTGGTCTTACTCGCTTCTTGTCCCATTTTCCTTTGTTATTGGCATTACATTTCCAATCTGGTTTAGTCTCAAACTTGAGCTTTGATTGTTCATAACAATGCTTTAGCTTCTGGATGGCCTCCTCCAATGATCTAGGCTCATCGAACTCAATCCTATATTTGAATGCCATTGGTAACCCACTGGTGAATCCCTGAATCTTTGCCTTCTCCTCCTTGAGGTAAAGAACATACCTCAATAACTCCAAGAACCTACTAGTGTACTCATAATCTGTCATAGATCCCACCTTTAGCTCATAGAAGTATTTTTACCTATCATCAAAGTATCTCTTTGACAAATACTTCTTCTTGAATAACCGTTCAAACTCACTCCAAGTCAAGTCTTCCTCATGTATACCTCAGACATTCTTCACATCTTCTGACCAAATGTCTGCTTTACCTTTGAGACTAAATGTAGCTAATATAGCTTTCATGTTCTCTGAATAATCATGCAACTTGAAGAAATTCTTCATACCAAGCAACCATGCCTCTGCATCCTGTGACTTATTCATCTCTCCATCAAAAGTAGGTGGATTTTATTTCTTAAACTCATCTGGAAAATGCCCCTTATCACTTCTCCTGTACAGATGATAACAATATCGATCATCATGCATGTCATAACCAAAACTAGAATGGTACTTGTGCCTATCCCTCCTCCTATCTGGAGTGTCCAACAATTTTCCATCTTTGACCGTGTCACCACCATTTGACCTGTGACCACCATGCAACCTACTACCGCATGCCCCATTAGGTTTGTCCTCCTGATCATGGTTGATTTGAAGTGGTCCCTGTCGCTGCAAATCTGAAAAGCTCTAAAGTATCACTGCATTTACCTCTTCTAGCTTCTCTTGTGCCTGTATGATTATGTCATTGTATGACTTATAACTCCTTATTTCTTCCTTTAATATTTTCAGTGTATCTGCCAAATTAGAAGAGTTCCCAACACCATACTGCTCTTGTGATTCATAGGGAGAGTCTTTGTAGTCTACCATCTTGTTAGCCATTTGATATTTCTTCCTGCAAGGTATATCATTTCAGCTAAACCAAATCACAATAAACCAACATAACTTAATATAGCTCGGGGAGGATACCTTGTCTGCAAGATCAAAAAATCAATGTGATACATGTATAACATAATCATGGCAACATATAGAAACATAACACATAAGCATATGACCATTCGACCATCATTCTAGATAGGGTCCAGTCATTAATGCATGACCTTAACAACAATTCATACCATGACCTCATGCATGAAAAAACCACTACATTAATGTACACTTGACCACATGCAAACATTAACATGCATAAGCAATGCGTAACCAACCATACACATGCATAAACAGATGTAATCAAGCATAAAGGAAAAATATTTGTAACCAAACCTAAAAGAATGATACATGTAACCAACATACAAGAATGCAACCAAGCAACTATAACGACATGTAAGCGACATATAAAACATGTAAACGACATATAACAACATGTAATCAGTCATACACTCATGACGATGCACCCCACAATAACAAAATCAAGTTCCTCATGACGACATCACTACAACCACGATCAACATTATGCAAATGCAACAATCACATGGAATGCAAGTGTAAGAGACACACATGCAACTGACATGCATGCATGACCAACACACAACCCATCTAGTCCAAAGGGTGAACCATGCTCTTATACCACTTTCTAACACCCTCCTCCCACATCTACCCAAGCAACCGACCAACTAGGGTAAACATGCGATGATAGGAAACTATGATATGATTCAACCTCCTAATTCATGTTAAGGAAATGGAACCGATGGAAACACACCATACAAACATTCAACATCAACATTAGGACCCCCAGGAATCAATCCAACTTTTCTGCCAACCAGCCCCTGGGTCCCACTGATATTTTGGACTACTTACCCTCTAGATGTTGTCATGCTATGGGCATACAATGTCCAGGGATCTCTAGACGCTCTCATAGGCCTGCAAGCCAGCGTCTAGGGACTCTTTTTGTCAGTGTTGTTCCAATGTCCTCGAGATTTGACCCACTTTTTCAAGCCCAACACCTAGGTCACCGTCGAAAATTGAATCACATCTTCAAAACAATAAAATAACAAGGAAATGATAGTGTAAATGCAATCACTTGAATGAGACCTTGAATGGACCCTACTATCCATGACAGGCATTTCGTCAAACATATCATGAATATGTAATCTACATGTGTAAATAATTTATATGAGCATAGGGGTCTTATAATTAGCTGAGAATCACTAAGTAGCATTGATGCCTCAACACATCAATTGCTATTTCATCCATTAGGTCATAGATACATTGATCATTCATTTACAAGTAGAAACATGATGAGAGCCATACATAACTACTGCCATAAAACACATATTTATAACCAACATAATAGCAACATAAATACCAATGAAATCAGATCCATATAAACCACATATAATCCAATATAATACTCATATAAATACAAGGAGAAATAACCTCATATTCATGATGAAAAATCCCAACCCGGGATGGGACTTCCACGTTCCACCCGACCATAGAATGGATGAACCAAATCTCTCTTCAACCATTCACCCCCGTGCCATATTCCAAGCATGAATGTGGGATATCATAAAACACATAAATCCAAAACCATCCAAGGATTCCAGAGGCCATCCACTTCAACCCATCAAATAATGATTCCACCTCATGGTTGGACATCACAAAACCATCTCAGATTGGTCTCTATCCAATCCTTCTAAGGCTCCAGAGCGTTTGTTAAACCAAGGCTCCCAAAATAGTAACTCAACCCACATCTTTTACCGGGCTCCAGAGCGTTTGTCCAACCAAGGATCCAAGACTAGTAACTCAACCCACCAAGGGCTCCAGAGCGTTTGTCCAACCATGGCTACGGGACTAGTAACTCAACCCAAGCTGTTACAGGGCTCCAAAGTGTTTGTCCAACGAAGGATCCAAGACTAATAACTCAACCCAAGCTAAGGAAACACGAGAACCAACCAAAACAAAACAATGAAAATAAATCCACAATCTCCATGGCTATCTAAGAAATGACAAGACTATGCAATGCACTATCAATCCCAGCCATCCTCCATGCCAATAATAGATCACAATCAACAAACCACATGAATATTGTTGGGTAGCGGAGTCCCCGCGCAACGGGTTTGGGGTCTAAATCCTGCAATTTTGGGTAAATGTGTGGTAAAATCTCTGCGAAGTGTGCGGTACACAAATTGTAATGAGTCAAGTCAAAGGGTTGTCCGCCCGAAAATAATGTAAGAAAATAGAAAGTGAGTCGACCTGCCCATGGTCTGCGGACCATGGGAATGTATAAATAGAGCAAGGCTCTAAGGGTAGAGGTCAGTTTTTGGTTTTGGATCTTGAATGTTATGGGTTTATGAAGGTGATATTCTCTCTGCGTCTGTAAGTCCGAGTCAAGGGTGTTAGTATATAGGTAGAGGCTCTGCAGCTGTGTGCGTAGAGGCCTAGTAGAGTTCGTAGCTGTGTGCGCAGACCCCTGCAGCTAAGTGTGCAGGGCAGATCTGGTTGTACTGAACAAGAGATAAATAAAGATAAGAGTTTCTGAATCATTGTGTGTTTTATCGCAGATCTATCTATTGCCTATGTTATGAATTTATGCATATTTATGTTTGCGCGCACTGGTTATTATTGTTAAATGTTTGCTTAAAGACCATAAGAAGTATATCAGATCTATAATAAACACATATAATAATAATAAATGAAGGAAGCACCCATCGCGGATCTATGCGAAGGACGGACAACCGTGCGGAGCAGTGCAAGTGCACGAATCAAATCACGACCCTTCTAGTCCCCATATAGACATCCCTAGGGTGCAGAAACCTGGTTCCAGCACCCTCCCCTACTACCTCGGGTGAGACTTCAGTCTGCGCTCTGCAGACTGTTGCCGAAAGGGCCGGTAGTGTGGGATTTGTTTGGCTAAAACACTTCTGAACCTGGGTCAGGCCCCAACAAGCCAACAAATGGTTCCATTGCCGGGACCAGGATCTGCCTAAGGGATGTCTGATGTCGGAACGCTGGAACCCTACGAAGAAAGAGATTGAAGATTGGTTGGATCAGAAGCTCCATGAGTTCGTAGTACAGGAAAACAAAACTCTGCAGATATCTGAAGAGAGGTGGCTGGATCGCTACTTATACACGGAAATCCACGAGATCTTCTTCACATCTTTCTCGACAGAACTGTATGAGTGGATCGTGAGGCTAGCTGACAGTCAGGGAAGGTGCAGACTTGATCAGCCCATCGTGTGGACTCCAGAGTTGGTACGCAGGCTAGAGGCGTCTGAAGATAAAATCACACGGGCGGTAGATCACTGGTTGGATCGGGTGATAGGAGGGTTTATCACTGAGTTCGCGATAGATACAACTGTGAGCTATAGCAAAGCAGAAAGGCGCTTTCTCAAGGGGCCGCGGGGTAAGTATATCAAATCATTAAATACTTGGATTAAAATGTTGTTATGTGAAAAATGGGTTATGAGAATCCATTGATGTCTGGGGTAACGCGGAGCGGAAGAGGCTACCAAGGGATTGAAGGGTTAGAGAACAGTCCCCTGATTTCAATTTCATGAGAAAGTGAGGAGGAGCTCGCAGGGTTCTCTCCAAGAAGCGCGGTTCGGTTGATAAAGCAGCACATTCCATAGTTACCGCCACCATCCATGCCCTCACCCACTTCGCCTACTTCAACCCCATCTTCGCCTACCCCACCTCCGCCACCACCGAGGGTTGGAATGGCGAGTGTGATCAAGTTGCCCGTATTTAGAGGCGTAGGAAGTGAGGAACCAGATCAGTTCTAGTTCATGGTAAAGGAAATATGGGAAGCCCAAGGCATTACGGATGATAACATCAAAAATTCTACTTTGGTAAGCACGCTGCAGGATCGCGCGCTTACTTGGTATATAAAGCACTCTAGCGATCATCCAAACGCAAGAATAGTAGAGATTCAGGATGCATTGAACAAAGAATTTAGCCGGCCAAAATTAGAGACATAATCGATCATCGGGTTCAAGGAGATCGTGATGCTGCCAGGTGAAACCCCTTGGGATCTGGATCAGTGCTTAAAGAGCATGATTCGTGAAGCTAACATGATGCGCAATACTGTGCCTGGTTTGTGGCCTCTCTGACACTGCACCTGAGGACGGTGTTTTCACAATAGAAGATCTCAACCCAGGCTGAAGCATTAGAGATAGCGATAAGGTTGCATGAAACCCCAATACAAGATCTTGGGTTGGGAGTTCAACAAATCCACGCGCAACTACAAAACCTATGCTTAGAGATGCAAAGTTTGAAACAAGGTAAGGTGCCCTGGCCAGGAGCGCGAGAAGAGGTGTCGTGCATAAAATGTAAAGGCCAGGGTCACGATAAGGATCATTGTCTGATATTCGCGAACTATTTGGCAGGAGGGGGACCGATTCCATTGATACCGTAGGCACAGGCGAGGCCAAGCGCGGCACCCGCGCTCTGGTGTGCGATCTGTCAGGTAGGAGGAAAGCACACAACAGACAACTGTCATCTATTGCAGAAGTTTACACAACCCCCCAGCAGCTATTTTGCAATTTTTGTAGATCGGTGGGCCATGACGAATGAAATTGCCGAAGTTATGAGTTGTTGATGGATCGAACACCTGCTTACCGGATGTAGACTGAGGTGCGAGGTCAGGATCTAGCCACGACAATAGCGCGCGGTGGATTCCCGGGACGTGGATGGGGACGAGGAGGAATGGGACCCGGATGAGGGCATGGACAGTTAATCTACTACAATTGTGGAGGACCTGGGCACTACGTGCGTGACTGTACAAACCCAACCAGAACATGTTGCCCGTATTGTTACTAGTTTGATCATGAAGCGGTAGATTGCCCCACGCTAATTGCACAGATGCACGAGAAAGGGGTGCTTCAGTCTACTCCCACTCAGAATGTCCAAATGATGAAGGCTGAACCACGCGAAGAAGACCCTAATGTGAACATGGTGCTCAGAAGTGGTGCAACTACGGGAGAGGATAAGGGGAAGCAACCTGAGGAGGATACATGGGTTTGCAAGGCCCCTACAAAGCAACCTGAGTTTGATTTGGAACACGCGAAGGAAACATTTATGGAAGCTAAGAAGAGCTTTGCGAAGGCTTCTACTTCAGGTAGCAAGGATCAAACTGAACCAGAAATGGATCCTTCTATGCTAACTACCTTTGTAGAGACATGCATGAAGCTACTACCGAACAATAAAGCAGTTAAGGGATTACAAGAGATGATAACTCGGTGTGCAGGATTGGGTGAACCACGTATGGTCCGGAAACTAGGCAAGCATGCTTTGTGCACCAGGTGGGAAATGCGGTTGACTACCCAGATTGGTGACTATGAGATGGATCAGGTCGTTTTGGACTTGGGATCAGATGCGAATGTGCTACCTAAACAGACCTGGGAGTGCATGGGCAGGCCCGCACTACAATGGTCTCCTATTCAATTACGGATGGCGAACCAACAAAAGATCTTGCCCATGGGGAGATTGCAAGGAGTTACAGTAGACATCGAAGGCGCGAGCACACAAACAGATTTTGAGGTAATAGAAATTGTGGATGACAGTAACCCATACCCTGCATTGTTAGGGATAGATTGGGCCACGGATATGAATGGAGTCATCAACCTAAAGAGACGAAAAATGATATTCGAGAAAAAGTCTCTACGTGTAGTGGTTCCGCTAGACCCAGCCGAAGGAGCGCGCTACACTGAGCCTGTGTGCGATGAGGACAGTGACGATGAACTGGACTACATCTACCAGATCACAGCGCAAGATCAAGATCGGGTGAATCCGACAGCGGACAGGAGAATCTCATGGGAACGTGACAGTTCCTGCATGTCGGACTTAGATGAAGAAATTGAGTGATGGCAGAACCGATTGCATGAGGTAACAACGCTAAATTGTAATATGATGGTTAGATCACTACGCCACGTAGTGATAGAAGCAAGGGAACTGCCAATAGATGTGGGTGCAATGAATGTGGAGGAATTTGTAGACCGCTGCGAAAAGACAATTCTAGAACAAAAGCGGTAGGGTGCGCAAACGGGGGCGCTGTGCGCAACAACTGCACAAGGATGGAGTACACGCCAAAAGACTAGGAGGAACTGGCGCGAATATAGAAGGTAGGCGCGCGTACGGTTTGGAGGACAAAGCGGGCTGAGTGTCCATCGGCGGCGTAGGAGGTAGGTGTATGTTGTGCAACCACCTAACCAACTAAGAATAAAAAATCAGAATTCACCACAGCGATGCATTCCACCAGCTGTTCGCGACAAAGCCATCAGGAAAACAGGTGGGAGCATGAACAACGTTCGCCTGATAAGACGACCCAGTGGGAATCTATGGGTACCAGGGGTTCGATGGGCCTATAAGACCATCAGCAAAAGGAGGAGGGCGAAGGTGATCTTATCAATGGTGAGGCAAGATGGAACCAAGAAGACAGAAGAAACTCCCCAGACCGCAACCTCCACAGTTCGGACTACACGTGAGGTCCTGGGCAAAGGAATTCGACGGTTGCAGGAAGTCATTTCGCATGGCAGCAGAAGGATTCGCACAATCGATGAAGAATGGGCACGAATGAGGAGGAAAAGCGTGATGTTGGATGAAGAAATAAGCAAAATGAAAATCGACGTCGCACAAGCGGGCTGTGCGAATCTACAAACAAAGGAACCGGTCCTAGCCTGTTCTACCTTTGCACCAGAACAAACTGCAACCCTGCTAACATGGCTGCGACCGCACCAACGGAGGAGTGTACCATATATAGTAGAGCACGATGGGATAATGGATACAAAGGCACTCGAAAGGTACCCACAACCCGGGCTAGAAGGGATGCCAAAACCTCGCACCTGGGGTGCAACCACCTGACTAGCTGTGGAAAGCATAATCTCAGCACTCTAAGCAGTTGAAAGGAGGTGCGGGACTATAAACAAGTCTGTAGAAGACTTGTGCAGAAATAAGGTTCCGTACTGGGCCATTCGGTCAGCAAGATCGCGGTCGCGCTGAAGGGGTTGCGCTGCCGTGTGGGAAGGCTGGGAGGTGACCATTGACGTCACTGTTCATGACAAGAAGTTTGAGTTACGGTAGAGAGGAGCGGGCAGCGGGCAATTAAGACAGGAGTTCCAAGCTAGATACGAAAAGATCTGCCGCCAAGAAGATATTAATGCAGCGGAAGTGGAGGGAAGGGTTAAATTCAAATTCACATGTTCCTATAAAAACTGTTGGGGTAGCCCTACAACAACCCTTGCCTATGTGAAACCTAAGCCAGTGCAGAGCAGCGAGCACCCACCTACCTAGCCCCCCGAGAGCATGTCCCCGAGCGAATTCAGGATAGAAACCATGAGAACTAGGGTAAGGTTCGAGGAAGCACCCTATCTGACCTAGGAAGAGCAGGGAGTGGCGGCCGTTGCCCAAGAAGTTCCAAAGTCCCCACGCACGCCGCGACCTCAGTAGGACAAGCAGACTAGCATACAATTGTCAATAGCAGACAAGGGCAAAACAATCATCACTGAACTCGAGGAGGAAGAGGAAGATTTTCACGACCTGATTGCTCAGTTTGAAGCGCAAGATGAGGAAGAGGGAAATGTTCCCTTAGTACCTTCGCTATCACCATATATCTCTCCATCGAAAGGGGCGGCCAAGATACCGAAGGACCTAGACGCCATGAAGAGTATGCTCTAGACCCCGCTTCTTCCGGATGAGATAAGGTTTGATGGTTTGCCGCTGGGCTAAGTATCGAGTATCAAGTTCGAATATTGGGACCTTGCGGACAACGAGAAGTTCCCCCAATTGGCCGAAGAGAAATTACTATAGCGGAAGTGGTTATGGGGTGTGGAGAAGGCGGTATTACTCAATCTGAGGTGGATATCCCACTATCATCGCACAACCATCACCATTTTTATTATTCAACAATTACTATGTCTGGTACATAATGGGTATCTCTGGTTGGAGGAACCAATTCCCATCATCGCCCATTTAGTACACCGAATTTCCCAGCTGCCTACTAAAGGGAACGGACCCGCAGATATTGCCGGAACGAGTAGCGACCTCGCAGAAGCCATGAAGGTTAAATATAAGCTGGAAAAGCGGAAGTGAGGATATGTAATAGCAAACATCAAAGACCGAGGGGTGCGTGTCGCCACCTAGTTACTGGCTGGTAAACTCATGAGGAAATGCCGCACAGACGAGGTGCCCGCCTTTGTCATTGCGCTCACGGAGCAATGCGTAGAAGGGGTTCAGTTCAACTAGGCGCAGTTTCTCTGTGACGAATTGTCGGGAAGCCCAGGAGCACGGTAAGACTTTCCATTATGCATGGTTACTCCTAACAATTCTACTAGGGTCAGGAGAACTGCCGAAGGGTAGCCAATTTCCCGACATTGAGAAGAACCTCCCTGAAGCTATGCGGTATAACTCGCTTCAGGCTACGAAAGATGCCACGAAGATTCGTGAGATCAAGGTGTTTTGGATATTTCGGACATGGATCACTCGCAGACCATGGTATCCCCGACAATATACAACAGTTTGCAAAGTGTGACTGAGTTCAAAGCGGACATGCATAATCTGTATATCTGGGCACGGAAGGATCCAAATCAAACATGGGTAAAGCTTTCGTTCATTGCAACGGACGATGCAATTTACGAGGTAATGGAAGCATGGCCCCTAGAGTGGCGCGCCCTGGACTTGGCCGAATTAGAAAGGATGGCAACACAACAGCAAAAGAAGGAACTCAAACTGCGAATCACTAGGATGGCAGAAAAGGTGCGCCAGGAGCAGAAAGCAGCCTCGCAGCAGGAGGCGACCGAGGAAACAACAACAACCACCACCACAATCGCTGAAGAAATCAGGAACGATCAGGAAATGTCCACAGAGCAGGACATACAAGGGGAAGTGGAGACACCGGAATGCATGGACCTTACTACAAAATCGACCCAAGTCAAGAGGCCGCGCATCCAGGAGCCGCCACATACACGCAAAAAGACAAAGACAACAAAGACCTTGGAGAAAGACTTTCTTGACAGCAGCGAACCAGCGTGTGATGTCACTAAAGGTTCTCTGGAGGAGCTGATGACAGAGCAGACAACTATGTTGGGGGCGCTCAGAGCACAATTGTAGGCGTTATAGGTGCGACCCCCAGGAGGGATGATTCCGACCCTCACGGAAACTACACTCGCAGCGGAGCAGATGGTGCGTGCCACCATAATGAACACCTTAGTATTACCACCAGGCGCTGTCCTAGCAGAGGCCGAAGGCGAAATGAGGGGTTGGGAGTTGAACTTGGCTGCCCTTCCTAGAGAAACCCTATACCAACTGCAGGATGGGGTAACCACTGAGCTCCACACCAGGGAAGGCCGCACCCTCCAAGTATTAATGAAGAAAAAAGGAAATCTGGGACAACTCAGTCTACAGTGTGACGACTTGATTGCATGCAACTAAGGATTGGAACAAGCTATGGGGGAGGTCTGTAGCAGTGTACCAGAACTGACTGTGCCAGCAGAACTCCCCGCAGCCGACAAGATTCATCACATGGTGACAGGATTCTGAAAGGCTCAAGCGGAGGCTGCGAAAGCTCAGTGGGAGTTGAACTTACAGATCGTGGAGCTAAGGATGAAGGCGCAACCTACTACACCCCCGGAAGTTAGAGAGCAGCGCCGCTGCAAAATTCAAGCAGGGTTGCAAGTGATAGAGTGCATTGTACAAGACTGCACGGGATTGTTGGATTAGTCCCTTCTTATGCTCACATCACTACAAGAAGACCCAACACTGTAGCAAGTAGAGACAGAAGCACGAGAGTTGCATAAGGCTTATGACAATGTCCAGGGGACTGCACAAACAGTCACCATCACTCAGTGTTTGGCCAAGATGAGGGAGGCCCAGGCTCTGAAGGAGCAGGTGGACGCCGCACGACAATGAGAAGCTGAGATCAAAGCACGCATCTAGCCTTGGCTTGAGGAAGCATTCACGGTTACCACTACGATCGAGGGGAAGCTGACCTAGTTGCAGGACATATATGCGCTAAGGCAGGAAGGTGCCTCCGATGATGCATCAGAACGCCGGGCACAATTGATACAGGAATCAGCGGAAGAATGTGTGGTAGCTATTAGTACAACGCAAATGTTGTTAGAGGAACTATCAGCAAAGATCAACACACCAACTGAGTGACTCGAGACAAGTCACGATGATTGTGTTGGGGGCCTGTTGGGTAGTGGAGGCCCCGTGCAACGGGTTTGGGGCCTAAAGCCCGCATTTTTGGGTAAAAGTGTGGTAAAATCTCTCCGAAGTGCGCAGTACGTGAATTGTAATGAGTCAAGTCAAAGGGTTGTTCGCCCGAAAATAAGGTAAGAAAATAGAAACTGAGTCGGCCTGCAATAAATAGAGCAAGGCTCTAAGGGTAGAGGTCAGTTTTTGGTTTTGGATCTTGAATGTTATGGGTTTATGAAGGTGATATTCTCTCTGCGTCTGTAAGTCCGAGTCAAGGGTGTTAGTAGATAGGTAGAGGCTCTGCAGCTATGTGCGCAGAGACCTGGTAAAGTTCGCAACTATGTGCGCGGACCCCTGTAGCTAAGTGTGCAGGGCGGATCTGGTTGTACTGAACAGGAGATAAATAAAGATAAGAGTTTCTGAATCATTGTGTGTTTTATGTTTGCGCGCACTGGTTATTACTGTTAAATGTTTTCTTAAAGACCGTCAGAAGTATATCAGATCTATAATAAACACATATAATAATAAGAAATGAAGGAAGCACCCGTTGCAGATCTATGCGAAGAACGGACAACCGCGCATAGCAGTGCGAGTGCACGAATAAGATCGTGACCCTTCCAGTCCCCATCTAGACATCCCTATGGTGCAGAAACCTGGTTCCAGCACCCTCCCCTACTACCTCGGGTGAGACTTCAATCTGCGCTCCGCAAACTATTGCCGAAAGGGCCAGTAGTGCGAGATTTGTTTGGGTAAAACACTTCTGAACCTGGGTTAGGCCCCAACAAGCCAACAAATATGCCATGCATGCCAAAAATAGTGAGGAAAACATACATGCAACTCGGTGCCTGCAAGAAAATACCACTGTATCTGTAGATCCTGATGTCCTCTTGCACTTTCCTGCTCTTCCTTTGCCTTCTTGCTCCAAAATCCAAGTATTCCACACCCTCCAAGAGTGCTCCAAGAAAAATCTAAGTCTCCAAAAGTATGAGAGAGAGAGAGAATAATGGGAGAGATCCAAAACTGAACTAACAAGCGGTTACCAACGGATCCTCAGAAGCCTTTTTATCAATGAGGCCTCTATTTTATTCATTTTCCATTATTTTCCTTCAATTTTCTCCTCACATGCAACTTGTGACCTTTCACCTCCATTTTCTCCTAATTTCCATTATTTTCATAAATAAATGTGCCAAAAATGCCATTTTGCCTTTCCAAATCCTTAGCCATTTCCTTTACCAATTTCCTTAGCCATTAATCAATCCCAAGTGATCCCCATTGCTAGGATTTTTCCCAACATTCAGCTTGGAATAAGTGTACCATCAGCCGTGGTTATTATTTTGCCTTTATTAACTTTTATTACATGGAAATTTCACTAGGGCTGTTACAATTACCTACAAAGTATCCTTGTTGTAGCTGTTGATCCATCTGTCCCCTTGCGCTTCCTTGCTAATTTCCTTTGCTTTCTTTCCCAAAATCTAACTGAATACTAGAGTGCTCCAAGCATGCTCCAAGTATACTCCGTGTGAAAGAGTATGAGAAAATGAACTAGAGCTTCAAAAACTGAATTGACAAAAGTTGTGAACTGTTTCTTTGAAGAATTTTAATCATTGATGCCTCTATTTTCTTCATTTTCCTTCTTTTTTTTTTTCTGTAACTTCCCTTGCATGCAAATCAATGTCCCTTCACCTTCCTTTTCTCCTATTTTATTTTATTTTCATAATTAAATTTCATTTATTGCTTCTTTCCCTTTTCTAGTGCCTTTCTCAATTTCCATAGCCATTAATTAATCACAAGTGATGCCCACTAAATTGTTGTGCCCAACATTCATCGTGAAATGCGTGTCCCATTACCTTGGTATTATTTTATTTACATGGAAAATCAACCCGGGGATGTTACAATTAAGAATCAACATAAATCCAATTCAGATCGAATTTATTAAGTATTTAAAGGAATTAAATCTCTCGAGGTGCCAATATTTCCTCAAATTTTACACTAAAAAGGAGATTTGCATCTTGAGAAACTTGGTCCCTCTCGACACTTGATAGATCAAGACCTAAGATGGATCTATCCTAGTTTTAGTGCAACAATTTGGTGATAGAGGTTCATAGTTAGAAAGTGATGTTTGTTAAGCATTAAAAATTCAAACTATACTAAATTCTCATAAATCTTTATGAATATTTGATTGAATTGTAAAATGAAATGTAAATTCTTTATGAATATTTCATTTAATTATAAATAAGAAAAGAAAAAAAATAAAATAAAATTGTAAAGCCTTGGTGAGTCTTTCATTGAATATCATTGTCATAACTTTTCATAATAAATGTACGTATGTCATTGCCACAATATCATGCGTGTCAACTTAACAAAATATGTAAAATTTCAAATTAATGTAATTTAAGTATAGAGATTATACCATATGGCATGCATGTGGACACATATAGAACATATTATGAAATAGTGAGGAAGAAAATGGCAATAATATCGTTCCATTGAGTGCAATTTTAAACTTTGTGATTGCAAAGTAGTAGGTTATTGCATGACTAGATCCATCTCCACTTTAACTTGGATGATTTTTTAAGCATGGTGCAAAAATTAACATATGAAAATATGATGCAAAATTAAATGTCAAGCACAATTAATATACTAGTAAAACATTTTCCAATTAGCATTGTCTATTATTGAATAGTGCATTATTCTTTAAAATGTTTAATCCTAATAGACAAAATTGTAGTAATATAAAAATCATGATACTAGTAAAAAAATGATAAAGGTTGGGGCGACACAAGGGTTATTTATAACCATACAGGGGCAATAATATATTCATATGTGTGGATTCTTGGAATTTGTTTTTGTGATTTGGCTAAAGATTATGTGCTATCAATGGTTAAATTTGAACAAAACTCTTTTTATTTCTAGCCTTAAATTTGTACGGGACTTTAAAATTATTATAAAACACATAATCTAAGACTCATACCTGCTTGATTTTTGGTTGGATTCAATTTTAGAGTGAATCAAGAACATCAAGGAATCATTTGTAAATGTATTTTTTTCCACATCTTGCATGAAAACAACATAGTGGAAAATCAATAAGCAAATATGGCCACTCAAAAGAAGGTTGGGTTATATTTATCAATGGTAAGGATTACACTCAAACTAATCCCTTGAGTAAGTATTAGAAGGCCTACGTATCATCCCATTAAATTGGTGCATGGAGTGTTGCATGCCAATTATCCTCCATGGATCAAGGTGCTATGTGAAGAAATATAATTGGTGCATGGAGTGTTGCATGCCAATTATCCTCCATGGATCAAGGTGCTATGTGAAGAAATATCCCTTGTTCGATCATGTATTCATATCTCTCCTCATGGTATCTAATTAATAATCTACCCTAGAATGACATAATCAAGGTGGGAATATGGATTGGATGTTCATATATGGGCATTGACACTAGAGGTTCATCCTTATCGAATATTTTAGGCTTCAAATAACACTTGGAAATTCTTTGCCTCTGTCCCTTGTTGTTTGTGGTTTCCACAATCATATAATTATGATGGAACCAGATCAACCCTCCTAATCTAGGACACATGGGTTCTTCCTCTAATATTTTGCTCATGGGTGTGGACACAATTGTTGTAGGCTCTCATTTGTATATGAATTTTAGTTGATTATATGCTTACTCAACTATAATGGTTTTCTTTGGGTTTGGATTAGGGAGTTAGGTTCATCCTTGAGTTGGATCTAGCTTTGAATTGGTTCAAATTGGACTGGCTTAGCACTATCAACTAGACTTGATTAAGAATAGGGAAATTTGTGCCTTAATATGAGGTTATAATATAAAAAGTTAGGTTCATGGCTTATAAGGGACTTAGGTGACTAGGAAAGAATTACAACAATACGAGGAATCCATAAATAAATATGGTAGAATTTAGTTATCAGTTATCAAGAAGATTTTACCCTAGGCAAATAAGTTCAATTTATATTTGGAGGTTATTATCGATATTCTTTTACAACAGAAAAGACACATCAACTCTATGGATATTGTAATTTAGGAAATTTTCCACCTTCTAGTTTTATTAATTGTTGAGAAGCATGTTGAACATCATGATATGGTTCATTCTATAAACCCACTCCCGGATTAGCCAAAGAAGGACAATGAGGCCCAAAGTCTTTGGACTTAGGTGAAAAACCATGCATTTCTATGGTTGGCTACAAAAGACAAGGATGCAACAGTTGGTTGACCCATTTTTTGACTTCTAATCATATATGTTCTTCTAAGTTGATATGATTTTAGAGGCATCTATCGAGTATACACTACTATATGCTATAGAATATTGATGTACTGAAAGATTCCCCCAGTTGGTAGTCTTAAATAGATCCAGGATGGTTTTTGGGTGTGCAAACTATTGGCAAGAAGACATTTTTCATGTACCTTTTCTACGAGCCTAGCTACAACCTTTTTTCAATACAAATTCCCTTTGTTTTGGCTTTAATTTTTTTTATAAAATAATAATAATAATCTAATTTTAAGGTCATGACCAAGCTAGACAACAATTTGGTATATGATACCCCCTTGTTTGTGGGACAATGGACTTGCCTTTGCGCATTGATTTAACTACTAAAGTCTATGGAGGTGGACATAATCTACCGACTTCCGGATTTGAACTTGTTACCTCTTAAGAGGAAACACATGTTCTTAATGATTAAGCCTACTCAAACTATACTAACCAATGTACAATACAATTCTACATTTCCAAAATTGGTTCAAAGACTAAAACAAAAGCCCTAAAAAATACCTTTGTCTACAATGGATACCATTTGGAAGTATCATAAACATAAATATTGGAGCTTAAAAGAACAAATAGGCTTTAGCACCTTTGTCAACTAATATTTTTAGTTATTTGGACAAATAACATATTTCAAATAGAATTTTTACTAAAATATCTTGCTAGGGAAGAATTTAAGGGCTAAATAACCATTTGGTTAATTTTCCATTTTTTTTTTAATTATTTGCCAATTTCTATTTTTTCTCAAATATAATTCACACAAATTCTATAACATAATATTTTACTCGGATTTTAATATAAAATCGTTAGAGATTTTAATTTTTTTACAAAAAGATAACCAAATATTTTATAATTGGAACTTTAAGAATTAGTAAGATTCACTAATTTTTTTAAAATTTAAGCTAAGTATGGATCCTTATTTTATTTTGGACCTTTCCCTCTCTCTCTCTCTCTCTCTCTCTCTCTCTCTCTCACGCACACACACACACACACACACACACACACACACACACACACACACACACGCACACGCACACGCACACGCACACGCACACGCACACGCACACGCACACGCACACGCACACGCACACGCACACGCACACGCACACGCACACATGCACACGCACACGCACATGCACACGCACACACACACGCACATGCACACGCACACACAAACGCAAACGCACACGCACAAACACACGCACACGCACACGCACACGCACACGCACACGCACACACACACGCACACGCACACGTACACGCACATGCACACACACATGCACACACACACACACACACACACACACTTATTGAGAAATTCAAAGAGATATATAGAAATGATCTTATGAATGTCAAGCCTTTTAGTATTTTTTATGCACAATTATTCTATGATGACAACATTTTCAAATGAAGACGTTAATGAAAATAACCATTTGGTTAACTTTCCATTTTTTATAATTATTTTCCAATTTCTATTTTTTCTCAAATGTAATTCACGCAAATTCTATAAGATAATATTTTACTTAGTTTTTAATATAAAATTGTTAGAGATTTTAATTTTTTTACAAAAATATTCCAACTATTCTATAATTGGAACTTTAAGAATTAGTAAGATTGACTAAAGTTTTTAAAATTTAAGCTAAGTATGGATCCTTATTTTTTTTGGACCTTTCCCTCATTATTGATTCATCGAAGGGAGCAAAAAGCACATGCTCAAGTGCTAAATTTGTATGTATCCTTTATCAAGGATTCACACACACACACACACACACACACACACACACACACACACACACACACACACACACACACACACACACACACATATTGAGAACTTCAGAGAGATATATAGAAATGATCTTATGAATGTCAAGCCTTTTGGTATTTTTCATGCACCAGTATTCTATGATGACAACATTTTAAAATGAAGATGCACACAAATCCTATAATAAGTTCTGAAACAAAATTTCATTTTGTAAAATGGAAATTATTATAAGTGATGAAGTGAAATTACAAATCATCTATGCAAGCCTAAATAGTAATTCCTCAAATTATTACTAAGCTAGAAATGCAGACCACAAGAAAAAAACTCTTTGAATTATGAAAATTAACCATCTTGACCCAAACTCCTTTGTTGGCATGCATTTTCATAGTTTCTTTGATAGTTTTGCAATCCACCATTACCAAGGACTTTCCAAAACCATTACAACAAAATTTAAAACTAAGAAAGCAGTGGCACAATTTTTCACTATGGATACATGTAAAACACACTCTCTCCACAACCCCCCCTCCCACCACACACCCTCCTTCCTAATTCTAGTTCTAAAGAATTGGGTATTCAATTTGGATCAAAAGGTATTTGGATTTCATTTCTAAGGGGTGTGTTACACAACATTTTGTCACTATCCCTGTACTCCCCGTCTACGATCCTGGAGGACCTCTACAATGTACCCAACATGATTTCCCATCATGAAGAAACTCGCAGTATGTCCCTATTCATGAGCAGAATAATTCCCCTTTGCATCATTTCCCAAGAATCTTCCTTCTATCCGAGTTTACAAGACTGCGCTACTGACCAGTTTTCTCCTCGCGTCGATTTACAGAGGTTAAAACTAGCCCTCGCGCTGATCAGATCGACTGAGCCCTTTTCCAGTTGCGCTGATCCTCTTTTGGAAGGTTTTTTAAATAAGGAGCCGAAGCTTCCATGTCTAGAAGCTTCATAATGGAAGTCTGGTAGATGGTTGGGCCGGATAGAGTTGAGGAAATCAGTTTGGGCTCCTTTCCCCTATTAGGATGGAACAAACTCAAGAGATAAGACCTTCTCCCATGATGAGAGGAACCATTTCCCATCCATCCAAGCTATATAAACCTCTCTTTTTCCCAAAAAAAAGCTAGTTGGAGTTTTGGAGCAAGTGTGAATAACCAGCAAGTCATGTATAGATTGTAGCTTTCTAGTGTGTGTTTGAGGGAGAATAGTGTGATTTTGGTTTGGTTTGATACTAAAGGGAAAGAATCCTTAAAATTCCATTGTTGGGGCTATCCATGAAGTGCTAGCATAACTGTGGGAACCCAGATACGTCGGAGGAGACTAGTGACGTCAAGGCACCGGTTGTAATCTCTTTCTGATTTATATTAATGAAACTATCGATTGATTTCCTACATGAAGTGTCATTTTACATATTTATGGCTTAATGTTCCTTGATCTATTAAGTAGGCTGAATACAATATTGTATGCTATCACGTTTATTGTTGTCGTTGTTTGCTTGTTTCAGGTATTCGAAGGAAGGAAACAAAAGATAGCTGGAGTGAAGAAGTAGGATCATCACCAAGCGGAATAGCGTTCTAAGAGGTAGGCCCTCTTAATTGATTCTAGCTAAAGGATATTTTCCATAGATTGTCTGTTTGTGGCTAGAGGAATTGTTTGTGTCTGCACTGAGAATTTACCTGCACCACAAATTGGTGACCATACTGGTGAGCCAATCCTTCTATTTGATTGATTGTCATTTTATGGTTTTGTGTGAAATTTTCTAGTATCACCAGTTCCCTTTAGCGTTCTCTGCTTTGACTGGTTTATTGCTCTGAGCCTGAAATTTACAGTGGCAAGTCTGGTCTTAGCCTTTGAATTTTTTATTTTTTTTCCTTAAATCCTCGGTCAACGCGTTTATTTTTCTGACAGTCGTGCCGATCAGTGCGACTTTCACAAAAACAGTCATGTCGACCCCCTTTTGGTGCGTGTTGTCAGTTAGGCAATCGTGCTGATTCCTGTAGGTGAAGATCAGGGTTTACCCTAGATCATAGCCAATGTGTCTTGCCCTTCTAATTTCTGTCTCTCAGCTTGTTTTGACTGTGTTCTCCCTAGCTGGAAATCTCTTTTAGCTTGGTTTGTATGATTGGTTGATTTGCATTTCCTTCACTTGGTTTCTTGAGTTCTTGGATGGTGTATAACCCTAGGGAATCTAGGTTGTCACCCATTCACTTGTTTTCCTGCTCAGAAAGTCAAGTCCATAGTCAAATTTTCTCCTTGCATTTTGTTTGATTAGTCCTTTTGTTGCTTCGATTTCCATTTAACAAGTTTGAAAAGTTTCGTTTAGTGTTTGAGCGTCTCTTTTCAGGCATAGATCACATTGCCCATCTTGTTTTTGGTTCAATCTTTGCTTCATTAGTTTTGAAAGGAATTCTCTTTTGTGCTCGCTTGTGATTGATTGTATTGCGAATGTTTCATTGAAGTGTGAAGTGTTTGTGAAAGATTCATTCCGTAATTTCATTGAAAGTACATAATTCTGGTTTGCTGAATCAATATGTTACATTATTTAGCATCATTGAAGGCTAGAGTTGCATCGTCACTTGCATTGGAAAAGAAATGAATTCTACTTACTAGTGAAAGGGCTAATTGAAGTGCATTTGTTAGGAAAGTTAGGAATTGGAAAGAGTTTTTCATCATTTTTGTTTTCAAAAGGAGAAATAGTGAAAAATCATTTTGCTTTCAATTTCTTGTTTTGTTGCATTTGAGTGTGTTTTCTACTCTCATTAGTGTAGACAATTCATCGAATTGAAAGGGTCTTGTCTCATTTAGCTGCATATAGGTGTTTTTGAGTCACATCGATAAGGCCTGAAAACCGAGACATAATTTCAAGATAAACTCTAAAATGTACTCAATTAACCTAAGGCGCATTTGAAATCTAATGATCACATCTTAGAAGGTCTAGGCTAGAGACGTGTTTGGCGTCTTAAAACCTATCAGTTGTCGTTCGCTTCGGTACTAGACAATGCTAGTACGGACTTGTGCTCCCTGTACCGTCAAGTATATAAAGGGAGATCCCACTAGGTTGCAATACTTTATCCATAGGAAGCTGAGCCTACCGCCTTGTAAATGTGATACACCGAACACAACATTTGGGGAGATTGCTTGCCCATGCTTCACGGTTCGTGGGGAGGTATTCTGCAGTTCACGGTTACCTGGTAATACTTTTTACCTAGATCATCCTGAGTAGTCATTTTGATCTTTTTGACTCCCTAATATAAAAGATCACATGAGCTCTTGTCCTTTTGAGATCGTTTTAAATTGAAAGTGATAGAGTCACCTTTGCTTCTTTCTCAACTCTTAAAACATGAAAGAGCACCAGTTTGTTTTTGCATCTTAAAAAATTATTGCCCACGATCTTATAACATCCCTGTTAGTCTTTTTTAGACCACATCGTGAGTATACCTTTAAATACATTTTAAAGCCCTTGAAATCAATCTCTCTTTTGGTTATTTGAGACAAGATCATTGTGGCTGAACCAACTGGTTCGCCTAGTTCCTCTTCCTCTCCTTTGTCTGAAAGATTGTCTGAGGAGCCTTTTCCTGAATTGCCATAGTCGCTTGAGGACCAAGGTGTTGAGATTGGAATTATTCTGAGTATTCAACCTTTGTCATCTCGTCCTCCCCCTTTAAATACTGGGTCACTTTTTGACATTGGCCTGGAATCTCTGGATAACCCTATCCAGACTCCCGAGAGTCCGCTGAATTCTAAAGGTCAACTTGGACTGGTTGTTTATCCTCCGAATCCTTTGTTCGATCCTGTTGTGATATCACCACAGCGTCCATACAGTCCATACGATCAGCTGGGTATTCCTTTGGAATTATCCCCTCGAACATCTTCGATAGTCCGTTGTCATCTGTTTTCACCCATGGAATCAGAAGGCAAAATCCCAGTCTCCTCTCTGGGTCACTCGGAGGTTTCCACTCCGTGCATAGTCGAGGAACAGGAATATCCTTTCCCTCCTGAAGGTTTCCCTTACATGGGAAGCATTCTGACTAGTGTTCATCCTGAGTTACCGCGTAATTACGTGACTTTAGCTCAGTTGGTTTCAGGCATGCCTACTGCCTCATCATTGTATCACAACCCTATTTGGGCGTCTGGTGCTATGCCTACCATAGGTCTGTTCATTCAGAACCCGACCACCCAACAAATGGTGATTTTTGCAGTTACTTCAGTCCTGGTGCAACCCACCATTCCCAATCCTCTTGTTTCGTTGGTCCAGGTGACCCATCCGGTTCAACCAGCGATCTTGAGTCATGTCGCTGTCAGTTCTTCGATCCCTCCAGTAAGTGGACAGGTTGTTCCATCGCCTGGGGGCAGAGTCCGAATGTTTCTATGATGTCTTACACAACCAATGTTAGTGGCTCACAACCTCACATGGTTGGGATGAACCAACCCTCTTCGGGTGCCATTTCAAATCCTGCTAGTCTTGCTAGACCAAGTAATGTCTAGTACTAACAACCCAATGTTGGTCCATGAGGGTCAAGCCATGTCCAGTACCAACAACCCAATGCTGTTCCGTCTGGGTCAAGTCATGTCTAGTACCGGCAAACCAATATGGCTCAAGGTCAGTACCAACCTCCTTATGTTCCATATGGTTCACAAGCGATGGCTAATCCGTCATACATCCCTTAGCCTGGACCCTATGTCCAGCCTGGTCCATCCGTCGCGCCTGGTGGGTATGGCCAAATACAGTTCGGGAAATTTCAAGCTGTCATTCCTGGAACTGTTCAAGTACCTTTGCAACGGCAAGGATGTCTCCTGCGACAGTAAGGGAAACCTTTGTTACAGCAAGGGCCATCCATGCAACAACAAGGGAAACCTTCATTGCAGCAGGGGCCATCCATGTAGCAGCAAGGCCATATCATGCCACAGTAAGGAAAACTGCAACAACCACAGGGGTAACCCTCGCAACAATTGCAACAAACCATACATCTGTAAATGTAGTATGCACCAGAATCCTCCCAGCCTATGCCTTCGCAAGGTCAACCTTTACAGCCGCAGGGACAACCTTTACAGCCGCAAGGTCAATTAGGGTAGCAAAAACCCTTATAATCATATCAACAAGGTCAACCCTTGCAAGGGCAGGGCCAGGGTCAAGTCCTGCAACAACAAGCAAAAAATACTTATGTCCAAGGGCAATAGGTTCAGCCTCCTTTTGTCCAAGGACAACAAGTCCAAAATCCTTATGTCCAAGGACAACAAGTGCAGAATCCTTACGTCCAAGGGCAGCAGGTCCAAAACCCGTTTGTCCAGGGGAAACAGGTCCAAAACCCTTATGCTCAGGGACATCAGGTGCAAAATCCATATGTCCAAGGCCAGCAGGCTCAACAACCTTTTAACTAGTATGTTTCTTATCAACAACCTCTGGCTGGACAGTTTCAAGGCTTTCAAGGTCAGAATCCTCCCTACGGGCAAGGTAACCTACAGTGGGGGAAAAATCAAATGCCTTATGGACAAAACCCTCCACTTTGGGGACAAAATCCTTACCAGAAGGGATGGGCCCTGCTAGTTGGGCCCCCTTATCGACCTAAAATGCCTTTCAATACTCAATTGCCATTCTTGGCTAAAGTAGAATTTCCAGATGTGTCTAGACTCATGAATGATCTGATTCTTCATTCTCCATACTGGCCTCCGATTTCGTCCAAGATTCCAAGAGATTGTCCAAAGTTTGAAGGAAAAGCAAAAGAGGACCCTCAAGCCCACGTGATGACATATCACCTCTAGTGCTCCTCGAATTCCTACGTTGATGATTCCATTGTCTTCGTATTTTCCAATGAACTCTTACAGGGGCTGCAACCAAGTGGTATATCGAGCTCCCTCAGAATACCTATCATGAATTTAACACTCTCGCCATGGCCTTTCTCACACATTTCTAGCTGCCAGTTCGCTATGAAACTGGCACCCATCTATTAACGTCACTCAAGCAAGACACTGCGACTCACATCTCTGATCACATCCATGAATGGAGACGTAGGCGCCATCTGATTAAGTTTGAAATTGCTGATCAGTTGTTGATCAAGTGGTTTACCAAATCATTTGTCAACAAAATTGCTAAGGACATTGTTATGGGTGGATGCGTCACTGAGGAACAAGCCATCACGCGTGCCCAGTATCTAGACCTTGTCTATTCACAGTCCGGCACATTATATGATGTGTTACCCAATGTGCCCAGACCATCATCTGATCTGACGACATCTAAGTCTCCCGCTACCCCTCCTGTTGATGGAGTAATTGGTTCAATGACTCAGACCCCTGCAAAATCTTCTTCCAAACAGAAGTCGGTCTCCAACACTGCTCCCAATGATTCCTCTCGCAATGCATCTGGCCCTGGTAAAACCTTGGAGGTTCATGCTGTCCAGTCTACCGCAACGGATAAATCCTCTAAAGGTAAGAAGAAAGGCAAAGGAAAGGGTAAAGCCGATGCCCCAAAATAGGGTCCTCCTAAACCATCTACTGGTGATGCTTCCCAATGGAAACCTAAGTATCCATGCCTCATCTGTGAGGAGGATCACTATACTAAGGATTGTCCCAGATGGTCCGAAGTTAGTCGTTTGCTCAAAGGGACCCCAGTTGTCCTGAAAGAGCCCTTTCCATCCCAGCAGACTCAAATGGTAGACCAGCGTCAGTCATCCGCTTCCTCAGGTTCACAAGAGTTCATGATGAGTACCCCGATCAGCATTGCTACCAAGTCAAAAGATTATCAAACTCCTACCCCGTCGGCATGGAAAGAGAAAGAAGGTACCCCTTCTTCTTCCACCCCGTCCAGTTCTAGTCCTCTCCATATAGAGCGACCTAATCCTGATTCTGCCATTCGACCACCTTCTCAAGGTGTGCTTCGAAAGTCCTCGTACAATCCCAACGCTTGAGCTGCTCAACATTATAACATTGTTGAAGATTTGGCTCAAGCGCCATCAACTATGTCTACTCTCGAGGTCCTTCAAAGTTGTCCTTCTCAACGGAAATCATTACTGTCGGCTATTGGGGGTATTGATCCAGCTGACTCTAATCTCATCTGTTTTGACTTGGAAAACCACGTTCTGTGTTTACCTCATCAAATTTCCTTTCTCATTCAGGTAATCATAAATGAGAAAACCATTCATAGGATTGTCATTGATGAAGGTGCTTCTACCTGCATCATGTCTGTCACTTGTTGGAAGGCAATTGGTTCTCCTACTCTGAACCAATCCCCTAACACTCTGGAAGCTTTTGACGGGCACGATTCGCGACCATTTGGTGTCCTTCCCAACCTTGCCATTACCTTGGAGGGAAAGACGGTACATGTTGAAGTAGAGATCGTTGACGCTAATCTTAACTACAATCTTCTACTCGGACAGAGCTGGACCCATGCCATGCATGTTGTAGCCTCCTCCCTCTTCCATGTGATTCGTTTTCCCCATCAAGGGAAGATAGTCACAGTCGACCAACTGTCCTTCTTTGCCTCTTCCTCCTTGGATGGCAATGTTTCGTATGTCAAGCACACCGGTGCTCCTTATGAGAGTGTGGGTGCAAGACTTTTCAAAGATCC
Source organism: Pinus tabuliformis (assembly GCA_031772625.1). NCBI lineage: Eukaryota > Viridiplantae > Streptophyta > Pinopsida > Pinales > Pinaceae > Pinus > Pinus tabuliformis. The sequence goes on from CM062818.1 coordinate 1,112,556,474, forward strand.
TGCCTTGATGGGCATATTTCTACTCCCACCTCCTCATGTTGCCTTTGTCAACATGATTTCGGTCAAGTCTAATCCTTGGGTCATTCCTTTGCCAGATCTTGTTGATACATGGGGCGAGGTTATGCCATTAAGTCCCACCGAAATTGATTACGTGGAAATTGTTTTAGCCTCACCTTTGGTATCCTATGATCATCCTATTTCGAGAACACCTCTCGATGCGTATTCTCAATCCCCATGGCTTGGTTCTTTGGAATCCCCCGATCCCTTAGCCAAGACTTTTCTTTCTGACGAGAGTATCATGGAATTAATGTCTCTGGAGGAAGTACCTTGGAATGACACTCATCATCGTTCCTCATTCTTTCCTAGCCCGGCGGTCATGTCTATTTGTCTCGAGGAGTTCTCTTCTTAGTTCCCGTCCCTGCCACTTCAGACGCTGATCATGAATCACGAAGTTTGGTCAGAAGGGAACATGGGTAACATTACCCAAATGATGCCAATTGATATTTCTGTCAAACCTGGTGTTGTTGAAAATGTCCATATCGGGGTAACTTGTTCTCCAGAAGAGATCAAGATCTATACTCGTCTGTTCCAAGAATTCCAGGATGTTTTTGCATGGTCATATGAAGAAATGCCTGCATTGACCCAAGTATAGTCGTGCATGAGATTCCAACTTATCCTCATGCAAAACTCGTTCGCCAACGACTTCGTCCAGTGCACCCTAGAAAAGCGGTTTCCATTAAGGGTGAAGTTGAAAAACTTCTGAAAGATGGATTTATTTATCTGATCCCTCTTACATATTGGGTGTCGAATATTGTACCAGTGACAAAGAAGCAAGGCACTATTCACATTTGCATCGATTACCGTGATCTCAATCGTGCCTATCCTAAAGATAACTACCCCACTCCCTTCATTGACTAGATCATTGACGAATGTGTCGGGAGTGAATTCTTTTCTTTTATGGATGATTTTTCTGGCTACAACCAGATAAACATTACACCGACTGATTAAGATAAGACAACCTTCATCTGTCCGTGGGGGACCTTTGCATACAAAAAGCTCCCTTTTGGCCTTAAGAATGCTGGGGCCACATTTCAGAGAGCAATGTCTTATGTGTTCCATGACATTCGAAACATTGTTCAACCTTACTTGGATGATCTCCCTGCTCATTCTCGTAACCGCCATGATCACCCTGATCATCTCTAACAAATTTTTCTTCGCTGTAGACACTACAACATCCGGTTGAATCCACATAAATGTGTCTTCTGCGTCGAATCTGGACGACTCCTTGGCTTTATCGTTTCGAAGGAAGGCATTTGCCTTGATCCTCTTAAAGTCAAGGCCATAGTTAATTTACCCCCTCCATCTTCATTGCATCAACTACAGAGTCTGCAGGGAAAATCAAATTTCCTCTGTTGTTTCATACCAAACTATGTTGAGCTAGCTTCAGGGTTCACCCGGTTGCTCAAGCAAGGAACCCCATTTGTCTGGGATGAGGTTGCTCAAAAGTCTTTTGATGACCTAAAGACTGTCCTCATCAATGCTCCTTTGTTGCATCCCCCGAACTATCATCGCAATTACTTCCTTTATCTAGTTGCAACCTCTAGTACTATCGCCATGGTGCTGGTACAGGACGATGACAAAGGCAATGAACATGTTATTTACTACCTTAGTCGCAATCTCCTTGACACCGAAACACGTTATGCTCATGTCGAGAAGTTGGCTTTGGCTGCTATACAGGCCATTCAATGCTTTCAACATTACATTCTACTCCGCACTAACATTGTGATTTTAGAATGCAACCCCGTGACCTACATCCTGACTTGTCAGTTGCTAGGGGGAAAGTATTCGAAGTGGATTGTTATCCTCCAAGAATTTTATTTGGTGTTTACTACTGCCAAATCTAAGAAATCACTGGTCTTTGCTGAGTTTATTTGCTCCCTTCCCTCTGCTTCTCTCCCTGCTAGTGCCGATGAGTAGCTCCTGGATGAGACTCTTTTCTTAATTAGCACTCTCAACCCCTGGTACGTGATATCATCGTATATCTCCAGACATCCACCTTTTGGTCTGCGTTGACCAAGGATGATTGCTGATGCATTCGGCATCAATCTCAACCTTATCGTATCATTGGAGATACCTTATACCGCATCGATGTCGATTCAATTCTTCGCCGCTATCTCACTCTCGAGGAGGCTAAGAGAGCCTTGAATGACTGCCATTCTGGTGCATGTGGCGGTCACCTATCTAGATATGCTACTGCTAAAAAAATTCTTCGCGTTGGTTATTTTTGGCCCTCTATCTTCAAGGATTGCATCCTTGCCGTTCACAAGTGCCATGAGTGCCAAATTTATTAGCGTAAGATGCGCGCCCCACCTGCTCACCTACACCTTGTTATTACCGTCGTTCCTTTTTCCAAATGGGGCATCAACTATATGATCTGTAACCCTCGTTTGACTAGGGGGCATGGGTATATTATCGTTGTTGTGGAATATTTCACCAAATGGGCCAAAGCGATGCCTACATACTCTGCGGATGGTAAAATGACGACTCAATTTATATTCAATCACGTTATTTCCAGGTTTGGAGTACCTTAGGCCATTATCACTGACCATGGCTCCCATTTTCGAGATTACATGATGGTTGAGCTGACCTCTACGTTGGGCTTGTGCCACGATGGCTCAACCCCGTACTACCCTCAGGCCAATGGCTAAGTTGAAGCTGTGAACAAAGTTCTGGTCACGATGCTTTAGTGCACCATTGGGATGCACAAGTCAAATTGGCATCTCATGCTCTTTTCAGCTCTGTGGGCTTATCGAACCTCGACCAAGGATGCAACTAGATTCACACCATTCCATCTAGTCTACGGTCTGGAAGCAACTTTACCAATTGAGTACGAAATTCCATCCCTCAAGCTGGCTGTCGAACTTCTCCTCGAGACCTCACCCCAGGAAGAGCATCTCTTGTACCTAGAACGACTTGATGAGACTCACCGTCTTGTTGCTTTGGTCATCGAAGCACAGAAAAAGCAGGTCAAATCCCATTTTGATCAGTCTGTCTCTCCTCGAGCCTTTTCTGAGGGCGATTTGGTTCTTCTATATGATCATGCTAATGATAAGCTAGGGGAAGGCAAGTTCACCCTACATTGTTAAACGTGTATTACAGAAAGGGGCCTATGAGCTCATTAACTAGGACGACAATCCCTTAGACAAGCCCCAGAATGGGATTTATCTCAAAAAGTACTATGCTTAGGTCATCTTGCATGGTTACTTTTGTACAATAGTGTGTCATTCATTTTTGTATAGTGTGGTTTGGTGTGTTATTTTGCAAGCAACTTTCCTGCTTATTATGTTTTTTCCTGCTTTGTAGATGTCAGTGTCTCCTCACGTCGGTTTCACTAATGGTGCTTGCCGTAGTACCCAGAATCTATCATCCGCGGCATGGGCCATTTATGACCCCCATGGTGAGTTGATTGATCTTCAAGGTATATGTCTAGGTCGAACAACTAATAACATCGCTGAGTATAGCGCGATTATCGAATTATTGTCAGAAGCTATTGCTCTTGGCATCTGGGAATTGGTTGTCAACCTTGATTCACAACTTGTTGTTCTTCAACTTAACGAGAAATATTCTGTCAGAAACCCTCAGATATTGAGAATGTATCTGCGTATTTGTCTGCTAGAGAGAAATTTTGATTACATTACATATCATCATATTCCTAGACACATGAATACATTAACAGATGCATTAGCTAATTATGTGTTGGATAGACATTTGCGAAACATGTAAAAACTCAAAAACAAAAACATTTGTACCATAGTAAGCAAGGAAGTACAACATATATATATATATATATATATATATATATATATATATATATATATATATGTGTGTGTGCTGGTAATGTTTGTCATACATCAAAACCTCAAAAAATAATATGTGTTTGAAATACATCGATGGCTCGTAGGCCTAAAAAATGTGGAATACTAGACCTATGCACTAAACAACATGATGCTCATGATAACATGTAACTACTCGGACTACGCGAGTTAGCAGTCGGCGGATCCAATTTGACACCCCCACCGTATGCCTTTGGTACTGGCTTGGGACATCACCCATCTGGGAATACTCTGGGATACCATGGGTCAAACCCTCGAGATTCCACGCAATCTCCTCCTCGTTGTCACTTCCCTCCTGATAAGGAGCGACATCAAAGTAATGAGCGACGCGCATGGCGATCGGGGACATCCCAGCAGGGCATTTTAGTCCAACATTTGCATTCATAAAATCAAAATGTTCATGAACACATATATCTCAAAAACAATAAAAAACATCAAAAATTAAAAATTGTTTGTTTCTATCTCCATCATCAAAATTGTTGTAGATCTGATACCAAAGATATTATGATAATAGAAATAACCCAAGAATAACAAGATAGAAATAGATAGAAATGCTTCTTTATTATCAAACCCTTAAGGTAGGGCAACACCATACATTCACTCCTTAAGGAAGGAGAACACTCCACAAGCCATATGCCTGTTCATACAATAATTCTTCACTTCATATCCTCCATGTGGAGTCTCTAGCCTTTATATAGGCCTCATACATACAATACCATGTATCATTACCATGGTTTCCTCATACCATCAAACTAATACCATGGGCCCATTACATTATTATTAACTACTTGTGGTCCCTTACATGACATGGGTTAACCACCATATTTATTACTATGGCTCATACAATTATTACATTATTACCTTGGGTACCTCCCTTGGTACCCCATATTACCCCCCCTAGGTATATAACATTCCACCCCCCTAACCATGTTTTGTCCCCGAAACATGGGAAGAACACAAATAATAAGATCTACTCAAAAGAGTACTCCACTGGTACCATGCACGTGCATATAGCCATCCAAGAGAAAGGTGAACCCTCGATCTCGCTGGTGCCTCGCTCGCTTGAGATGGAAGTTGACTGTGGTAGCGCTTTTGTGTGGATGTGTAGTAGGTGGATCTTCGCTCCTCTCGATCTGTCATGCGGCGGTTGTTGTCCATGTGGATAATTGGTTGCCATCTTGATGGTTGTCTTGCTGGGTGATGTGGGTGATGATATGTTGAAGTTTTAACCCACGATGGCTTTTTCTTTACTTCACCTTGCTGTGGTGCCTGTTGTGGTGTCTTCTTTTTCAATATGACTTCAACCATTGAGCTCTCCTCTGATGTATCATCACCTGTAACCTTTTCTTCTTCAGCCTCTGTTTGTGTTTGATTGTTGATCATCAAGGGCTCATCATCTGATATGTTAGTCCCTTGAACATCTTCTGCTTCAGCCTCCATGTGCTCTACCTGTTTATGGATGGAAATATCCTGTAATGTAATTTTCTTCTTTTTATACCATAGCTTCAGGAATTTCTTTTGCACATTAATATTGATAATACCCACTAATTCCATCCAAGGGTATCCCAAAACAACATCCATGTTATTCATATCTGAAGCATAAAAATCACCATGAAACACATACTTATCCATATAAAGCTTCAAATTCTTATAAATTTGAACATCCTTATCATCAACCTGTGTATGTTCAATTTGTTTTGCTGGGACTTGCAATTTTTTTGCCAAATTAACACTGATAAAATTATGTTTACAACTAGGATTGATAGAAACAATGATCTTCTCTTTCTGAATCAATCCATGAATATGAAATAAGGATATACCAGTAGGAATTAACCCTTTATGTGTCTCATTCTCCTTTTTCGTAGCCCGAGACCATTTGTCCAAAAAGACTTTTTCAAATTCTGCATCTGAAATTTTGTTCAACCACTCGTAGTTAAGTAATAAATTCCATTTTTGAGCCTCACCTCTCATATTAGACAACATTTGAAACTTCCAAAATGTCCCATATGTGGACTTGTATCTTTGTATGCATTCTTCAATAGTAGGACCATCATCTTTTCCTATAAAATATAGAGTCGCCATGAAGAAAAAATTCACTTACTTGGAGAAAATTTGTAATTGTCACAGTTTCATCAATATCCTCAGAATCTCTATTATAACCTATTTTTGGAAATTGAGCAACCATTCTGCATCTGCCCACGTGATAGAAATTCTGATTCAGACACTGGAATTATAGATCTGCGCTACTACTCTCCCGCCGTCACCCAAAATTTATGCAAAAAGAGCTGATTTTAATTCAGCGATATCTCCCTCATCCGGACTCCGATTCGATTGATTGTTTTTTTGAAATCATGTGTTTTTTCACAAAGATTCCAGATCTACAATTATATTTTTCAGATCTGGTGCCAAGATGTCTAGATCTGCGCCGCAAATTCGCTGCCCCGAAAATTGTCTGCAACCCTACTGATTTTTAAATCAACGATATCTCCTTCATCCGGACTCCGATTCAACCGATTTTTTTTTTGAAATCGGCTATTTTTTCACTAGGAATACATATCTGCAATTAGATTTTGTAGATCTTGCACCAAAACGTACAGATCTGATCTACAAATTCGCCACCCAAAAATCCCTGCAAAAAATGAAAAAAAAATTTCTCCACGGTTTGCCCAAGAAAGAGCTCTGATACCACTTGTTGTAGATCTGATACCAAAAGATATATGATAATAGACTAAACCCAAGAAATAACAAGATAGAAATAGATAGAAATGCTTCTTTATTATCAAACCCTTAAGGTAGGGCAACACCATACATTCACTCCTTAAGGAAGGAGAACACTCCACAAGCCATATGCCTGTTCATACAATAATTCTTCACTTCATATCCTCCATGTGGAGTCTCTAGCCTTTATATAGGCCTCATACATACAATACCATGTATCATTACCATGGTTTCCTCATACCATCAACTAATACCATGGGCCCATTACATTATTATTAACTACTTGTGGTCCCTTACATGACATGGGTTAACCACCATATTTATTACTATGGCCCATACCATTATTACATTATTACTTTGGGTACCTCCCTTGGTACCCCATATTACCCCCCTAGGTATATAACAAAAATCCTCCCCCTTTGGGAGCGACATATCCGGATCTCTGTGGAATTCGGTATCGCTGTAAGGCCAATCCTCCATTATGATCAGATGTCATTGTAGCCATGAGAAAAAGGCGGGCTTATAGGACATCTGTTGGCCCCTCGAAACCCTGGGCATAAACTCGCTCCAACGGACCATCCGTGGGTTTCGTGGCATCGACGGATCTACCTCTGTCAGCTGGTATTAGAACAACAAAACCCGTTCCAGGAAAAATGTCACTAGCATAGACCCGAAGCAAAACTGCTTCAGGTTTCCCACCTTAGCTTTTGATAGATGGCGCTTCATGTTGATTTTCATATCTTCCGCCCAGTTAAAGATGGTGGGCACTGTGCAGTCGATAGCATACTGAAACTTCAACTTGTTGGTCTCATGCCACTCTGTTGATGGTCAACAATAGCACTTTCAACACAAGATCCTGAACAATCATAATCTTGATCTTGCCACTTTTGGATTTGATAGATTTTGGGCAACCTTTGGCAAGTAGCATGGTCACACTTGCCCCAATCGGCCTCGACCCATATAGGTTGACTGGTTCCCCTCTCCGGGGCAGTCCTGTGATGAAATAAATGTCTGAAGTTTCCAACTCCAGCTCTTGGTCATCGATGATGAAAATTTCTCGATTCACGTCCCAGAGACTGATCAGGTACCGTAGCAACTTGGGTTGAGCCCGTAGACCTGGTGTAAGAAATAATTTGAGGATTCCACAGTTCCTCAAAGCCTCCAAGCAATTTGGATTAGCTATTGCTTGAGTATCAATATCCTCATGCTCGCGTTCTTTCCAATCCACCATTTTTCACGATTTCTTCCTGGAAAAACCATATAATCAAGTTAATGATCATCCTTGGCTAGAAAAATTTGGGTTCAAACGGTTTAATTGAGAAAAAAAACATGCAAATTATTTGCTCATGGTGCTGGCGTGACTATTTTAAAAATAGTGGCGTTGACGACGTGGTTGGCAATTTTAGCAACCCCCGATTGGTGATATTTTGTGCCCGGAAATCGCGCTGACTAAGGGCATTTTTTTTTTCCAAAATCTCCCCATGAAACCCAAAAAAATGGATAAAAACAGGAAAAATCAGTATGAAAATGGAGCTTAAGGTCTTGGTTCTTACCTGCAACTGACGACTCGATGAATGACCTCTCGGATCTCTCGCAATCTGCTCCGGAAAAATTAGGGCACAAGTGGGTAAAAAGCTCTTCACACAAAGGTAAAATGGTAAATGGTAAAAAATAATTACTTTTCCCCATTTTATTCCTTTTTCATGAAATATTAGGGTTTTTGAGTATTTTTTGACCTATTTTTCCTCAGAACTGGATAATGCATTTACGTGTCTTGTGTAGCGACACGTGACAGATTGTCGATGATGGTACTGGAGTCATGTTTCAGATCTTTTCTTGACTCGTAAAACTCAAATGAAAAGATCGTCGTGTATTTTTCCCTTTTTTACTCGTAAAAGAGAATAAAATGGCGGGTTTTCTTTCAAGCTCTTTTCTGACTCTTTAAACACGAAAATATTGCCAATTTATTTTCATTTTGAACTCATAAAAGGCTGCGAAACATCGTGCACCCAGTATACGTTTACCCATTTTTTGGGCTAGGATGCACTATTTACGAAAAAGGTACTCCTTGACAGAAATGGTCAAGTGGTTCTCTCGAGTATCGTTTTCTACCTTTTCGGGCTTAAGAGACACAAATGTACGAAAAGGGACCATGTGGAGTTTTCTTTTCCATGTCTTTTTCTAACTCTCTAAACATGAAAAGGATACCGAGTTACTCCTTTGTCAGACTCGTTAGAACATTAAACAACATTGGATTCGTGGCCATGACAAATGTGAGCTTCTCCTTCCTAGGGCTCATTAAAATTAATAGGTCAGATTCATCTGAAGGATGAACTTACAGTGCAAGCATATGCTATCCCCTTCAAGCTTGCGATAAAAAATAATTGGGGTACTTGCCAGAAATGGTGGGGGAAAATTTGGAAATTCGATCAGTCATGTCGGTAGCTCACTCTTGAACATGACACTTTCTGCTTTGTGTTGGGATGGGATATCCTCCTTTTCATTTGACCTTCCTGGGTTGGGCTGCTCATTTTTGCCTTCCATTTGATCTCTGCCACGTCCTCATGACCACTGATCCTATGGATCCAATAGCTGCCAAACTCCGAAATCGTGTCATCGATATGTTCAAGAGTCGGTCCTCTTGCAGTTACACTTACTCCTGATTCTCTGTATCATCTAAAATCATTTGCATCCCTTTGTCTTGTGTCGATGATGTGGGATACATCATGGCCCTCCTTCGACACGGTCGCTTCCCATCGACTTCAACTCATCATCTAGGAAGCTGGCCAAGAGATTCCCTTCAAGTACCTTAGAGCTTGGATGCCCTAATGGCAAGTTCTTTGCACTTGATGACAAGTTCACATCATTGGCTTTCGATCGGGTGATTTCACGGGTGTTCGACATTAGTTCATTTATTCACATTCTGTGAACTATGCTGCCTATACCTTGAGGGCCATTGTCATTATTGGTGGTTTCTCTTGTGCTTGTTAACGACTCACATCATTGATTGGTAATCGAGCGACTTCCTAGCATGTTTTACTTCAACACATTCATTCACATGTTAGGATTTGTACTTTGATCGGGTCGTTTGGAGTGCAAGACCCTGGGCTAAGATTACACAAGTCCAGGTTGCAAGGCGATGTGACATGGTCATGTTGATATACATGTCTCTTTCAGATGGATGGCTGTGACCATACCATGAGTTTTTATATGTGATCCTTCTCATTATTGGATGGCTGCAACCATACCTTGGTTTCATTATGATCCTTTCTGCTGGATGGCTGCGCCCATACCTTGGATCCATTTACATGATCATTCTCTGGATGGTTGCATCCATACCATGATTCATGTATCATTATTCAAAGTTTTCAGTGATGTATATGTATCTATGCTTGCTTGCAGGTTTTTTGATGATGGACTTTGGTTCCCCGCTTCCACTTATAAAGCATTTCACCCCTCACTCTAGTTCAACCTTCACGCTTTAGGGGGCATCTGTTACACAACATTTTGTCACTATCCCTGTACTCCCCGTCTACGATCCTGGAGGACCTCTACAGTGTACCCGACATGCTTTCCCATCATGAAGAAACTCCTAGTATGTCCCTCTTCATGAGAAGAATAATTCCCCTTTGCATCATTTCCAAAGAATCTTCCTTCTATCCCAGTTTACAAGACTGGCGCTACTGACCAATTTTCTCCTCGCGCCGATTTACAGAGGTTAAAACTATCCCTAATGCCGATTGGATCGATTGAGCCCTTTTCCAGTCATGCCGATCCTCTTTTGGAAGGTTTTTTTAATAAGGAGCTGAAGCTTCCATGTCTAGAAGCTTCGTAACAAAATTTTGGTAGATGGTTGGGTTGGATAGAGCCGAGGAAATCAGTTTGGGATCCTTTCCCCTATTAGGATGGAACAACCTCAAGAGAGAAGACCTTCTCCCATGATGAGAGGAACCATCTTTGATCCATCCAAGCTATATAAACCTCTCTTTTTCCTAAGCAAAAGCTAGTTGAAGTTTTGGAGCAAGTGTGAATAACCAACAAGTCATTTATAGCTTGTAGCTTTCTAGTGTGTGTTTGAGGGAGAATAGTGTGATTTTGGTTTGGTTTGAGACTAGAGGGAAGGAAGCCTTAAAACTTCCATTGTTGGGGCTATCCATGAACTACTAGAAGAAGTGTGGGAACTCGGATACGTTGGAGGAGACTAACAATGTCAAGGCACCGATTGTAATCTCTTTCTGATTTATATTAATGCAACTATCGATTGGTTTCCAACATGAGGTGTCATTTTAAATCTTTATGGCTTAATGTTCCTTTACCTATTAAGTATGCCGAATACAATATTGTATGCCATCATGTTTGTTGTTGTTGTTGTTTGCTTGTTTCAGGTATTCGAAGGAAGAAAACAAAAGATATCTAGAGTGAAGAAGCAGGATCTTGACCAAGCGGAATAACATTCTAAGATGTAGGCCCTCTTAATTGATTCTAGATTAAGGAGATTTTCCATAGATTGTCTGTTTGTGGCTAGATCCGCTCTCTCAGTCTAGAGGAATTGTTTGTGTCCGCACTGAGAATTTACCTACACCACAAGGTGTTATAGAAGGACTTTATCATGAGTCTCTCTAGGATTTCAGGCCCCCAACCTTCAACCCTAATCCCTCTATATCATCTCCACCAGCCTAGGGGAATCCCATTTTTGACCTCCCTATTTGAAATCCCTTTGGCTCTCCATGTTGGGCCATTGGCCCATGCTACTCCTTCATCTTCCCTTGAACTCAAGTATAACATTTTCTCTAATTCTATGGGATATAATTCTGTGCTGCAAGGCATGTAAGGAGGGATGGGATCATATGAGGACAAAGATCTAAATCTCTCTCAAAGAGGCAAGAAATATTTCATCTCATTAACCCAAAAAGAGTTAACCCAAAGTCTATTTTAGTGAGTAAAAATCTCTTTTCGAGGCCATTAGAGAATCTTCCCTAGGGAAAGGAGCCATTATTGTCATCCAATCACTACATTGTACAAGGTTGGCCAATCCCTTAATAAAATTAAGAATAAGAAGTTTAATGGATACTCACAATCCATCAATCCTAGAACTTCAAAAAATGATGATGAAAGTGAATACAACTATCAAATTTCTTTATTTTGGTCTTGATGGATGGTATTTTCTAGTCACATATTCCTAGGGGAAATATAGGGGCTTGATAATGGAATGGAAAAAAAGCTTCAATATCCTAAATAAATATTAGAAAATATAGGATATATTATGCACTTCCATCCTATCAAGATACTTGATCTTGGAATTTCAATGCATCAATCTATATAAAGCCTAATGAGACTGAATATAATTGTAGGATCTCACCGTTTGAAACTCACTTTTGAAGACCAAACACGTTCTAATTGAAGGGCACTTAAACTTTACAATGGGAGCCAAATGAAATTTTCCAATTGGAGGCTTAGGCGAAACCTCTTGTTTAATTCTTTGTAACAAGCTTGGAAGCTGTAGGAATGTATGATATTCAACCAATCAATCTATCCCCTACTTAGAGGAACATATAAGGGAAGTGAGGGTGGAAAAACACCTATATAGGTTTCTCATTTCTAAATATTTTTTGGATCTAAATCTATAAATTAGACAATGAGTATATGTAGGTTTTAACCATGTACAATTAATCATTGCAAACAAATTCTTAATAAAAACAAAAAATATACAATGGAAATTGCACAAATTTACTCATATATTTTATCTTAGAAACCCAAACCTTGAAAACTCAACAAGATTTTTTTTTCATTATATTTTTTGTATAGTATTAAAATATAATATACATCCCGTGACATATGAGCCGCCAATCAAACTGTATTTCCATAACCAAAACCAAAAAACCACCATGCACCACAAAACCACTTTTAGCAAAATCGTGGGCAAAAAAATGCTAAAAATGGATGCCCCCTGCGACCCCTCTTTTTTGTGGTGTATACAATTCATGCAAATAATAGAATACATACCAAAGATTCTCAGACTTGTCATTTCTTTTAATACAGGGGGCCACATGAGTACACAATCAACAATTTAGGGCAGTGATGCCCATTGTTTCTCTACATCAAGATAACTTTTTAGTGCTCACAAATTTTGTTAATGCATCTAAAAAATTCTTGAGAGTGTGTACCTTTACCAACAACACCTTCTTGTATTCAACCATATCCATCACAAAGTGATACTAAACATCAATATGTTTTATATTTGAATGATAAACAAGGTTCTTCACCAAGAAAATTGCACTTTGGCTGTCACAATCTATCCTTATATCTTGTTGTACCAACCTCATATCCTAACACAATCTTTGTAACCAAACTACATCTTTTCTTGCATGAATGACTTCCATGTGTTAAACTTATGTAGTTTAAAGTACCACTATAGACTGTATTTTTCTCATCCAACTGATAACTCCTCCAAATAGGTTAAATGCATACCCACTTGTAGATCTCCTATGATCTACATCTCCATACTCTGTCTAGTCCTGTTCTTCCTTGGTAGCATAATCCATAATCAGTGGTTTCATGTAGATACCTGAAAGCCATATTTACTAGTTTCCCAATACTCCTTCCCCGGTTTTGACATAAAATTTCTCAGTACTCCCATTACATGTGCAATATATGGTTTGGTACATAAAATTGTATACACCGAAATTCCAAATGCACTAGCATATGAAACATGAGACATGTACTCTTCCTCTTCCTATGTATTGGGACATTGGTTCATAGATAAATTTAGACCTACAAAAATAGGTACCTTCATTGGTTTACTTTCTTGCAAATTAAACTTCTACAATATTATCTTGATATACTTCTGTTGATGGTGCTGGACCTGCCAACATTCAGAGGATCTCCCTGATGTGAAGTCCAAATTAGACCTCACACCGATTGGTGTAGGATTTCCATCTAGTATAAAGGCCCGATTTCCAAATCCTTAAATATTTTTCTTGGCTCTAACTGTCAGCAAGAGAGAGGGATGAAATGGTATCTTTGAAAAGTAAGAAGGTGTGCATGATGAGTGTTTAGTTGCAACTGTGTCAAGGTTCTTCTAATTCAAAGAGGGGATAAAAGTGAGCCTCTAAGTGAGAGGCAATAGTACCACCCAAGAAGAGACACACATGAACTAGAAGGGTCCGTCTAACATCTAGCGGAATAGTCTAGAATGGATGCGACAATCATTACAACCAACAAATGAAGAAATATATGTCTAATATCCCGCGAAATAGTCCACAAGGATGGGACAACAATAAAAACCATTACAACACATTCTCAATAAGATAAGTACTAAAATAATCGAAATAGTTCAACTATCTTAGCACATGTGAAAGAAAACATGAAATATAAACATCCATAGAATAGTCTTACAAACATTCATAGTGCATGCATGAAGAACGTGCTGGCATTGAAGGCTTCTGTTATTAAGTAAAATTTCCAAGACACATGTTTACAATATACATCACTAGCTCCAGTAGTGGAGCATTGGAGCCACTCCTTTCTCCTCAAAGAACTAGCTTATCTCTCTAATGCCTTGCGGGAGGAGCCAAGGTGAAAATTCCTTTGCTCATACAATGAGGGAGTATATATAACCAAGGGTGACTCTTTGAATATCCTCATGTCTGTTGGAATTCCACTTTACAATACATTTTGAATACAATATACATGATCCATAATAGTGATGTGGCATATGACCACTCATGACATGACATGACATGACATGACACTGTTGACATGGAATTCTTGATGATGTGGGAATGTCAAGTCACTATTTCTTCTAAGTATTGGATTTCTTCTTGAAGGTTCTTTCTCTTTACCTCCACATGGATTGGTGTTGCGAAATCTTCAATTATCTCCAGTCTTGGATAGTGGTCGCAAAATAGTGTCCCTTCACTTTCTCTTGATCGATCAACTTGTAAATTTAGATACAAGAGAGTATTTAAGCATGCTTCCCTCCTTCTCCTTCTCCATCATCTTTCCATGACATGATAGGGTACATGTTCCTGCAATTCACTCATGATGAGACAACATCAATTCAAAAACCCCCTAGTTTAAGATGATGCATTCTGACCCACCAGTTGAGCCCCGAAAAAGTGACAGGTTGGGAAGAGGGACTCAGTGACTGTGAAATGCGTAGTTCCAATAGCCAAGGGCAAATCTTGAACCCTGAGACTGCACAGTTCACAACTCAGGTAGGCCTGAAGGACAAGACTGCGCAGTTTCTAGAGTCAGTGGGGACATGATGAGGGAATGGACACTGGGAGAGCCAATTGCGTAGTTTTGGGAGTCAAGGGAGGTTGGGATACTGCACAGGTACGTAGTTCAAGGACTTAGGGGATGAGATTGAGGATTGAGGATGCAAAGTGCGTAGTTTAAGCTGGGCTGGAGGACATAACTGTGCAATTCTGGAGGTCAAGGCCAGGGCTTGAGCACATGAACTTTGTTGTGCAACAGTCTTGGGAGATAGAAATTGCGCATTGCAAAGTGCCAAGTAGCAAGGTCACAACTTATTTGGTTGATACTATGTAGTGCATAGTTTAGAAGGGGCCTGGTGAAGCTAAGTTGCTTGGTTAGGAAGTTTTTCCGAAAATGGCTAAGTGTGGGATTGGTGAGATAGGTGATGAACCTTGACTGTGATCACACACTTAAAATACTTTGAGGACTCAAAAACTTAGATCATACAGACATATGAACAAAGCATCTCCCTCCGTGCTACAACTTTACGATAAGTGTGGCACTTAAGATAGACTTTGGGATGACCGTGACGATACTTGCGTGAAAATTCTTAGAAATTTGTGTATGAGTGCAACAAATGTTTTCATAGCTAGAAAAACTCATATACACAAAGAAATACCTTTGAAAGCATCATAATAAGCTTGCAAACATTGTGCGACAACCAAACATGTCGAAAGACGACAATTAACCCAACATGTAAAAGGGAATAAAACAAAGCAAGAAAGCTCATGAAATAAACTCTAATGTTTGCGACAACAATGTACAATACCAAGGAAGGATCCAAAATTGAGTGTAAGACAAAATTTTGGAGGGTGTTGCAACAACTACAACACTTGGCGACACACTGGTTGAACTCCAACTTCTCTATCTCAGTTAACTTCTTCTGTGCAAGGCCTCTATTCTTTGGGGAGTATTGATTCATCATGCATATTACTTTGGCCTTCCCACTTACCCCATGAATAGACATGGCCCCCCCCCTATACCTTCTCGGTTGAACACAACATATGATTAAGCAATATCACAATGTTTCAATTCAGGAAGGGTATTGTAGCTTGCAAGCTTAATATTTTCAGAGTATAATTTTTCATCTCTGGTGTTTCTCCACTGCCAACAAGCTCGAGCAATACCCCAACAAAGTCACACAGGAACACAAACATTGCTCCATTGCCAGTGATCCTGGAGAGTACCTCGACGGAGTTGCTTGCTTCACGTATCTGCGTAGGAAGCCTATTTATTCTTTCACCTTTATTTATTTATTTTAAAGATAACTGTGCATGGACAATTATTTATTTTTGGGCGGATCCTAACTTATTGAGAGCAGAAGAGGTTGATCCTTTAGAGAAGAATATATAGACCTCTGATTTAGGTTTGCTCATTTAGATTTTTCCCCTTCTCCACTTACACTAGTTGGATAAGCGTGAAGACACAAAACATAAATATCAAGTGTAGGTATGAGGTTTCCAGAGTAGACATGGGTTCATGCTTGGACCAAAACTCTCCTTATGGACAAATCGTATTTTCCATCAGAACTTCATCGGATAAAAGATATAACCAACACAAGGAATATGGATAGAAGGCTAGCCAAATGCTAAAGTGTCATAAGAATCTTTAAAGTTAGGCCACACACATACTTAGAAGCCACAACAATTACAGGCACAACACTTATTCACATGACGAAAAGAAAAACATAACTCAAGAAAACAAATAAAAGAAAGACAAGAAAAAACTATGTATATAGTGTAGGGCACAACCCCATATATTGATTGAAAATAGTGGTTTAAGTCTTGGCCATCGACATGGAGAGAGTCAATCTTTCCGTCAAGTGATTGAAGACGATAAATGTGCTGGCCAAGATTTTCGTTCAATGTGAATGTCCCTATACATAGGGACTGAAACTTAGTGTGCTTGCCTTTGTCCTCGTGAGATTTATCCCACATTAAGACTAAGTCAACCACACTGAAGTTGTTCTTCCTTGCATACTTCTTTTCAAACCACCTCTTGATATGACTCTTGTGAAGTGAAATTTTTTCTTTTTTCTTTCAAGCTTTCTTCCTGTAGCTTGTGAAGGGTATCCATCCTACGCTATACTAACAAACATGGCTTGCCTTGGGATTCTTGTGAGGCTTGGAGATTGCGCAAGTAGATGTTGGGAGGGAGGATGGCTTATTTTCCATACACCAGGAAGTAAGGCGAGGTGTTTAGGGAAGGTTTCAGCATAACTCGGTCAGCCCATAAGGCATTTACCAAAGCGGAGTGCTAGTTTCACTGCTCAGAGAATATGGCCTTTTTGATAATGCAGATTAGGTTCTTATTCGTGGATCCAATAAGATCATTCCCTTGTAAATAATAATTATCTGAATGTTTCAATAAAATTCCATTTTTCAATGCAAAATCGTAAAGTCTTAGTGATGAGAAGCATGTTGCATTGTCGAAAACAAGTGAAGTAGGAATTCCAAACCTAGAAATGATATTCTGCTGCATAAATCTAATGACTTCCTGATCATTTGCTTGTTTGAGAAAAAATACTTTTTTCCACCACATGAAGTAATCTGTGGCAGCGTTGCTTTGATGAATGTAGAAAAATTTATCCAGTAATATCCAAACCCCATTGTTGAAAAGGTTCTTCCACTGCAATGGGCTGCAATGGGGTGATTGACTTTTTGTTTTTGCCGAAACACCTTTGACAGACCAGACACTTGCGGGCGTAAGCATGGGCATCTCTGAATAATGTAGGCCAGTAAAAGCCAACCTACATGACCTTATGTTCCGTTGTGTTTCCTGCAAAATGACCCATGACTAGTCCCTCATGGAGATCACAGAATACCTTTTCTGAATCGTGTGTTTCCAAACACCTAAGTAGTACTCCGTTGTGCTGCTTTTTTAACAATATCCCATGCACCAACTAATAGGCTAATTCTTTATGTTTGAGTGCCCTCTTCTACCGCGTAGAAAAGTGGGAGGGCACGGTGCCAAGCTCAAGGTATTGGTGCACATCCACGTACCAAGAGTTTGTGGTAGTAGTGGGAGAGGCTCGCTCAATGTTGTACATTTCAATTTCTTGCTCCCATCCTGAAAGATCTTTTTCTTCTTCCTTTGTGTTTACTGCTTCTTCTGCTAGCCAACAGAGACCATGGCCCTTGATTGTGTAAACTAGCTTGATTTATAGATCATATTCTTGCAACCGGGTCAACCAATTCGCTGTCCTTTCACCCAGCTCTTGTTGAATGAGTAATGATCTGATTCCTGGGTGTGGAACAAAGATAATGCAATGATTCTTCAATAGATAGGGCAAAATTGATTTACCACCTTGTACACCGCATAATATTGTTTTTCCATGATGGGGTAGTTAAGTTCTAGTCCTTGCACACTCGCGCTCATGAAGGAGATAGGCCACTCATTGTTCAGTTCAACCTTTTAGGTGAGTAAAGTGGTGAGAGAAGTGTTATAAGAAAAAATGTAGAGCAAGAAATTATTATTGAAGTATGGGCTGAACAATGCGGCTGCTTCTGCTATAGCCTGCTTAATATGGGAAAATGCATCCTTTTCCCTTTTATCCCATTTATAAATTGCGTCCTTCTTCACCATCTCCTGTATCGTTTAACAACCTGGGCGTAGTCGGAGATGAACATGTAGAGGAAATTGATTCTACCCAAGAAGGATTGCATAACCTTCTTATTCACTAGGAAGGGAACCTACATAATTGTTTTGACCATGTCCGGGTCTACCTTGATCCCACATTTGGAAATAATGTGGCCCAAGAAATTACCCTCAGACACTGTGAAGATGAATTTCTTGGGATTCAAGGATATCCTATACTTGCGACATCGCTCAAAGTTTTTTTTTAAGTGGCGTATCTTGTCTTACCTCTGTTTGGAAAACACTACCACGTTGTCAATATATACCACTATGCTTCGTCCAATCAGTCCACAGAAAGTGATGTCCATAGCACATTGAAATGTTGCAACAACATTGACTAACCAAAACAGAATTCGCCTGAATGTGAATGTTCCCTACTTTGTTCAGAAGGTGGTCTTGAGTCTGTTGGCTCTAAAACCAAAACTTGGTTGTATCCAGAATAACCGTCTAACAAAGAAAACATTTCTGACCCCCATACTATTTACAATATTTGTTCCATGGATGACACGAGGTAGTTTTCCTTGTCCAAGGCGCGATTGAGATTTCAATATTCGACACACAAGAGGATTTCCCTAGACTTCTTCTTCACTGGGACCAAATTTGACACCCACGTTGAGTGCCACACTCTGTATATGATCTAGGAATCCAAAATTTTCCTTAACTCTTTCTGAGTAAGAGGCTCAAGCGTTGGAAATACCTTTCTCAACTTCTAATGGAATGACTTGGCCCCTTCTTTTATTGGTATCACATGTTATATGATTCACGTGTCATATGTTTTAAGCTCATTGTACGTCTACATGAACACATATCGAACTACTTGAATAAGCGGATAAAGGCTTACCATTGTTGTGGTGTACAATAAGTACCGAGATTGACATACTTCAGATCCTTTTGTGTTCCCAAGTTAATCTTCTCATGCGACAATGTGGAACTGTGGGTCTTAGCATTAGCAGGCCCCCAGAAGTGGTTTTGCAGGTATACGCTTATTTATGCACTTATACAAAAGCCATAAATGTGACCAGTCCGTGGAAAAGTACCATTGTAGCTTGCTAGACTAGTGTCTGCTCAATAACACTCCATATCATAGAAAATTTTATGGGCTAATATTCGTAGGTGGGCTAATTTTCCATGATTTTTCCAAAAACAGGATTCGCCAATTTCCTTTTTTTCTAAAAATTATTCGCCCAAATTTTAAAATATAAAATTATTTTACCTTAAAAATTGCTAGCATTATATAGAGACTATATATAAAATCATTATAAATTTGAATAATTTTACAAATATATCAATAAACATTATATAGTTTGCATAATAGGGACTAGTGAGATTCGCCAATGTTTTTAAAATTCAAGATAATTTTCCATCCTTAAAATTTTCCTTGCAAGTCCATATGCTTCTAGAATGTCCACAATCACTATGTTGATACATTGGTGGAGTCTCCCATCGGATGATAAGCAAATGATCACATCTTTGAGTTCACCAATTGCATGGACATGAGTTCTATCTAGCTGAATAATCTGTGCATTTGTTTTGTCCCATTTTATGTTGATTTTCTTAGCAGCAAATAATGGAATTATGTTCCCCGATGCACCAGAATCAACTAAGAAATTGTGTACATTGAGATTAAATATTTCAAAAGTTAACAAAAAAGGTGGGCAGATAGTATTTGCATCCATTATTAAAGTGTTAAGTACATATTAGAGAGAACCAAAAGACTTACTAGATCCCTTGTCTGAAGAGGAAACATTATCTGTGGTGGTCCACCTAAGTGCCCGTAAGAGGATCTCCAGCTGGCTCGTAATCTTTGTTAACTCAAACATTGAAATTTTCGCACAAACCTTCTCCTCAAGTATGATGTAGTCCACAATGAGAAGAATGGTTGAAGTGTCTGAGGATGTAACTTCGTTTCTAACTTCCAGAGTGATGGTTTTGTCCTTCATGCTTAAAGAAGTACTTTTCATTGAGACTGCTTTTCTAGACTCGCTCTGAGTGTTCTGCGTTGAGTTGACAGGTGGACTATTTTTCCTCAACAAATTTTCTTTAAGTTTTTGCTTCAGAAACTAGACTGTAGTCACTGGCCCTTGGATTCTCAGGTTGTATGGTTGGTCTGCTTCTAGCCCGGACCATCACTCTGAGGCTGCTTGTCGACAGTACTCTTTTGGGCTGTGAGTATACATTTGAACATGTTTACTGCATGCCTGACACTTGGAGTTTCATAGGCTACAAAAACTTCTTCCTTCTCTTCTGTAGGCTCAGTCTTCTCCTCATCCATTACCGCATCAACAAGATGCGTAGCAAGTGTGCTCATGGCCTGATTCCACTATGGGAAAGTTTTGTTTGAATTATATTCTTGATGATACGAACAATATTCACTCGTGACGAATTATTCAATATCCAATACAACATTGGAGCTCTGCACAAAATTTGCCGGTTGGTTGCTACTACTGGCAGAAGTTGAAGTCCTTCTGAGTAGGTTGAATCTAGGAGGCTTGCTGCTCACGGTGGTATCACTTAAACTCTGCCATCTCATTTGACAGAGTCTTAACAAGACGAGTCAAGATTTCAAGATCAAATGACTCTTTCTCTTTGGCCTTTCTCATGGAGGCCTGAGAACATTTACTTGTGTCTTTGGAGTCTTTTGTTGGTTCATCGTCCAAGATGAATCAAATTGTGCACAAGTCCTTCTCAATAACAATAGCCTCTTCATAATTTTCCATTAATGTTTGTTTTGCAGTTCGCTTCACAAAATGCACAATGCTTGCTAGTAATGCAGAAATGTAGTAATATATTGTGATGGAGTCATGTGGTTTCATGTTTTTTGAAAATTTATTCAAGATGCGGTTGAACCTTTAATTGAAATCCTTCACTTTATCCTTTTTCTCCATCTTAAGATTACCCAAATATTTCAATAACATGGTAGGGGTCTCATCAACAAATTTTTCAAGGAAGATTTTCTTAAACCCCCTCCAATTCTGGATGGATTTCGGAGGAGGGCTATGATATCATATAACTTCTCTACCATCCAAGGTACATAGAAAAAGTTTACATGGAACATCATCGTGACGTACCTCAAGTGTTTGCAGATGCAGGTAAAATTTGTCTAGATGGTATTCAACCTTCACTGTTTTATCTTGTGTAGAACACCCAAAAGTGCAAGTGGGTTCTGAGTCATCTAGTTTAGATCTTGGTCTGCCATGTATTCTTCCTCACTCTCCTCCTCTTCTTTTTCAGTATATGATGGATCTTCTTCCTTTTCCTCTTCTCTGCCTAACCTACAGAAAGTTGTGTTTGAGACTACAATGTTATCTCCGTCACCATCGTGAAAGAGTGGAGGCACTTCTTCCTTTTCCATAGAGTCTGCTAATTCTTTAAGAGTGGCAAGAACTACATCTTCAAGAGTAGAAACCAACATTGTTGAAAATAGCAACAAGAAATGATGAAAATAGAAATGATAAAAATAGCATTTCTATAAATATCATTTCAGGATATACTCCAACTTTGTTGAAAATAGCATCAAGAAATGATAAAAATAGAAATGCTAAAAATAGCATTGATATAGATAGAATTTCAGGATAAATTCCAATTTTAATTAGTCCCTAAATTAAAATTCGAATTTAGTCTCACTAGATGTTTGAAAAATAAATAATTAATTCATCTTGAGTTAATTAGTTGGAGAAAATCAAACATGAAGTCTTTGTGAATTCATGCAACAGTTATCCCTTCGATTGAGGAAGTTATCCCTTAATTAAGGAGATAAGGATGAGTTGTATTTGATTTGTAATTAGTTAGCTCAGTTAACTAAGTTAAGTCCAGTTAGATTAGTTCCAAACAGTTTGTGGAACTGATTGTGAGTTCAGTCAGTTAATGCATGCATGCATGCATGCAACTAGTGTTCTCCAGATAACTAAATATTCTCTCATAAATAACTCATGCATGTCAGTTCAGACAGAGAACTAGTTGAGATTTAAGGAAGGGACAATGTATTATCAGTTGCAAGAATTTTTCCTATAATAAAATCTCTTGTATGCAGAAGGAATTAACTCCTTTAGGATTATGCAGTTATTTCAAAGGTCAGTGTTGTGTGTGAGGTGAGAATCACACAGGTTGCAGCTGGAGGACCCAGGAGAAAATGTGCAAGGAAATAGGAGGCTTGGAGGGCAGAGGAGAAGGTTTATGAGAAGCCTTTGACTATCTATGAGCAGCAGTGAAGGATTGTACTGAGATTTGGATAGCTTGAGAGCTAAAGCTTTGTGTAATTCAGAGATATTTCCACTTGTATGATAATACAGATAGCAGGGTTTTTAGCTGAGGCTTTCCCTAGAGTATTCTTATGTGTTCATGTCTGATTGATTTCTCATTCTATGTTATATGTGTTCTATTTGATCTTGCTCAAAATCAATTAAGCTTTCGTAAGTTTGTTTGCAGAAGTAGATCAAATATTTTTCTTTAGTATATTGCATTATCAGGTGATCTACAGTGATAAATTCTACATGGTATCAGAGCTAAGGCGATCAAAGTAGAGAACATTATACAAAGAAGGGAGAAGTTCGAAGGTTGAGGTTCTTGATTATAGAAATCGAATTCTCATCACATCTCAAATTTCACCAATGGCGTTCAACGGTTTGAGACTCGAGTATGCCCTAGATGGCAACTCGAATTATATAGCCTGGAAGGATCGCATGGAAGCATTATTAGAGGACAATGGTTTGAAGGACTTAATTGATCAAGAAGTCCCCAAGCTAGCAGCTGCTAATGTCCAAGAATTGGTGGAATGGAAGAAATGTGTGGCTAGAGCAAGGAGGACCCTTCTGGAGGGACTTCGAGACCACATTGTCTCAAGTCTCCATGGGAAGGAGACTCCATTTTCAACGTGGAAGACATTGAAGGATCTATATTAGAACAACAACGACCAGAGGAAGCTGGCGTTGAAAGACAAGCTTCAGAAAATCAAGTGTGAAAATGGCGACATGATCTCTACATATCTGAACAAGCTCACCACTTGTAGAGATGAGCTTGGAAGTGTAGGAATCACGACAGCCGATGATGATATGGTGAGTCTTGCTCTCCTTGGTCTTCTTAAGAGCTGGCATTGCTACGAAGACTCTATGAATGGAAGAGAGAAACTGCCAGATTGGGAACCACTACGGTCGGATCTGATGCAGCAGGAGATCAGGAGAAGCACCAGAGATAGTTCTTCATCCAAGGAGGATGAAGAAAATATAGCCTGAGCTAGTAAGACAAGGAAAGGGAAGGAGAAGGATTCTCATTCCAAATCGAGTTCTTCCCATGGTGGGAAGAATATTGACAAATCTAGAGTGAGATGCTTTAATTGTCATGAGGTGGGCCATTATGAAACTAATTGTCCATTGAAGAAGTCCAAGAAGGGACCCTTGGAAGGATCTGAAGGTGAGGCATTGGCCTCTAAGTTCGAATTGGATTTTACCCTCATCGCATGCATGGTTTCATCGATGATGGGTTGTGGTTGGTTTCTTGATAGTGGAGCCTCATTCCACATGACTGGCGATAAGAGTTTGTTCAGTACCTTGGAGGAGAAAGAACTCCAGATGCGCATAGTGATGGGTAATGATGAAAAGTATAGTGTTTCAGGAGTGGGAATGGTTGCTTTTCAGAGGGATCATGGAGCTCATATTACCCTGACAGATGTAAAGTATGTGCCAGGACTGAAGAAGAACTTGGTATTGATCGCGATGATGGAGGACAAAGGCTACAATGCTGTCTTCAGTAAGGAATGGTTTTCCTTTGACACATCACCACGAGACAGGTGAAGCAGATCGGCTCACGAGTCAAGAACCTGTATGCTCTTGAGGTTCAAGATGCATGCAAGGCCTTGAGGAGCAAGGAAACTGTTAGAGACTTGGTGGTTGAGAGGGAGAGTACATTACCTCTCAACATGCAGCGCCAGAAGAAGTCTCAGACAATTGTGGAGGAGCCACAATTGGTGAAGCAACTTCAGGAGGTTGTGGAGCAGCCACAACTGGAGAAGCTGAGAGGAGATCGAGTGGAGGCATCCACTCATGCAGAGACCTCCAGTAGGGGGAAATTTTGAGCCAAGTGGGCAGAGGGATCACATGCAGCCATACCTCCAGGTGTGAGGTGGGGCGATGTGAAGAGATAGTCCCAAGAAGGCTGAAATAGGGGCAGGATCCTTGAGGTACCCAACCTCTTTGATTAGACCTTGCTATGGGAGCCCCGACGAGGAGTAGCAGGACTGGCTGAGTGGGTAGAGACAAATGCAAATGGAGTGACAGAGGGAGCTTCAGCATCAGAGGGTGTTTCTAACCCAATAGGGAGGTCAGTTGGGAGATCAGTTACTTACTTCTCAGTAACTGAGTTGCAGTGCAGCAGTGGGCAGCACGATGCAACATGATGAGAGGAGGTGTAGTGTAGACGCATGCTAGGAGATGGGACCAACAACAGCATGGATGTAGTAGTAGGAATCAGTGTGATTGATGCAGTCAGAGATCAAAGTGACAGAGACTAGAGCAGTCAGATACTGAAGAGCACAGAGGTGCAGAGTTTTCAGTTGACAGAGGCAATAGCAGTCAAAGACTTTGATGACAGAGGCATCATTTTGATTCAGGTTGGATATTTTTTTTTGTTTCTGAGTTGCTGGAGCAACAACACTTGAGAGAAGTGTTGCATGTAGAACATTCCAAAGGTTCAGGATCAGGATCGAGTTGAATTCCTTTCTTGTTGAGAGGGAGTGTTGAAAATAGCAACAAGAAATGATAAAAATAGAAATGCTAAAAATAACATTGCTATAAATAGCATTTCAGGATATACTCCAACTCTGTTGAAAATAGCATCAAGAAATGATAAAAATAGAAATGCTAAAAATAGCATTGCTATAGATAGCATTTCAGGATATATTCCAATTTTAATTATTCCCTGAATTAAAATTAAGAATTAAAATTTGAATTTAGTATGACTAGCTGTTTAAAAAATAATTAATTAATTCATCTTGAGTTAATTAGTTGGAGAAAATCAAACATGAAGTCTTTGTGAAGTCATGCAACAATTATCCCTTTGATTGAGGAAGTTATTCCTTAATTAAGGAGATAAGGATGAGTTGTATTTGAGTTGTAATTATTTAGCTCAATTAACTGAGTTAAGTCCGGTTAGATTAGTTCCAAATAGTTTGTGGAATTGATTGTGAGCTCAATCAGTTAATGCATGCATGCATGCAACTAGTGTTCTCCAGATAACTGAATATTCTCTCATAAATAACTCATGCATGTCAGTTCAGACAAAGACCCAGTTGAGATTAAAGGAAGGGACAATGTACTATCAGTTGCAAGAATTTTTCCTATATGAAAATCTCTTGCATGAAAAAGGAATTAACTCCTTCAGGATTGCACAGTTATTTCAGAGGTCAGTGTTGTGTGTGAGGTGAGAATCACACAGGTTGCAGCTGGAGGACCCAGGAGAAACTGCGCAAGGAAATAGGAGGCTTGGAGGGCAGAGGAGAAGGTTTGTGAGAAGCTTTTGTTTGTAGAAGTAGATCAAGTATTTTGCTTTAGTATATTGCATTATCAGGTGATCTACAGTGAGACATTCTACAACTATCCCTATGGGGGTGGTCTTGTTCTTCTTTGGAGAATATGGAAGATTGATTACTCCTGGGATCAATCCGACAACTTTTGCAAACTGACGAGTTATAGGATGGATGGCTTGAATCTGATCGTATGGGATTTCACAAGTCCATTTAGGCTTGGGCTGAGAAGAGTCACCAACTTCAGAAACATGAGTAAGGGAGGTGAAATGAATGTTTCTACCTTAACCAGAGGATGAGATGTCTGGGTTGGTGGGGTTATCAACCATAAAACACTGGCCGCCCTTCTTCTAATGCCAGAAATGTTGACAATGATGGACCCACCAACATTCAAGGTATCTCCCTTATGTGAAGTCCCAATTAGACCTCACACCATTTGGTGTAGGAGTCCCATCCGGTACAAAGGCCAGATTTCCAAATCCTTAAAGATTTTCCTTGGCTCTAACTATTAGGAAGAGAGAGGGATGCAATGGTATCTTCAAAAATCAAGAAGGTGTGCCTGGTGAGTGTTCAGTTGCAACAATATCAAGGTTCTTCTACTATAGAGAGGGGAAAAAAGTGATCCTCTAAGTGAGAGGTAATAGTACCACCCAAGAAGAGACACACATGAACCAGAAGGGCCCATTTAACATCTGGCGAAATAGTCCACAATAGATCCAAAAATCGTTACAACCAACAAATGAAGAAATACCTATCTAATATCTTGTGGAATAGTTCACAAGGATAGGACAACAATAACAACCATTACAACACATTGTCAATAAGATAAGTACTAAAATAACAGAAATAGTTCAATTATCTTAGCACATGTGAAAGAAAACCTGAAATACAAACATCCACAGAATAGTCTTACAAACATTCATAGTCCATGCATGAAGAACGTGTTGGCCTTGAAGGCTTCTGTTATTAAGTAAAAGTTCTAAGACACATGTTTACAATGTACATCAATATCTCCAATAGTGGAGCATTGGAGCCACTCCTTACTCCTCAAAGAACTAGGTTATCTCTCTAATGCCTTGCGGGAGGAGCGGAGGTGAAAATTCCTTTGCTCATACAATGAGGGAGTATATATAACCAAGGGTGACTCTTTGACTACCCTCATTAATGTTTGACTTCCTATGACATTTCAACTTACATGAATCTTTACATTCCATGTGTGTCCTTTGGACTTCCACTTTACAATACATTTTGAATACAATATACATGATCCACAATAGTGATGTGGCATATGACCACTCGTGACATGGCATGACATGAAACTGCTGACATGGACTGCTTGATCATGTGGAAATGTCAAGTCACTATTTCTTTTAAGTGCTGGATGTCTTCTTAAAGGTGCTTTCTCTTCACCTCTGCATGGGTTAGTGGTGTGGAATATTCAATGATCTCTAGTCTTAGATAGTGGTCGCAAGCTAGTGTCCCTTCACTTTCTCTTGATCGATCAACTTGTAAGTTTAGCTATAAGAGATTCTTTAAGCATGTTTCCCTCCTTCTTCTCATTATCCATAATCTTTCCATGACATGATAGGGTACATTTTCCTGAAATTCACTCATGGAAAGATGACATCAATCCGAAAACCCCCTAGTTTAAGATGCTGCATTTTGATCCACCAACTGAGCCTAGAACAAGTGATAGGATGGGAAAAGGGAATAAGTGACTGCGTAGTGCGCAGTTCTAGTAGCCAGGGGAAAATATTGAGCTCTAAGACTATGCAGCTTAGGCATGCCAGAAGGAGAAGAATGCTTAGTTTCCAGAGTCAGTGGGGATAGGCTGAGGGAATCGACACTGGGAGAGCCAACTGCGTAGTTATGGGAGTCAAGGACGTTGGGATAATGCGTATCTATGCAGTTAAAGTTCTCAAGGAATGAGCTTGAGGCTTGAGGATGCGAAGTTCATAGTTTAAGTCGGGCTAGAGGACATAACTACGCAATTCTAGAGGTCAAGGCCAGGGCTTGGGCATAGGAACTACTTAGTGCAGTAGTCCTGGGAGATAGGAACTGCAAATTGTGCAGTTCCAAGAAGAAAGGTTACAACTTAGAGGGATGATATTATGCAGTGTGCAGTTCAGAAGGGGCCCAATGAAGCAAATTTTCTCGATCGGGAAGTTTTTCCAAAAATGGCTAAGTGTGGGATCAATGAGATAGGCGATGAACTATGATGAACTTTGACTATGATCACATACTTAGAATATTTTGATGAATCAAAAACATAGATAATCGAATATATGAAAAATCCATCTCCCTTTGTGTGACAACTTTACAACAAGGTACGACAAGTGCAACACTTAAGATAGACTTTCGGATGACCATGAAAACACTTGTGCAATAGTGCTCAGAACTATGTGTATGAGTGCGAAAAATGTTTACCTAGTTAGAACAACTAATATACATAAAGAAAGACATTTGAAACCATCAAAATAGGCTTGCAAACATTGCGCAACAGCCAAACATGTCGAAAGACTATAGTTAACCCAACATGCAAAAGGGAACAAAACACTACAAGAAAGCTCATGAAATAAGATCTAATGTTTGCGACAACAATGTATAAGACCAAGGAAGGATATAAAATTGAGTGTAAGATAAAATTTTGGAGGGTGTTGCAGCAGCTACAACAACTTCCTCTAATTTAACCAAAGTTTCCTCTTTGCCCGATCTCTTTTAATTTCCATACCTAAAATTAAATTCGCAACACCGAGATCCGTCATGTAAAATTTAGAATATAACTGGGTTTTCACTTCCTGGATGATTTTATTCTCATTTCCAATTAACAACATATCATCTACATACAAGACTAGATAAATAAGGCGATCACTAACTAATTGAAAATACATACAGTGATATTGTTTGCTCCTAATGAAGCCAAGTCCCTATATATTTGTATCTAATTTTTGATACGACATCCTTCGTGATTGATTCAACACATATAAGGAAATTTTCGGCATGCATACCAACTCTTTATTAGTCTTCACAAAAAATACTTCTAGCTACTTCATGTAGATCTATTGTTCCATACCCCCATGTATGAATGTTGTCTTCACATCCATCTGTTCTACCTCAAAATCAAAAGTAGAAAAAACAAGTAAAGTAAATCTAATAGAATCTAACTTTGCGACAAGAGAAAAAATGTCACAAAATGCAATTCTTTACACCTAGGAATAACCTTGTGCTACTAATTGAGCTTTGTATTTCTCCACTTTACCTTTTGCATTCAAATTCTTCTTAAACACCCATTTGTTGCCAATGGGTTTTCTTCTAGCCAATAACTCCACAAGATACCAAACCACATTCTTGTCCAAGGCCACAATTTCTTCAACCATGGTATTTTTCTAGAGTTTTCCATCCTTTGAATCCAATGTCTCCCTAAGAACTCTAGGTTCATCATCAATAATAATAAAAAATGATCCAAGGGATAAAAAATATGCTCAAATATAAAAGTGTTCAAATTCACTCAAAACTGACACCAAACTGTAGATATCATCTTTCTGATTCCAACGATGCTTGAATCGACTCAATCTGACATCATATGAGAAAGTTATCACATTCTGAAGTTTTTGACAAATAACTAAAAAGTCAACTTGCGGGGTTGACTGGGAAGATGACTGGGTAGACCAGTATGCTAATGTGGTACTGACACTAGCAAGGTGACTATATAGTATGATGGTCAAACATGTGAATCCTGTGAGGACAAGTAGCATGATTTTGATTGGTTATGGTGATTGTGGTTGGGCCAACCAAAGGCCACTACGTGGCCCAATAAAAGGTTTCCATGTGGCCTTATGGGAGGCCACCATGTGGCTTTGGTTCATTAGTCAAAATTTTGTGTGTTAGACTGCCAGACCTCTGCGGGGTTCGACCCCATAACCTCTCAATAATGAAACCGACGCTCCACCACTATGCCAATGGTGGTTCTAATTAATACAAGACCTAAAGGTTATATTTAAGGTGTAGTGGTTGGCGTTTTTTATTTTTTTTGGGGGGGGGGAGCTCACTCGAACAACCCAACACTGAGTTATATGGCATGACATATGACCGTGGGCAAAGGTGGAAGGGGTGGGTGGTATGGCCCTAGTCCTGGGTCTTATTAATGCATAATAACCACTAGCAAGAACCACGAGAGGGGTGGGCGCGTGGCACCCTATCCACACCCAGGCTACAACCACATCACATATCACACGACCATGAGTTTACTAAGTTTATGTGCTTTTTGAAATTTCGATCCATTTCCCATAATACATAAACTAGCTTGCAAAATTTTACAAGAAACCTTGAATTTAAAATTTCATATTAGTTTGGTATGCGAGCATGGTTGTTGTGAAGGTTTGTCAATTTTTGAAAGTTTTTTCTTGAATGATTACAAGGTCTAAATTGAGAAGAGGAGAAGGAGTTCTTGAAGAACCAAATCCTCAAATTGGTTCAAGGAGTCACAAAATCAACAAAATTCACTAGTTATGGCACATGAAGAAGGACATGAGATAATGTATAAAGATGAGAGAGCTTTTAGAAAGGCTTTCAATGTTATGTCTGAGATGGTGAAAGTGTTGTACAATGAGAGGAAAACAAGGTTTCAAGGAGAAAGTTCTAATCATCAAAAAGGTAATGGCGGTGATGGGAGAAAGCCTCTACCTCCACCTCCTCCTTCACCTCCATCTACACCTCCATCCTCACCTCCTTCTTCACCTCATTCATCTCATAGACCTACTCCTCCTCCATCTCCAAAAGGGCATGCTAAGTCTCCTTTGATTAAGCTTGATTTCAAGATTGAATTGTCTATGTACAATGGGGAGCAAAATGCTGAAAAGTTGGATAATTGGGTTTGTCAAATTAAAGTCTATTGCAAGATTCAAAAGATTGATGATGATATTACAAAGATCTAGCTTGCTTCTCTTCACTTGGAAAGTGAAACCCTCATTTGGTGGGAAGCCATAACTCAAGAAGATTTGAAGAAAAGTGGTAAAATGATCTCTTCTTGG
This sequence comes from Pinus tabuliformis, assembly GCA_031772625.1. NCBI lineage: Eukaryota > Viridiplantae > Streptophyta > Pinopsida > Pinales > Pinaceae > Pinus > Pinus tabuliformis. Next base: position 1,112,587,523 of record CM062818.1, read on the forward strand.
AATGATTTTATAGCTGCATTAAGAATACAATTTTATCCATTAGCTTACATGAAAAAATCAATTATGGATTGGAAAAATTTTAGACAAGCTAAAAGTCAGTGTGTCCAAAGTTACACACAAGAATTTAGAAGAAGAGCTTTAATCACGGGCGTTGATTTGTCTTCACAATACACTCTTCTTAAATACATAGGTAGATTACATAGTTATCTAAGACATACTATAATTATGTTTAATCCCACCAATCTAGATGAAGTATGTGTTCAGGAAACTCATTTAGAATCAAGAGGCAAGAATGTTCCTCAAGAGACTAGAAAGAAACCTTTCAAATTTGGAGACAAAGGAAAGGGGAAGTTTAAAGGAAAAGGAAAAAATAATGCTACTATCAAGAAAGAGGGAGAGAACTTACCTGTAAAAATTGTTCAAAAGAAGGCCATGATGAAGACCACTGTTGGAAATTACATCCATAAATGAGACCAAAGAAGTTCAATAACAAGGGGAAACAAAATATTGTTGCTACAACTGAACAAGATCTAGGATTTGATTCAAGTGAGGAAACCAAAATCATAGCCATGGGAATGAAAGGTATAACTTTTAATGCAAGTACTAGTTCTTCTAGTAATCCTATTGAAACTCAAAATGCTTAAGAAAGAAGTGAGTTTTTTCATATCAGGGTCATTACAAAACATACAAAACTTGATACATTGTTTGATAGTGGATCCCTAGTCAATCTTATCTCTGAGAAATTGTTAAGAAACTTAATCTAGAAACAAAGCCTCATACTAAACCTTACCCTTTGGGTTGGGTATGTGATGATGCCAAATTACAAGTGACAAGAAAGTTTAAACTCAAATTCAACATCACTGCTAATTTTATAGATGAGGTAGAGCTTGATGTTGTACCACTTGATATATGAGGGATTGTTTTTAGGGAGTTCATACTTGTATGACCGAAAATCCATATTATATCGTCATGAAAAAATATCATATTTTTAAATATGGAGTTGAGTATATTGTTAGAGCACATTGAAAAAAGATGAACTTATCTCTTGTTAATGTTGGTTAGATGAAAAGGCTTATAAATTCTAGTAATAATTTTGCATTTGTTGAATTTAGGCTTCTGTGATCCATACCAAGTTTATTGAGAAGAGCTTTCGGCGAAAATCACATCATAATTCATTTGTCGACGCATGTTGAACCAACAAGTGTGGTTCATTGTGAGGACAAGTTGAAGAACGAGATAGCAGGTTAAATAGAGAGAGCAGATCATCCAACAACTATATTTGACCAGGAAACGACTATATTTGACTGGGTAACTGTACTGGACTGAGGGATAGGGACAGGGAAAATTAATTAATTCAAAAGTTAGTTTTGTTATATTTATTACTATATTTGATTAAATTTAACTGTTTGTATTTAACTACAATGAGTATAAATCCATAACTAATTAGTAGGTTTATTTGTATTATTATAGCTATATGGATTAATTACAAACTAATATTATTAATATTAAATGAAATAATAAGAAAAATTAAAATTTTTTATTAAAGGCTAACCTACTTAGTTAGTTAGATAATTGACTTAATACTAAATTAAAGGACCTAACAATTTCTCATTAAATTTTTTTAAATTCATTGAAGAACTATTGAGATGGTTGTTTCTAATTAGTTAAATTCATTATTAAATTTTTATTTATTTATATTAAAGGTATAACGGGATAATTAGATTCCTCCTTTAAAATTCATTCATTTAGGTAAAAAATATTTTATTAATTATTACACTATGTTAATTAACTAAGGCTTAAAAAGATTTTTACTACCTATTTAAAGAGACAACTTATTCTTATTGTAAGAGAACAAGTAATGTTAAAATAAAATGCTAATTTTTTTATTATTAAAAATCAAAGAGCAGAGAAAGAATAAAATGACGACAAACAATCCAGAAGACGAGAGAAGACCACAATAAAAAGAACAACACAAGGGGAGGGGGCAGGGTGGAGGCGGGGGGGGGGGTAGCTAGGAAGAAAGGGCAGGGATCCAACATCTGCTAATCTTCCAGCCATCATCCCTCTTGAGATTGCTTGACCTTTTTTCAATTTCTATGGCCTCTCTAAACTTCCGCTGATGTAAAGGTGCAATCTTGGCAATAACACGGGCCTCCTCAATACATACGTGATACTTAGTTTTTTCCGCGTGTTCTGCTAAGGCGGAAGACTGGGTCCTCCCATGTTTTATGTTGGCTGAGTGTTCATGAATCCTTTGATTAATAGAGTGCCCAGTCTCACCAACATAGGGGGTCCCACAGGAACAAGGAATAACATAGACACCTTTCATGTCCTTGGGGTCAATGGGGTCTTTAACTGATCTAAGGAAGCTACAGATGGTGTTAAGGGGTCTAAAGGAAGAAGGAACATTATGCCTTCTGAGGATTCTCACAATCTTATCAGTGGTCCCCTGGATGAAAGGGAGATGAAACCCTAAGAATCAATCCTTAGGGTCTTTCTTAAGCTTGGGAACTTTGATGGTTGTAAGGAAATATTCCAGACCTTGGTGCCTACTATAACCATTATTAACTAATATGTTAAGGAGATGGGCTTTCTCTCTATAAAGGTTCTTTTCATCGGAGATTCTCAGCGCATAAGTCACTAGCATGTTGAGAACACCCAACTTTTGAGCAAGGAAATGATGGGAGCTGGGATGAAGATACTGCTCAGTATGAGTTTTCTTCCTAAACACCTGGTGGGAGAAAGAACTGTCATCATTTTTTGAAATGAGAACTTCAAGGAAAGGCAAACATCCATCAAATTCCTGTTCCATGGTGAACTTTATGGAAGGGAATTTATTGTTAAGATGCTGGAAAAAGAGATCTAACTCCTCCTGGTCATGAGAGCAGATCACACCAGTGTCGTCAACACATATTTTCCAAAGCCTGGGAAAGAGATGAGCTGAGGCCAAAACCTTGGATTCAAATTCTTCCATAAAAATATTAGCAACAACCAGGGACAGGGGTGAGCCCATGGCAACCCCGCAGGTCAGTTCATAGAATTCACCTTCGAAGCTGAAGAAAGTAGACGTGAGACAAATTTCAACTAAATGAGTGGTATCTAGATTGGTTAGGTGATAATGCCACACTTGTTGGTTCGAAACACATCGAAAAATGAATTATTATGTGATTTTCGCCGAAAACTCTTCTCAATAAATTTTGCATTGTTGATGATTAAAGCTAAAGATACTGCTGAATCTGAATCTTTTATATTATGTGATTCCAAACTCAAGCATGAATTGGTTGAAGTTGTTAACACTTATGACAATATGTTTCAGGAACCTAAAGGGTTTCCTCCTAAAATAGGAATCCAACATGAGATTCACTTGTAGTAGGATGCACCGCTTCGAAATATTGACATGTATAGAATGCCAGTTTTGGAGAATGAAAAGATCAGGAAGCAAATTTGAGAGTTGCTTGAAAAAGGGGTCATCGGGCCTATCACATCTCCTTTTGTGTCTCCTATTGTGTTGATTCCAAAGAAAGATAGTACATGACACATGTGTGTGGATTTTTGAGGTTTGAACAAGATCACGGTAAAGAATCGATATCCTCTTCCTCGCATCCTTGATTTGCTATATTAGTTAAAGGAAGTTGTTTATTTCACTAATTTATATTTGAGAAGCGGTTATCATCAGATATGGATTGCTGAAGATGATATTTGGAAAAATGCTTTCAAGAAAAAACAAGGTTTTTTTAAAAGGTTAATTATGTCGTCTACGCTTTGCAATGCATCTGCAACATTCATGAGAGTTATGAACGATGTGTTGCAACCAGTCCTTGATGATTTTTTTATAGTCTACTTAGATGATATTCTGATTTTCAGTAAGACCTGTGAAGAGCATGTCAAGCATGTGAAACAAGTTCTAGATGTCTTGAAGAAGGAAAAGTTGAATTTGAAGATGTCTATGTGTGAATTTGGGAAAACCTCTTTGGTTTATTTGGGTCATATTGTAGGAGGGGGTGAATTGAATATTCACCCCTAAAAATTTGATTTTTTTGTGAATTGGCCTAAACCCAACAATGTAACAGAAGCTAGGAGCTTTTTGGGAGCAACCCAATATTGGAGAAAATTTATAGCTAACTTCTCACTCATTACAATACCATTACATGCTTTGAAAAGTGTGAAACAAGTCTTTCAGTGGGGAGACAAGCATCATAAAGCCTTCAATACTTTGAAAGAGAAAATAAGTATAACACTAGTTCTAGCACTTCTAGATCTTAAGCAACCATTTGAGATTCAAACCGATGCAAGAGATTATGCTATGGGAGCAATTTTGATTCAACATGGTAAGCACATTTTTTAACATTATGAAACCTTTACTAAGCAGTAATTAACTATCTAACTTGTGATAAGGGTTTGTATGCTTTTGTACTAAGCATGAAGAAATGGAAGAATTATTTGATGGGTAAAGAAAACATTATTCATACTGACAATCAACCTTGGCAATATTTACAATCGCAAACCAAGCTACAACAAGCTAGACATTTCAGGTGGATGGGATTCCTATAACAATTTCTTTTGGTAATTAGGTATAAGAAAGGTATATACAACAAAGTTGAAAATATGTCATCAAGGCCTACTGTTAACGCATCTGTTATTCTTAATCATAAATCAATCATGCATGAAAGTTATATTGAACAATATCCTCAAGATGAAGATTTTAAAGATGTTTACGCAACTTTGAGTCAAGGAAATCATGTTGAAGAGTTGGATTACCATGTTCATAACAAGTTGTTATATCATCTTGGCAAGTTATGTGTTCCACAGGGTTAAAGAATCAATGTCATAAGGGAAGCCCACACTTCTCTTATTGCTGGTCACTTTGGTGTAGGCAAAAAAATATCTGAAATTCAGAGGTATTCTTATTGGCCTCGCATGAATGAAACTGTTTCAAGATATGTGAAAGGATGTTCCATCTGTGCTACAAGCAAGCCAAGTAATAGGAAATTGGGTTTGTACACTCCACTTCATATTCATTTTCGTCCTTGGGAAAGTATTTCTATGGATTTTGTTGGAGGACTACCAATGTCTAGGAAAGGTCATGATTATCTTCATGCTATTGTGGATCATTTAAGAAAAATGTCTGTGTTGATTCCATGTAAGAAACATGTTATAGATGAACAGACTGCAAATATGTTCTTCCAAAATGTATGGGCTAACTTTGGGTTACCCACTTCTATTATTTCTAATCAAGATTCTCGATTTGTCGGGAAGTTTTGGTCAAGTTTATGGGAACTCATGGACACTAATTGAATAAGAGCACTACATTTCATCCATAAACCGACGACCAAAAAGAAGTGGTGAACATAAAATTAGTGCATCTCCTTCGAGGATATTGTGGTAAACATCCTAAACTTTGGGATGAACATTTGTATTACATCCAACATGCCTACAATCATGCCAAGCATTCATCTACACAAGTATCTCCCTTTGAATCTTTTTTGGGTTATTTTCCAAAGTCTCCTTTGGATTTCATCTTTGGTAAAGATATTGCAGTATATGGACATAGTGATGTGGAAAAATCCAAGCATTTCATTGAAAAAATTCAACTAGTGCATCAAAGAGTACATGAACAAATAGAGAAAAACAAATCTAAGTATAAAGCAAGACATGACAAGCATCGGGTTGACCATTATTTCCAAGTGGGAGATCAATTTTGGTTGTACATAAACAAGGAAATACTATAAGGAGAAGGTAAAAATATCAAGCCAATCAAATGTGGTAATTTCAAAATCTTAGAGAAGATTGGTAATAATGCTTTTCGATTAGATTTTCCACCTTACATGCAAATTTATTCTGTTGTGAATTTGGAAAACTTGAGATTTTATGAGCCTCCAATGATTGATGATCATGAAGAGGATGTTCATATTCCATTTATAGAATATTTTTCTCTTGAATATTTAAATGGGTCACAGGAAGACTCAATTCTTGACAGGAGGATAAGGACTTCACGCAGAGGCAATGTGGAGTATCTTTGAGTGGGGCTCAAAGGTACCAATCCAAGTAAAGCAAGGTGAATTGAGATCATAAAAGTGAGGGAGTTGTACCCTCACTTTCTTGCGGAGTGAAAAAAAACTTTTGGTGGTCCAAAAGCTTATAGTGGGGAGGAATGATCCAGGGAATAAAAAATATGCTCAAAAATAAAATTTCTCAAATTCTCCTGAAACCAACATCAAATCGTATATCTCATCTTTTTTGTTCCAACAATGTTTGAATTGTCTCAATCTGACATTGTATGAGAAAGTTATCACATTCAAAAGTTTTTGATAAACAACTAAAAAGTCAACTTGCATAGTTGACTAGGAATATGTATGGGTACACAGTACGCTGATGTGGCACTAATGTTAACAGGGTGACTATGTAATATGGTGGTCAGATGGGCCAATCCTGTGAGGAAAAGTAGCACGATTTGATTGGTTTTGGTGATTTTGGTTGGGCCAATCAAAAACCACCACGTGGTGCTATGGGAGGCCGCCAAGTGGCTTTGGTTCTGTTGACAATGCTGGACCTGCCAACATTCTAGGGGTCTCCCCGATATGTGGTCCCAATTATACCTTACACCGTTTGGGATAGGAGCCCCATTTGGAATATGGCCCAGTTGTAGGTTATCTTAAAGATATGCCTTGGATCCAACTGTCAGCAAGAGAGAGGAATGCAATTATGCATTCAAAAAGAAACAGGGGTGTGCCTTAATAGTGTTCGATTGTACGTGTGTTAAAGTTCTTTCACTGCAGAGGGGAGGAAAAATGAGTCTCTAAGAGAGAGGTAGTAGTACCACCCTATTAGAGACATACATAAACAAGAAGGATTTGTAAAACATCAAGTGAAGTAGTTCACAGAGATGTGACGGTCATGAAACCAATGTAATGAGGAGGATATATCTAATAGGTTTTAACCCCGTACAGAAATTACTTGCATACGAATTCTAGAACACAAAAAATAAACAATGCGAGAGCATAACACATAAAACACATATACACAGAGATTTTACCCTGGATCCCAAAACCGGGACTACCAGCTTGATTTTTCATTATGTTCCTTTCAATGTTACAATACATATTTATACATGCCGAAGATTCCAATATCATGGACCGAAACCATCGCACCCAAAACCATGGACCGAAAACCATCGTGTCCAAAACCATGTGCGAAAATCATGCACAAAACCATAGGTAGGTCCGCCCAACCTAACATAGGGTCCAAAACCAAAATTTTCCCTGTGACCTCCCCCGCTACGTAATCGACGCAACGAAGGGGGGGCTCCACCTCCCTTCTAACCCCTCAGTTAACTATGTGGGCTAGTCGTGGAAAGAATATAACACAACCCAACATTCTCCCACTTGTTGTTTTCTTTCCACAGGGGGCCACAACAGAGCTTAGTCATTTATCCAGCCCTACAACGCCCATTGTTTCTCTACACCAAGAGAACTTCTAAGAGCTCACAGATTTTGTCAATACATCTGCAGTATTATTCAAAGTGTCCACCTTTACCAGCAACACCTTTTTGTCTCATATCATATCCCTCACAAAGTGATACTGAACATCGATTTGCTTTGTATTTGAATGATATGCAGGGTTCTTTGCCAAGAAAATTGCATTGTGGCTATCACAGTCTATCCTTATAGCTCCCTGTACTAACCCCATATTCTAAACACAATCTCTGCAACCAAACTGCTTCCTTGCTTGCGTGAGTGGCTGCCATGTATTCTGCCTCTGTAGTTGATAGTGCCACTACAAATTGTTTCTTACTCATCCAACTGACTGCACCTCCAAATAGGTTAAACACATACCCACTTGTAGATCTTCTCTAATCCAGATCTCCAGCCTAGTCTGCATCAACAAAGCCACGAATATCCAATACTCTGTCCAATCCTGGTCTTCCTTGGTAGCACAAACAATAATCACTAGTGCCACGCAAATACCTGAAAACCCGCTTCACTGCTATCTAGTGCTCCTTCCCTGGCTTTGACATAAACCTGCTCAATACTCCCACTGCATGTGCAATGTCTGGTCTAGTATAGACCATCGCATACATTAGGCTACCGACTGCACTTACATATGGAACACGTGACATGTCCTCTTCCTCTTCTTGTGTCTTGGGACACTGTTCAACAAACAACTTCACACCTACAGGGATAGGAACCTTCACCAGTTTACTATCCTGCATATTAAACCTCTGCAATCTTGTCTCGTCATACTTCCTCTGGTTTAACCAGAGCTTCCTCTTTGTCCAATCTCTTTTAATTTCCATGCCCAAAATACAGTTTGCAGAACCAAGATCTTTCATGTCAAATTTGGAGGACAAATGGGTCTTCAAATCCTGGATAATTTCTTTGTCATTTCCAACCAACAAGATATCATCCACATACAAGAACAGATAAATAACACGGTCACCACTTAATTTAAAATACACATAGTGATCTGCTTTGCTTCTGGTGAAGCCAAGTCCCCGTATAAATGTATCAAATTTCTGATACCACATCCTTGGTGACTGTTTTAACCCATACAGAGACTTCTTTAACTTGCATACCAGTTCTTTCTTACCCTTCACCGCAAAGCCTTCAGGTTGCTTCATGTAGATCTCCTCTTCTAGATCCTCGTGAAGAAATGTTGTGTTCACATCCATCTGTTCTACCTCAAAATCAAAAGCAGCAGCAACAGATAAAAGTAATCTAATAGAATTTACCTTGGCAACAGGAGAAAAAATATCACCAAAATCAATTCCCGACACCTGGGAATAACCTTTTGCTACCAACCGAGCTTTGATTTTATCCACCTTTCCTTCTGCATTTGTCTTCTTCTTGAACACCCATTTGCTGCCAATGGGTTTCCTTCCAGCCGTCAACTTCACCAGATCCCAAGCCTCATTTTTGTGCAAAGATGCCATTTCATCAACCATGGCCTCTTTCCAGAGTTTTCCATCCTCTGATCTACTGCTTCCTTCACAGTTCTGGGATCATCATCAGTAATATATAAATAAAAATTTGAACAAAAAGTAGATGGATTATACCTTTCTGGCTGCCTTCTTTCTCGAATTGATCTTCTCACACCCTGAGTTTGTGGCTCTTCATCTTCTAATTCCTCCTCTGCTGTAGAGTCTGATTCTTCCTCCTTTAGCTCAAACTCTATCTTCTCAGGTTCCTTTGGTTGGAATTCATGTTTAATAACATCTTTCACCTCTTTGAACACCACATCTCAGCTATACACAACCTTCCTTGTTACTGGGTTCCAAAGCTTATAACCCTTTAAACCATCCTTATACCCAATAAAGATGCACTTTTCAGATTTACTATCCAACTTGGTTCGTTTCTCCTTTGGAACATGTACATATGCATCACATCCAAATACCTTTAGATGTGAAAGAGAGGGTTTCTTACCAGTCCATACCTCTTGTGGAGTCTTATCCTCCAATGTTGATGAAGGTGATCTGTTGACCAGGTAACATGCTGTCTCCACCGTCTCTGCCCAGAATTCCTGTCCTATCCTAGCACCACTGAGCATGCTTCTTGCCCTTTCCATCAATGTCTTGTTCATTCTTTCTGCAACTCCATTTTGCTGAGGTGTATATGGAGTAGTCTTCTGCCATGCTATACCACACTTCTTACAGAATTATTCAAATTCCTTACTGCAAAACTCTCCACTGTTATCTGTCCTCAACACCTTTATCTTCTTCTCTATCTAGTTTTCGCTAGAGCCTTAAATTCTTTAAACCTGTCAAAGACTTCAGATTTCTTCTTAAGGAAATATATCCATGTATTCTTTTAGAAGTCATCTAGAAATGATACATAGTACAGACTTATCCAATGATGGAACCTTCACAGGTCCAAACACATCACTGTGCACAAGCTCTAGTATATGTTTTGCCCTCTTACCACCAGAGGGGAAACTCCCCCGGTTCTGCTTCCCATATACGCAATTTTCACAGAAATAAAAATCCAGAGAGCTATTACTCATACCTTCTACCATACCTTTACCATGAAGTATTCGAAGGCGCTTCTCTCCAATATTTCCAAGCCTTTGATGCCATAACATGGTCTTCTCTCCAGAGACCACTATATTTTCTGCTCCACTTTCAGGAACCACGGAACTGTTGCACCCATCAACAATAATGCTACCTTGTAGCTTGTACAGAGTTCCAATTCGAACTCCCTGCATCAATATGAGTGCCCCTCGAACCATTTTGTAGGTATCCTTCTTGAAACTATTTTTACACCTGCATCATCCAGCTTGCTTACATAAATCAGATTTCTGGCTAATGCAGGAATATGCAGAACACCCGGAAGTGTTCTAACCCTTCCACATTGCAACTTCAACTTTAATTTTCCACGACCAATGATTATGGCCTTCCTATCATCCCCTAAGAAGACATCACCACCATCATATTTCTCATACTTGCAGAACCACTTTCTATGGGGAGTGAAGTGAAAGGATGCACCTGAGTCAATCAACCATGCTCATGATCTACATGTGTACTTGAAGAAGCCAAGTACACATCCCCACTTTCATCTGAGGTGGTTTTCACCTTTGCAGAAGAAGCTGTTAGTGCTCAAATCCACCTCAGGTTGAGGAAGGCAAAAGTCGAGGCCACATCAAACCAAGCTCAGCCTTGTAGCTAGCCCTACGAGGACAGGAGAGGGCTCTCTCCGGGTCTATCTCAGCAAAAGGTCTTCAAAGGGGCTGAGATGACTCAAATTTAATACTGATTTTAGGCTAGTAAAGAGATAGGAAGGTTTGTTTTAGATTTCTGAGTTTTTTTTTGGAGAAATGGGAAAACCAATTTTGGGTGCGGGGATTGAGGTTAGATTTTTGCAGAGATCGAGTTGGGGTGAGGTAGGCAATAGTCTTGATGCCTTTGATCAGGTGTATGGACGGATCAGAATGAAAATAAGTTGAAGAGGGCAAAAGAGAATATGGATCCTCTTCAAATTGACGAAAACATGGAAAATCAAACAAACTTAAAGGCAGAGCATAACAATCTATGGATTCTACCTTAACACTTCATTTGTTCAATTGCAGAAGATGAAAGAAGGAAAATGATACACATTAACAACTTACAATTACATAAAGAAACACACCATAAACACACAAAGCCACAAGGATACCAACAGGTGCTGCAAAATCTCTGATCTTTCCTTAGCCCAAATGTGAAAAAATATGTACAATAGTGTCCAAAATCTTCCCAAGAGTCCAACCTGTGCTACTGAATGAAAATTTACATATATAGATCAAGCTAAACTCATTCCCTACCCTCTAGGGTTCGAGCTCCTCCTTCTAAGAGCAGTTTCAACAAATTTTAAACATGGAGCAGGAATCTAGGTGACCAAAACAACCTGCCTCTAAAAAGAAGGAAACTGATTCATTACATTAATTGTTTGCTAATTTGTAAATGAATCATCTAGAAGAAGGTAGATAGGTGCCATGTTACCTTAAATACATCAAATTACATCATGTTGGGTCAAAAATTACATCAAGGAGTGAAATTGGTGAAAATTGGCCGAATTCCTGAGCTGGAGGATGAAAACTGGCAAAACCCCAATGCATAACGCACCTTTCAGCCTGTTTTTGTGGCACTTCCTGACATCCAAATTGAGCTCATGATAGCTCGTTGGAAATCCCTGGATGTCTACTTTCCAACCCAAGTGGAATTTTCCAATTTGGAGCTCATTTGCGCCTCTAAAACTGCATTCTCCCAGAAGTACTTCCTGCTGTTGCAAAAGGTGGCAGCAAGTTGGTTTTCATGGTGTTTTTAGGCCTTTTGATCATCCAGAACTTGATGAAATGCCTTGGAAATAACTGAGCATGTATATTTCATCATGACAAACCCAAAAATATAAGGTTTTTCTCCAGCAAGTGCCCCAATCAAAAGCGAGCGCGCAGGCGCGCTACCCATTGAGCGGAAAAAACTGTTTTTTGAGACCAAAAATTTCGAAATGACAAAATTTTCTCCGAATTTGCTCAAATTTGGAGCGAAGGCCCTCCATCATGTGTCATGCTTAGCCAGTGAAGCCTCAGCCAAAACTCGAAGCGGATTTAGCCTCTTTCACCGTTTTAGTGCTTTGCTCAACCTCCTTTGTAAAATCTTCATTTTTGCTTTGCAAACATGCATGCAAGCCCAGTAATGATTCTTCATGTGACGAAGAAAGTCTTTGTCTCTATTGGCCTTCGCCAACAACCCCTCCAAATGTCGATTGACCTTCTCAAGCAAAAATTTCCGTGCAACAGGTGTCAAATCACCCGGTCTTTTACGGGCCAACCTACGGTCTTCACGGATTCGTTGCAGCTTTATAAGTGTGTGCTCGTCCTCTAACTGTTTATTTCGCTGCTCCAAGTATTTGATCCGACATTCTGCCTTCAACAACTTCTCATTCAATCTATCAATCTCGGTCTTTTGTTTCGAGCTAGGAGAGCTCATCCACATCATCCAATGCATCATCAACATCACGACCACCTGAATGGCCCTCCTCATAAATTGGTCTCTTACCTCTATCCTGAACCTGTACCTGTACTGAAGAAGAAGGTGAGACCTCTTCCACATCATGTGGAGATAATACTCGCCGTGTAGCTGCAAATAAGGCCCTGTGGCCTCGCTGATATGTCACACATGCTGGAGCGCTGACATGCTTGGTCTCAGGAATGTCAAACTGATGTGAAGGCCCTCCCTCATCACGAACAATCTCGGGAGGTGGCTGTGGCACTGTGAAAAAGTCGCGAGAAATGAAATCCTCCCAAGTAATGCCTTGCTGTGCCAACTGATGAACCACTACGATCTTGATCAAAGCATAATGATAAATACTCCTGTGCTGCTGTGCTGGGGTCTTCCTTTGTACTAATACAACCATCCTCTCTATGTTGCGAAACATGAAGTATGGAATGTTCATCAGACGTACCCTTGTAAAATGCATCAACAAACGGACATGGTACGCATAAAGACGGGAGAATCTGCCCTCACAACTGAAATACCGAATGATGAGCTTCATCAAGGGTGCAAACTGATCATTCAGGTACTGGAAAGGAAAAACTCTGCTCAAGTGCCTCATATACCCAGGTTTGATGTATGGCTCATAATAGGATTTCTCTAGCTGCTGACGCTTATTCCATTGCTCTCCAATATTTGGTATCCCAGTGGCTTCTGCAATAGTCTCTGGTGACAAAATGAAATTAACTCCAACAAGGTTTACATGGCCATCATGTAAATGTAGAACAAACAAGCGAGCTAATTCACGATGATGATGAATTTGTGAAATTAGCTCACAATAGTGATAGCAGGACTGGTGGCGAAAACAATCCATTGCAAGCGGGCAAGCCTGCAATTGAGCCAAAGAAGTGGGCTCTTCTCTGAGATGCTTTCCACCTTTGCCACCTCTGCGAGACCTCAGAGGCACATTACCCTCTGTTGTGGAATCACTGTCATTCTCCTGCTCATAAACTGAATCTGTGTCTGACATGGCTTTGAAAACACAATGACTGCAATATATAGGAGGTCTGCAATATGTAGGATGTGTGTTGTAGCTATGGTGAAATCACAATGTCAATACATACTCAAAGGCCAACCAATCATCATAAGACTTATGCCATAATGGACATTCTGTTTTAATGTATTGGGCATAAAACAGTCATAAGAACAGTTTGACAAATGGACCAAAATATGAAGTGTTGTTGGTTCAAAGCTTACAAATGGGTATGAGGCTATGTTTCACCAAGGGAGAGCAAAAAAAAATCTTCACCAATCATCCATAAACACCCTTAAGGTAGATTTTGGTGAGGCCTAGGGTTTCATTTGTTGACCTAGGGTTTCACTTGTTTTTTACATTCAACACATCACACCTCTCTTCAAACACACTATAAACAATATGAAATTGATTGAATCGGTCATAGAACACCTACTTGAAGATTTGGAGGCAATTAGACACGATCTGGGCGCATGAAAATAAACAAATTTTGTGCTGGACTGAGTGCGTAGTGCACTATCCCAGTGCGTAGCGCACAGCCTGATGCGTAGCGCCCGTGTATTTTTACACTGGCTGCGCTAACCCAATGCGCAGCGCACTTCCCGGTGCGTAGCGCACACCTCCAACGCGTAGCGCACCCTCCAACACTGTCCACAAGTATGTAACTCACGGTTTTGGCCTTCAAACGCTTAGACACGATGTTGCTTTAGGAATTTGTGTGCAAATGGACTTGTCCTCCCTTTTTATAAGTAAACAAAATATCTCATTTGATTTAAATTGATTTCAAAAACCCACTTTGTAAGGTTTGGCACTTTTCACTTTTGGTCTTTAAATACAACACTGCTTTTTGATTTTCTCATGCTCTTCTGAGGTTTGGACTAATCATTTTTGTTGATTTCTGCAGGGATCTGGCATTTGGCTTTGGAGAAGATCAGAGACTTGCTCTGAAAACTTTGAAATGACATAAATACAATTATTTACAATAACAATTTTTAGTTCCAAAACAGAGTTTTGGACTAATTTTTTTTTATAATGCTCAATGAAACAATCATTAAATAAGAGTCTTTTGACATCAACCTCATGACCTGCAGGGTTTGTTTTATGTATATGCAAAGGATTGACAACCCTAGACTCTAGGACACTTTTATGACAATGAATGCATGATTAGGGACTTCAGTGATTTTTGAAAAAAATTGTTTTTTCACTAACCCTGCAGGGACAAACATGAGGAAACACAAAACAACCAGACCCCCTCGTCAGTCAATGGCATGCCCCTAGCGGAATGCAACGAAGTGGAACAAGCGAGACACCTAAAAATGATATGCAAAAGCAAAAAGATCTCTGACGGAGGGCTGTAAGGACCGACTCTAACATTGGCTCCAATGGGGATGGTGGCTCCTTGGAGACGCCAAGAACGACAGATCTCTGGGGAGTAGACCAGTGCTTTCATCCATTGGGCGATGGAGTCATTATTTCAACATTTAACACAAAACTTTGATACTTTTATTGACTGCAGATTTGACTGAAAACTGAATACAACTCTGACCTAAACTGACTCGATTTTGAAAACTGAAAGGACTGATATAAATGACTCGACAAATCTCAAACCAACTAACCTTCATCTCCAGAATTATAGCCTTCGCTGCGGGCCCCAGACTGAAGATGAGAGATCAGTACACACATGCAATAGAACAGAAGTAAAACGGTATATACAATGATGATGAAATGAGCAGAAAATACTCAGAAATGGTATCGCTTCAATAGCCGACCATTGACCGGCCCTCCAAAACAATCATCTCCATTCATTTCCTTGAGAAGAAAAGCGTTTTGACCATGATATGCTGCAATCTTATAAGGACCCTTCCATAAATTTTCAAATTTGTCGTGCTTTCCTTTATCTTCATTTCGGGCGTCCCATTTCAAAACCACCTCATCCAGCTGAAACTTATCTGTTTTTGCCTTCCTATCATAAATCTTCTTTATGCGCTCCTGCAATTTAAAAGTATTTTGAAATACTTCCTCCCGTGTCTGCTGTAAATGAATCATCTGATTAATCCGCCGCTGCATGGGATCTTCCTCACTATCAGCTTCTTGAAGCAATTTGACTACCGGAATAGCAAGTGAAGTAGGAAAAACCGTGTCCGTCCCGTACACCAACTCGAAAGGAGACATGCCAATAGACTTTTTCTGACTTACCCTATCAGCCCACAGTGCATTCACTAATTTCTTGTGCCAGCTCTTTTTATTGATTTCCAGCAACTTTTTAATGATATTTACCAAGGATTTATTTGAAGATTCCGCCAACCCATTTCCTTGCGGATGGTAGGCGGTTGAATGCCCCAAGCTGATATTGTACTTATAACAAAATTCAACCATTCTCTTTGACTTGAATGCCGCTGCATTATCTGTGATTAGCTTACGAGGACATCCAAAACGTGACAGTATATTATTTTCAAGAAAAGAAATAATTACCGCATCCGTGGCCTGTCGGGTGGGAATTGCTTCGATCCATTTGGTGAAGTAGTCCGTAGCTGTTAATATCCATCTATGCTGTCCTGATGATGCCGGATGAATTTCCCCTATGAAATCCAAACCCCACTGCTGAAATGGTGCGCTGACTTCAGTTGGTTTGAGAGGCAATGGCTGTAATTTCTGCTTTCCTTGAAAAATTTGGCATTCGTGACAATTCTTAACAGCCTTATACACATCTGAAAATAACGAAGGCCAATAAAAACCTGCCCTTAGAATTTTGTTCGCTGTAGTTTTCCAAAAAAGATGGCCCCTGCAGTCACCTCTATGAAAATCCTCCATGACTCTTTTGGCTTCCTCCTCTACCAAACAATTCAGCAATATTCCACCAGGGTCTTTCCAATATAATGCAGAATTAAGGATGCAAAATTTGGCAGCTTTCAATTTCAATGTTCTACTCTTATTTTTAGGCATCCCGGGAGGTGAAGACAAATTTTGAAGTACGTATATAATATCAGCATACCAAGGAGAAGAAACAAAGATATCAGATACCTGATTTGCCAGACTCTCCTCATCTTCATCGGACATAGCAGCAATCAAATTTATATCTAGAACATGCAGATTTGTTTTAGCCATCAATTTGGCGAGTCCTTGACCTTTGATCAGCTTGGTTGGTTTAATCTCCACATCATACTCTAACAACGCAGCAATCCACTTACCCCGCCTTCCTTCTGGATCTGCCTGTACCAAAACATCTTTTACCGCTGCGTTAGGAACATATGCTATAATGTGGGAATGCAATATATACACACGGAAATCCTTCAAGGCCTTTACAAGCGCAAGTGCTTGTTTTTCAATGATATTGTATTTCAATGCTCCGTCCCTTATAATACGACTGAAAAAGGCAATAGGCTTCTCAACTCCATCCCTTTTTTGCATTAGTACAACTGCCAAAGTGTGCTCAGAAGCAAATGAAAACAAAATGAAGTCCTGTGTGTAATCCGGACTAATTAAAGTAGGGGCTGAAGAAAGAGCTAACTTTACCAAATTGAATGATTTCACCGCCTCTTCTGTCCACTTTAACTGACTGTCCTTTTTCAGCATGTTCGTGATTTCTCTAAGATGCTCGGCAAGATTTGGAATGAAACGACGCAGAAAATTCAGTTTGCCATTAAATGACTGTATTTCTTTCTTGTTCCGGGGCTGTTCAATCTGCTGGATGGCCTCAACACGTGCAGGGTCCACACGAATGCCATCTTTTGATATGATGTGGCCAAGGAGCTTGCCTTCATCCATGGTGAAAAGGCTCTTTTTTGGATTCAGCGAAATGCCATATTTGCTGCACTTTTGGAAAACAATTTTCAAATGATATAAATGCTCCTCATCAGAATTTGAAAACACGGTTAAATCATCAAGATAAACAACCAAAAATACATCTTTCTCGTTGGCGAAAGCCATATCCATCGCACGCTGAAAAGTGGCACCTGCATTTTTCAAACCAAACGACATCTTTGCATAATGAAACGTTCCCCATGGAGTGGTGAATGCAGTCTTGTCATGATCATCTTCATGCACTAAAATCTGATTGTATCCTGAATAGCCGTCGAGTAGTGACATCCTTGATGCTCCAACTACTCGCTGCAATATATGGTCCATTTTGGGCAGCGGATAATTGTCTTTTAAGGACACCTTATTCAAATTTTTGAAGTCAATACATAAATGGATCTCACTGGTTTTCTTTCTTACGGGTACCAAATTTGATATCCAATCAGAAAATCTGATAGGCACAATGATTCCTGACTTATACAACCTGTTCACTTCTTTTTCTATCAATGGCAGCAGCTTAGGATTGATTCTCCTCAACTTTTGACGGAAAGGCTTCTGATTTGGTTTTATAGGGATAGTATGCTGAATGATATTAGTGTCATATGTTTTCAGATCTGAGTAATCCCATGCAAAAACTTTAGAAAATGAAGACAACAATCTGACATACTCTTCCTTTACCTTTGGTGACAATGACTTTGATAGCTTTACCATCTTGGGATTCTCAGCTGTCCCAATGTTTACCTCCTCAACACCTTTTTCAGTCGGTCTCAATGTCGGTTTGCGGGCCACATCGTCTTGGTCAAACAGCTCCTCCAAAGGAATCAATCCCTTAGGAATAATGTTATCTTTAAGTTGCAGCACATCCATTTGATTTACTTGTATATCAACATTACCATCATCATGTTCCGTATCTATGGAGGTATCTTTAAACTTACCCTTATTCTGCAGAAAATCATTAATCTCTTCATCATCCTGAAAGACTTGCCAACATCGCTGATTATCCGGAACTGTGGGGCGGTGTTTCACATGAATCTCGAATTTGTTGCTGGAATTCATTGGAATTTTTAAATTACTTGCTGCCTTAGCCAGTGCATCAGCAACACCATTTTGTATGCGAGGCACACACGTCAATGTATGATCAGAAAAGAGTTTCAAAATATCTAAAACTGCATTTCGATATGCTCTCATGTGAGGATGCTTGGCTTGAAACTCACCTTTCACCTGCTTTATCACCAACTCTGAATCACCGTATACTGCAATTCTTTTTGCCTTCAGCTTTGGAAGAATCTTGAGGCCGGCGATGAGAGCCTCATATTCCGCTTCATTATTAGAGCAATCAAATGCTAGTTTGTAGGAACATACTCTCACCTTGCTTGGAACCTTATCTTGAGCGGAAAATGGACTTCGAATCCACACACCAATTCCAGCACCATCAATACCTACGGCGCCATCAAAATCCATAGTCCAGAGACCATATTCATCCTCCTCCAAGTGCTGAAATTGTGTTAGCTCTATTTTTCCTGTTTGCTGCCTATTATCTTTAGCTGTTTGCTCCATAATAGCTTTCTTTTCACTTCTTTCTTTCTGCAGAACTTCTCTAAAATTCTCAGTGATTTCTGGTATATCTTCTGCCTGAACTAATTGACTATCTATCTCATTAAAACTATCAGCAAACAAAACAAACGACTCCAAAGTTGTATGTACATAATTTACAGGATGATTGATTGGTTTTTCTTTGCTTGTTATCATGTATTTCATCTTCTGCTCTCGATATAGCTTTCTCATTTGCCCAAAGACTGGAATTGTAGCGTAAGAAAAATATAATTATAGTGTACCTTTCAACTTAGCCCCCCAAGATCTTGAAAGAAGCATACCAAAACGCGGAGGAATGTCTGCCACAACCACATCCATCAAGCAGGGAAAATTTTAAGAACCCCTCCTAAATTTACATGTATAATAAATGGGCGAATCTCCATGGTATATAGGAAAAATGGAAGGCGATTTTATCAATAATATGATATGTATATATACTTTTTTGGCAAATCTCTCACCAGCCATGGTGAATATTTTACTCAATTTTAAAATCTTGTGTTTATTGAATACACAAATGAAATCATTGCATTTCTTTAAAATATCTTTTGAAATCAAAATTACCGAAATTACACATCGATAACCTAGTGGGTATAGGATAAAATTTACCCGTGCCATTCACAGAAAGCATGAGGAAAAATCTAATACTATATATAAAACCAAGAAAAATTCAAATTCATCACTTCTAGGGACCTCGTAACCACCCTGCCAATACACAAGTATGTTCCTGTTTGCAATTAGAAAAATTACCCAAATTACAATCTGTTTACTCAGCATATGTTGGAAAGTTATAGAAGGATGACTAGTGCAATCAATCCATTTCTTTTAGCCTTGGATTTGTTTCAGTTTAAAATAGAAGTATACAAATATACTTGTTCAATGTCTATGCTTTAACCATTCACCTTAAGATGTTTTTACAATATAATTTCCTAAGTCTATTTAATATCTTAATTATCATAAAAACCAACCTATATCCATCTTAACTCCACATCTACCACTCTTAGGGGGATGAAATCTATTTATCCCTCTGAGCACTTGGTAGACCCAGAATTAAGATGGATCTAAGATGATAGAATTTCCCCTTTAAATAGTCTATGCTCACATGAATACCATGGTATTACCATGGGTCAATACCATGGGTTATCATAAACCTGGAGCTTAAAAATTACTATTAGTAATTTATAAAAAATAATAAAATTAATAGTTGATTTTTATTTTATTTTTTATTTTAACCAAGCTAAAATGTTTAACATACATTAAATTACAATATCCATTGTTACTCTTGATTGGATCAAATATTTTTTCACTCTATGCTAGTTTGCATATCACGATATTTGATACCTCTCGGGGGTTAGTAGATCCAGAGTAAAGATGGATCTATGCTGGTTTAATTCCCCCATTTAAATAGGCTACATTCCAGTGAATACCATGGGTCAATACCATGTGCCATTTTGGTGAATACCATGGGTCAATACCATGTGCCATTTTTATTTTTATTAATACTAATATTAGGGTTAATAATATTTTTTTGCATGGTATTAATAACAATCTAGTCCATGGTATTTGGACCATAGTATTTTTCCCATAGGTTTCACCTAAATATAACGCATTTTTTGAGTGTTCGTAAATATAAGGTGACTTAAGGAGTAAATATAGAAAAATGTTTTATTTTTTTACCATACCTCTCGTTTATTTATATTTTTATTAATTTACCATACCTCTTTTACAAATATGGTATTTGGCCCATAGAATTCACTTAAATAAAACCTCTTTCTTGAGCCTTCATAAATAGAACGAGGGTTATGGACTAAATATAAAAAGAGGTTTTATTTATTTACCATGCGTCTAGTTTATTTATATTTTTATTTATTTACCATACCTTTTGAGTAAGTATAAAAAGACGTTTTATTTATTACCATACCTCCACTTTAATTATATTTTTATTTGTTTACACCCTTGCATGTATATAAGGTGACTTATGGAGTAAATATAAAAAATGTTTTATTTATTTACCATACCTCTAATTTATTTATATTTTTATTAATTTACCATACATCTTTTATAAATATGGTATTTGGGCCTTTGGCCCATAGGATTCACTTAAATAAAACCTATTCTTGAAAATGGGCGAATGGATTCACTTATATAAAACCTATTCTTGAAAATGGGCGAATGGAAGGTTGTAACTCCTAATTTCAAGGGCTAAATTTACCTTTTTTACCCTCTCCCTTAAAATAAGGTGGGCTATTTGAGGTGATTTGTAAAAATGTACTATGATACAAACTATTCGCCCACTAAAAATTTAAAACCCCTTAATTTCGCCAAAGGGCGAACATTCGCCCCTAAAATTTTCTATGCCATGAAGACATTCTTTGCTGGAATTTGATCCAAGCTTACCACCAAATCCTTGATCAATCCGATACACTTTACACGGCTGGAATCAAATGAATACAAATCATGGTATTTTCTTGTAATATCTAATCCCAACTTTTCCATGATTGCTTTTAGCATCAAATTGTGCGAAGCACCCGAGTCAAACATAGCATTGTGTAAAACATATTCATGTAACCTCAAACTGATATAAAAGGGAGGAATATCACTTTCAGGAGACTCACCATCTAAAGCAGGCCCAAAAATCAATTCTGGCTGATCGTCTTCAACATTTACCGTGTCAAACATTGGATCAAAATTCAGAATTTTGGAGACTTGACCTCGGTAGCTGTTGTTCTTCATAATTTCGGTCAAAGGAATAGATACTTTCAGTTTTGAAATTTCATTCTCCAAACTAAATGCCGAAACCTTTTCACCCTCTTTGACCGAAACTTCTCTTTTTTCAGCTTTATCCCTCATTGTGTTTGGTGGCTGATTTACCTTGTCTGCTGATGATGATTTACTAGCTGCGGGATCAATTATCTCTTTTCCTTTCTTCTGTGGTACAGCTGAATCATTTTTTGCTGAAGTCTCTTTCTTTTTCTGAATGGGGTTTATGGGCACATCTCGATTTCTTAATGAGTATTGCTTCTGTTGGGCAGACAAAGCGTTCAGGTATCCTCTTTGGTACTCCTCCGATTCTTCTTCAAGTGCTGCATCATTTGATAGAATATAATCCTCATCTTGGTGTGTGGTGGAGCTTTCTACAAATTCTTCCTCTACCGTAATATAGGTAGGCAGATCATCAGGAGTAAAGAAATGATTTTCCTCCCCTACAGTATCACCATCATCATCAGATTCTTGACCAACAAAATTTTGTTGAAGAGGAGTCTTTACCTGCTGCTGAGCTACCTGCTCTTGTGTTCTTTGTTCACGCTGCTTAATTCTGAATGGTGGCTGTTGCTGACCACAGAAATTAGGATTATGGATCTGCGGTTCCGGTTTGTCAAGAGTGAGCTTCTCGACCATCCTCTCTACCTTGCGAAGTATCTAATCTGATGTAGAAGCTTCTTCTTTGATGGTCACTCGCTTTTCAGCTTTCATCCTAGCTCTTTTATCATTCAAATTCGCTTCAACACTAACAACAATCTTTTGCATATCTTCCAAGGTAGGCGGATCTCTGTCCCGTAATGAATAAGCCATCTCCGGATCAAAACCATCCGGGAATTTAAGAAGAGCTGATTTTCTAGATGGTCTTAAATCATCCGGAATAGCATTATAAACTGTATTAAATCTAATAATGTAGTCTTGGACAGACTCACCATGATTGCGTTTGATATTGTTATACTCGGCATTGATCTGAAGTGGATCTTTTCTGATTTCCCAACGATCTAGAAACTGTCTATGAAGTTCAGCCAATGTAGGTACACTTCTAGCTCCCAAGCTGATGAGCCCCAAATTTTGGTAACAATTTGGGCTCATTTGGCCTACTTACCTTGCTCAACCCTTCATTTTTTATCACTTATGCATCATTTCTTAGTATATTCGTGTTATTTGTAGGAAGAAGGGCAGTCATTATGCCTATGTGGCTAATACATGATGATTTCAGGTTTTTTGACATTAAATGGAGCAAAGACCACGCAAATGAAGAGAAGGAGACAGCCAAGGTGGCATTGCGGGTTTATAGGGAGGTTGTCCACAGCCTTGAATGACCTTCCTCGTGATCTCCACCCCAACTCCGAGCTCCAACAACCATCACCACCGAGCTAGAAGGCAGCCAACAGATTCTACAGGAACAGCAGTTTACTTTCAGTTGGACAGCCAAGCTCCACTAATTGAGGAGGCCAGCTTGGCCCTCATCATGTATAAATATTAAGGCTGTAGCCTTCGATGAGACTCTTGAACTTTTGTTATAGATTTTGGATTACGAGCTGTAGCTCTGTTTTTGCTCTTTGTAAGCCAATTTTGGCATGTTGTTAGACTCATGATTATGATCTTTTAATAAAAGGCAGGCAGATTTGGATTTGATTCTGAGTTCTTAGGGGAGCTATAGCTCTCAGGTTAGGGCCCAACCTAAGAGCAATAAACCTCCTTCTTTTTGTATTGTTACTTGTCTTTCTTTTATCATTGCATTTCTTTCCTTTACATGCACTTGAAAAATACAGTTTGCTGAGTTGACTGTTTCGGTTTGGTTATGTAGGTTAGTTTCATGAATGCAGTTGTTTCAGTAGTTCAAAATTAGCGTAGGGAGATTGAAGTTACGTTGAGTTCAAAAAGGTTGAATGCATGCTCACTTTCACCTCTGTTTGGGGACCGGAAGTGTAGACCGTGCCAACTGCCAAAAAACACTGTTTTAACATATGCATGCAAGTATTGATGTAATGTTTTCGATTGAAGAATTGTCCATGCGATTTTATCTTGAGTAATGACTCTTTGGTTTAGCATCATGCATGAATTCCCTTCAACTTACATTGCTTCTCTTTGATTCCTAATAAAGCAGTTAGAATAGGTTGGTGAACTTTCGTTTACATGCAAGATAAGGGTGATTTGTTTCATTTACACTGCGCAGCACCAATTCATCGTGTTCTTATCCTTCTGAACCGTGCCTAAGCCACCTACTCATCCTCTATTCAGCTCATTTACCTTCCAACCCTTCTATTATCCACGTTGCCTCAACTTTTCGGCCTTCCATTGCCTCTACCCTTCTATCGACCAACCAGCTCTATCCACTCTCTCTCCATCTCATCCCTCTGTCCATAGGTCATCACAAGCTCCTCTTTCATCTTACCCATCCATCCATACAGCTCCTTCACTCCTCCATCACCCAAAGCTCCGACTGTAGAACATCCTGTAGAAGTTAGCAAACATCCTGTAGAAATCCCGAGTTTCCTGTAGGATCCCCTGCAGACATCCTGTAGAAGCCTGCAAACCCGGTTGCCAAGCACCTGAACGTTGTGGACTTCTGTGGAATGATGTGAGGGATCCCCTGGAACCTCTCAAAGCCCTCTTGACCGTTCCCAAGCCTTCCTCCCTTCAAACTACCCCTGCACAGTCAAGACCCAGTAAGAAGCACAATCACGATAACTCCACCCACTTGAGAAAAAATACAAAAACGTGTTCTCTTCAATGGAAGTAGTTTAAATTCATGCATCTCATCTCACTAGAAGTAATGGCATCATTTCTAGAAGTTGCATTCCCACCATTGCATCATAAAGATTAAGCTAGTAAGATTAGGGTTTACTAGGGTTTCCATGTTTGGTTGGCTTTCAGTTCATTCTTGCAAAGTAGGTTAATTTCCTTTGAGATAGCCTTCGTTCATCGTTTAGAAAGCTTCTTCTGAGAAAATATAGAAGTTGGCTTCAGCCCTAGCGGACTTGTGCCAGCTGACCAAGTGACAGCTGCGACAAGAGCTAGTACTTATGCATACAGCACCGTCGCTTCCAAGTTTGTTACGAACTACCGGGTTGATAAAATTAGAGAAGGAAGCTCCAGGAGTTGTAGCATTATTGCTACAATACTGGAGCCCACCATCTTTTTGGCGCCGTTGCCGGGGAAGCGTCAGAGTATTAGTAATTGTTTCTTTTCTTCTATTTTCCTACTCTCGCCTTCTGCCAAGTAGTTTATTTCATTTCCATTCTGCAAAAGTAGCATAGACATTTCCTGCTTTCATAGATTAGCATTTCAATTCTGCAATTTCATTTCTGCAAGCATAGATTAGCCTTTCAATTCTATAAGCGTAGACTAGCATTTCCAATCCTGCAATTCCATTTGAGCAAAGTAGATTAGTCCTTTCCTGCTTTCATTTCAATTCTGCATTTTTATTTCAGCAAGATAGTTAGTTGTAGATCAATCTGTTTCAGTTTTGCAGGTACCAAAGAAAAAACAAAAGCAATCAAAAAGTCTTTCCATTTCATGCCTTGTAGGAACCGAGATAAAACAGGCAAATTCCTACCCAACACCCCCACCACATCACTGAGTCACCCTTCTCTCTTCTTCGGTGACAGTGATCCAGAAGAACCTACAGGTGAACCTCCTGAGATATACGAAGATCCTATAGTAGAAGAAGAATTAGAGACCATCCCATCTGAAGCTATGGCTGACAATAGAAGAGAAGATGAGAGAATAGAAGGTGCCTTCCCCATCCGAGAAACCAATGGAGACATGAAAATGAAAAACATTAGTCCCTCCGCTCTGCCTCACTTCCATGGACTGACTACTGAAGATCCTGATACCTTCCTGTTTGAGTTTGCTGTCCTTTGTAGAACCTATGACTATATTGAAGATGAGCAGAAGCTGAAACTCTTCCCTTCCACTCTTAAGGATGCAGCATTACGCTGGTTCATGGGCTTACCTGGGAATAGTATCACCACTTGGGCTCAGATGCAGCAAGATTTCAATACCAAGTACCGGGACTACTGTAGGTCCAAGGAAACCAAGGGAGAAATCTTTCAGATGACCATGGGAAATGATGAGTCCTTAGAGGATTATGAGGAGAGGTTCCAACTTAGCTATAAGCGGGCCAGGTGCACACTTGACCCTGAATCCCTCAAGTTGGTCCTGCTCTGAGGAGTCCCTGAAGACCTTTT
The DNA here is from genome assembly GCA_031772625.1 of Pinus tabuliformis. NCBI lineage: Eukaryota > Viridiplantae > Streptophyta > Pinopsida > Pinales > Pinaceae > Pinus > Pinus tabuliformis. The sequence continues at coordinate 1,112,613,354 of CM062818.1, forward strand.
AGATACCCTTCATATGTTAGCTGGGGGAGATATTTACCAGCTGCCTTATGAGGACATCAAGACTGTGTTCAGAAACCACTCTAGGGTAGCCCGGAAACGAGGTAGAGGAAACCCTCTCTCAGCTGGTATTCCTTTTTCCAAGCATGAATTTGCAAATCAATTAGAAGATCTTAAGAGTGAGGTGAGACAGACCATCGCCATGCAACTGGACACATTCAGGATCCAGCAGAAGAAGGAAGAAGCTGAGAGGGCCTTGGCTATCTTCTGCCCTAGATGTACAAGGAGACACCCTAAGAACGAATGCCCATTGCATTCGGTTGAAGTGTGCTTCGTTTGTGAGGAGGACCATCCCACAAATCAATGTCCAACCTTACCTGGGTTTAAAGCTATGTACCAAGGGGCAGAAGCTTCCACTGAACCTCTCTATTTCCTCAACCAAAGGAGGCCACAAGGACCTAGACCTTACCAGCAGGGGATGCAAGGGGCACCTCAAGCTTATTACAGCCCCAACCAATCGACTCCTATGCCTTCCTGGGGTCCCCCTGCTCATCCTTCCTGGTCTATGCCTCCTCCATGGTCTTATCCACCTCAGTACCCTACTCAACCCACTACTCATTCACATCATTCACATGCGCAACCACAGCCTCAGTGGCATGCACCTCAGTCGGGGTGGAGGCCCCAGTACAACACTCCTCCCGCCATTTTGCCTCCACCACCAGTTCAACCTCAACCATTACCTCCTGCTCCTCCAAGGCAACCTCAAATGCCTGCTCAACCGAACTCGAACCCCAACAATAGACAGGCCCAACAGGTAGACACTAGGGAAACATCATGCCCTACCTATGCTGTAGAGATCCAGGAGATCAATCTTCGATCTGGAAAGACTCTTCCAGATCGCCAACCTCCTCCCCCAGAGGACGAGGAGGACAAACAGGAAAGTGAACCAAAGGCTATTCCACCCTTTCCTGAGAGACTAATAGCCACCACACAACCCAACCCAGAGGAGGATGAGCTTCTGGGAGAGCTCAAGCAGTTGTGGGTGAAAATACCACTTCTCCAAGCCATCAAGGATGTGCCAATATACAACAAACTGGTTAAGGAAAAGTGTTTCAAACACCCAGGCACGCGAAAGAGAGATGCTTCAACCATCAATGTCTTAGGACAACTGTCTGACCTTATGTTAGGACAAGTCATCTGCCCAAAGTACCTAGATCCTGGGAGTCCTGTAGTAGATGTCCACATCAATGGCACCATCATACCTCACACCTTGATTGATCTGGGGGCTACCATTAATGTGATGACCAGGGATACCATGCTCAAACGCAATCTTCAGGGTTCCTTGAGGAAGACCTCGACAGTACTGCAACTAGCAGATCGCTCCACTGTGACTCCCGAAGGGATTGTGGAGGATGTCTTGGTCTCTGTCGACTCTTGGGAATACCCTGCAGATTTCTTGGTTCTGCAACCCAAGGCAAATCTTACTGGATATCCTCTCATTTTGGGAAGGCCTTGGTTAGCCACTGCAGATGCTTACATCAGTTGCCGTGCAGGAAACATGACCATCAAAAACGGTCCTATGTCTAAGCAGCTAGTCCTATATCCTCCTGCCCAACCCTCCTTAGAGCATGACTTACCACTGTGGTTGGAGGAAGGAGAAGAGGATGAGGTGTACTCAGCACCTTTGTGCACCCTAGATACCACTAGAAGAGACCCCCCAACCGAGGATGACTTGATTGAGACTTTGATCCAGAATCCACCTTCCAGTGCACTATCCTTAGAGAAATTGGTGGAGGACGCCCAAGCCAACACCTTAGTGGACCTTTGTACCACCAACCCTGTTACTCCCAGAGTCAAGAATGTGGAGTTCGGCCCTGAGAGAACGTTAAAGATCAACTCCTCCCTATCTCCTTCCCAGGAAAAGGAGCTGTGTAGCCTGTTGGCCAGTCACCTAGATGCTTTTGCTTGGAGCTATAAGGAGATGAAAGGAGTCCATCCCTCGGTCTGTACCCATCACATATACATCAAAGAGGGTTGTAAACTGGTTAGGCAACCTCAGAGGAGAATGAATCCAGCCCTTAAGGACATTGTCAAGGAAGAATTGAAAAAACTGTTGGATGCCGGATTCATTTACCCCATCTCAGACAGTGAATGGGTGTCCCCTCTGGTGTTGGTTCCCAAGAAAAATGGGAAGTGGAGAATCTGTGTGGACTACCGAGAACTGAACAAAGCTACCAAGGAAGACCATTTCCCTCTACCTTTCATAGATCAAGTGTTGGATGGACTGGCAGGAAAGAAGTTCTTCTCTTTCCTGGATGGGTTTAGCGGGTACAACCAAATCCAAATCAGCCCGGAAGACCAAGATAAGACCACCTTCACTTGTCCTTGGGGTACCTTTTCCTACCGAGTTCTTCCCTTTGGGCTATGCAATGCTCCTGCTACCTTCGAGAGAGCTGTCTTGAGCATCTTCTCGGAGCTGGTCCATGATGCGGTGGAAATCTATATGGATGACTTCACTCCTTATGGGTCCAACTTCCAGGAAGCATTGTCCAATCTAGGAAAGGTCCTAACCAAATGCATTGAGATGAATCTGTCCCTTAGTCCCGAAAAATGTGAATTCCTGATGACTGAAGGGATTGTGCTAGGCCATACCATTTCTTGCCAAGGGTGACAAGTGGATCCTAACAAAATTTCTCTCATCAAGAAGGTTCCACCTCCCCAAAAGGTAAGGGATGTCTGGAGTTTCTTAGGATTAGCAGGGTATTACAGGAGATTCATTAAAGACTTCAGCAAGCTAGCCTCGCCATTGTTTGGTCTGTTGGCAAAAGATGTGGAGTTTAAATGGACTGACGATTGTCAGAGGGCTTTGAATGAATTAAAGGACAAGTTGGTGTCAGCCCCAATCCTGAGAGGTCCAAACTGGGCCCTACCTTTCCACATCCACACTGATGCCTCAAACAAAGCCATAGGGGCAGCTTTAGGACAAGTTGAACAAAAACTTCCATATGCCATTTACTTTGTTAGCAAAAACTTGTCCAAAGCCGAACTGAATTACACTGTAACCGAGAAAGAATTCTTGGCTGTGGTCCATGCACTGAACAAGTTCCGACATTATATTACTGGCTATCAAACCTTTGTACATACGGATCATGCTCCAATTAGATATTTAATGAATAAACCAGATGTGAATGCCCGTATTATTAGATGGTTACTTTTGTTGCAGCAGTTTGACTTGACCATTGTTGACAAACCAGGTAAAGAAAATGTTGTTGCTGACTTTTTATCTAGATTGGATTTGTCTGCAGATGAGGATGGAACAGTGGATGACCAGATGCCCGATGAACATCTGTTTGCTATCTCAGTACTCTCTCCATGGTTTGCTGATATGGCAAACTACCTTGTTTCAGCAGAGTTCCCTCCGCACCTATCTTCAAGAGAGAAGAGCAGAATCATCAGAAAAAGTGCCTCATTTACTTGGATCGGGGGCAATCTGTTCAATCTTGGCCCTGATCAGATCTTAAGGCGTTGTATAAGGGAGGAGGAAGTCTTTGATATCCTCCTCACTTGTCATGATGGACCTTGTGGAGGACATTTTGCAGCAAAGAGGACTGCCTTCAAAATCCTGCAGGCAGGCTACTATTGGCCCACACTTCATCAAGATGTCAGAAGATATATCAGCCAATGTGACCGATGCCAAAGAATGGGGAAACCGACTCCAAGGGATGAAATGTCTCTCCAACCTCAAGTGACTCTCGAGCCATTTGAGAAGTGGGGTATGGATTTTGTGGGTCCAATCAACCCTCCTTCGAGGCAAAGGTCTTACATCATTGTGTGCATTGACTACCTGACAAAGTGGGCAGAGACTAAAGCAATCAAGGCAGCAACAAAAGAGAAGGTGGCCGAGTTCTTAAGAGAAAACATCTTCTACAAATTTGGCTACCCAAGAGAGCTGGTCACCGATCAAGGGAGCCAGTTCACATCCAACTTGATTGAAGACCTGCTAGCTCACCACAAAATCAGGCATAGGACTTCCACCCCTTATCATCCACAGGAAAATGGGCAAGTGGAAGTCACCAACAGAGCATTGGAAGGGATTTTGACTAAGGTGGTGAGCAACAGTAGGAAAGATTGGGCAGATCGCCTGGTTGAGGCCACATGGGCTTACAACACCACCTGGAAGACCACCACCGGCTTCACACCTTATGAGCTGGTCTATGGGAAGAAAGCTTTGTTGTCCATTGAGTTTGAGTACAACACTTTGAGGATGGCAGCTCAGCTAGATCTAGATCTCAGCCATGCACAACAAGAAAGGTTATTGCAGCTGAATGGACTGGACGAGCACCGGATGCAGGCCCTCCTTCACTCAGAAGTGGTTCAACTTCAGAGAAAGGTGTGGCATGACCAACACCTCCATGACAAGCAATTCCAGCCGGGAGATTGGGCCTTGTTGTATGACTCCAGATACAAAGATTTCAAGGGGAAGCTGAGAACCAGATGGCTAGGACCATATGCAGTGGAAAAATGCCATGACAATGGATCTGTTCTTATTCGAACCATTGATGAGGAAGCCATCCCCATGCTTGTCAATGGGCATCGCTTGAAGATCTACAGGAAGACTCTCTCAAGACAAGAGTTCATCAAAACTATGGAGAAATCAGTTTTGGTCATAGAGAAGGGTTCTGCCTCTGCTTTAGGCATACCTTGAAAGATCTAAAAAAAAATAAAAAATAAAAATAAAATAATAAATAATAAAGGTCCTTGGGTGAAAACCTTTCTGAGGCTCCCAAGGCAGGTGGTAGGGGTGAAAACCTCATTGAGGCGCCCCTATTGTCTTTCAAAAAAAAAAAAAAAAGAGATTTGAAAAAGATCCTTGAGTGAAAACCTCTCTGAGGCGCTTAAGGCAGATGGCAAGGGTGAAAACCTCATTGAGGCGCCCCTGTTATCTTTAAAAAAAAAAAAAAAAAAAGAAAAAAAAGAAGCAAAAAGATAGGGACAGCAAGTTCATAATGTGAAAATGCATGCAAGTTGCAGGTGTTCTATGAAGGTGAGGAGGACTCTTAATGCAAAGCCAAAGATCCTTATCATGCTGCCAGGAGACCTCACCAGCACCTCCTCCAAGAATACTCATCTCCTCCAAGGTATGTGCACAATTTCATCATGGCTTGAGTCTTCTACAGGAAGATGCAGACTTTCTACAGGAAGATGCAGACTTTCTACAGGAAGGTGCAGACTTTCTACAGGAAACGCAACCTTTCTACAGGAAGTTCTGTATTTCTGCAGGAAACTTCTTGTAGAAGTTCGGGACGGCCCAGAATTCATTTTATGAGGAGATCTAACGACCGAGGATCGGTTTGGATGCATGCAAGCTACTGTTGTCACCCTTATACATTGCTGTCACCTCCTTCTACCATCCCTGTCGACATGCAATGAAGTTACCTGCACCATCAAAGCAGATCATTGAGTTATCAAGAGAAAAGCAATTTTTGAGATGAAAAAAACGCTGAGATGTCATACCATATCCATCCCAGCCATCCATGAGCTTTGTGAGCGTGATTGTGGGGCCATTGCCTTCGTCGTGCAGCATGCACCCGAGGAGGAAGAAACTGTTACAGGACATCCTGCAGGAGTCCCGTAACAGTTAAGCCCGCTAGAGTGCACACCATATACAATGAAAACGCGGGCGCATGCAGCTGAAGCATCCAATCCAGCGTCAGCGGCCTATGAATGTGAACCTCCGGGCCTGTGCAGATCAAGCAGCAGCAACCAAATCCACTCATCGTCGTCCAAGAGCCTGAACAATCGTGTTGCAGCCACACAGGTAAGTGTCTCGACCCTTTCTTCTGACGAATTGCATGAATTTTACTTTGAAAATGTTTGCAAAGTGTGAAATGGATGGGTTGAGCGGTTGTATGGTCAATCGATTGGCCACGTCGACCAGTCAGCTGGTCGAGCCGGATGTGTGAATGGTGGCCGTGGAAAAAACGGGCAGTGGACACGTGAGAACCGTCCACTCGGGGAGAAACGAGTTCTAACGAGAATGGCGACGGCGGATCTGCGGGAATGATGCGGCAGTAAGTAAACTTGCAGAAGAATGATGGTGTGACGTCATCCAACGGTCCGGCAGGGACAACTCACCCCTGCGCCACGGATTCCGCCGATTCAAATCTAATCGGCTAGATTATCAACCTCGTGCATTTATCATTCACCATTTGCGACTCGAGTGATCATCCGGATCCCTCTGCAGCCCGACACTCCGAGTCTTTGGCCATCAGAATGCCTGTGAAGCTACAGCAAGAGCGCAGACCCACTGCAGTATCCCCCGGAAATCGCGCGCTGCTCCTACAGGAAAGCTGTTTCTACAGGAAGTCGGGTTCCTCACGTCAAAAGGTGGCGGATTAAAAAGGTAAGCCTGAACTCTCCATGCAATTGGTTTTTGAAGGTGGCATAATCGTCGCCTACAGTCTGGTCGAAGAAAATTGTTGCAATTGTTGTCTGCCGTGCATGAACTGTCGTCCTACAGGATGTCAGTGTAATTAGCTATGTTAAAGGTTTGCAGGGGGTAAGCTTTGTGAATTATGTGCATGACAGAGGCGTAATCCTACGCTCTGTCCCAGTAGACCGAATTTCTTTCCCATTTGCCACCTCCAGCTAACACAACAGTTTTTCACCATGCCGGGTGGGTTCATCAAAAGGGAGCCCACTGATTCAGCGAAGTTAAGAGGAAATCCTGAGGTGGTGGAGCTCTTCACATGAGCACAATGGATATCCTTCTGTGAGAAATTGCAGGGCTATGACGACGAAGTGGCAGAAGAGTTTTTGCAAGCTCTGAGGCCGAAATCTAAAATGTTGGCCACCGTTACCTTCAGGGGTCTAAGCCTCAAACTCACCCCACAATTCATCAGCTGAGTTACGAAGCTCCCAATGGGATTACCATGGGATAAAGAAGAAAGGAAATTGAGCCAACAAGCTAAGAAAGAGTTCTTTCCACCAGAGGAGGAATTCTCAGAAGACAAAAATGGGGTTCGTAGAACTAGTTTACTGCCACCATGGAATGAAGTGATCCTGCAAATTATGAAGTACATCACCTGCGAAGGCCGTTTTAGCATTGTATACGGGTACCACTTTCGGTTACTCACTGAATTATGGCACCAGATGGATCTACCTGTAGAAAACAAACTCAGTCTCCCTTACTTTCTACTACAGTCTCTGATTGAGTGTGCAACCAAGCTGAAAGAAGGCATACCATACCAGGTAGCCCACCATGGACTGATCAAACTCCTCGTGGAGGATGCGCTCCACACATACAAGGTTCCTCTCTCATGGGAAGCCTTCAGAAATTTGACAAAGGACGGGGACATAAAGATGCTAACCGAAGAGCTCGGTTCTTCTAGCAGTGAGGAGAAAGAGTCAGTGGCCGCAGTAAAGAAAGAAAAAGGCCAAAAGACCCCGACCATAGAGTAGAAGAAAAAGCAATAGAAGGAACAAGAGAAAAAGGATGACAAGGAGAAAGATGACACACCCATCTTGACAGCAAGAGAGAAAAGGTTGCAAGGCAGAGTGGACAAGGCTGAGGAGGTCCACATCAGCAAGAGTGCCTCGACAACGACCGCAACCAAGTCAAAAAGCAAAACTCATACAGCAAAGCAAACCAAGGCGGCGACACCTGTTTCTACAGGAAAGCCGAAACCGGCTTCTACAGGAAGCCCAAAAATTGCTGAAAAAGGGTCTTCTACAGGAAGCCCAAAAATTATTGAAAAAGGGTCTCCTACAGGAAGCCCGAAATTGACTAAAACAGGGTCTTCTACAGGAAACCCTGAAAAAGTGAAACCCAAGGAGAAGAAAGCTGACATTCGTGAAAGGGAGGCAGCAGCTGTGCTGGTCGGCCTCAGCACACCTCCTAAGCCAAAGGAGAAGAGAAAGAGGGATACCCCTCTATACTTTGAAGCTCGAAGAAGTATGAGAATAAAGACGGGCAAGCCACAACCTACATCCAACAGCCAAATCACTACAGGGGATGCCCCTACTTCACCCAGTGAGAGGTCCCCCTCGAAGATATCAGTCACCTACGAGAGGGGGAGCCCAAAAACAACTACTTGGAAGGGAAGGTTAGACCAATCGGTTTCAAAAGCCCGGATCAAGGTCAAGGAAACAGAGAAGAGGGAAGGAGCGGCACCCTCATCACCACCAAGGGCAGAACAGGCAGAGCCACCAAGAGTAGGAAAGAAAGAGCGTATTCCGGAGCCTAGTTCTCGGCCAAGGACAAGGAGCTGGAGCAAAATTGCTCAAGGATGAGCAAATATTTTAGCTGGGGGGTGATGATGAGCCCCAAATTTTGGTAACAATTTGGGCTCATTTGGCCTACTTACCTTGCTCAACCCTTCATTTTTTATCACTTATGCATCATTTCTTAGTATATTCGTGTTATTTGTAGGAAGAAGGGCAGTCATTATGCCTATGTGGCTAATACATGATGATTTCAGGTTTTTTGACATTAAATGGAGCAAAGACCACGCAAATGAAGACAAGGAGACAGCCAAGGTGGCATTGCGGGTTTATAGGGAGGTTGTCCACAGCCTTGAATGACCTTCCTCGTGATCTCCACCCCAACTCCGAGCTCCAACAGCCATCACCACCGAGCTAGAAGGCAGCCAACGGATTCTACAGGAACAGCAGTTTACTTTTAGTTGGACAGCCAAGCTCCACTAATTGAGGAGGCCAGCTTGGCCCTCATCATGTATAAATATTAAGGCTGTAGCCTTCGATGAGACTCTTGAACTTTTGTTATAGATTTTGGATTACGAGCTGTAGCTCTGTTTTTGCTCTTTGTAAGCCAATTTTGGCATGTTGTTAGACTAATGATTATGATCTTTTAATAAAAGGCAGGCAGATTTGGATTCGATTCTGAGTTCTTAGGGGAGCTATAGCTCTTAGGTTGGGGCCCAACCTGAGAGCAATAGACCTCCTTCTTTTTGTATTGTTACTTGTCTTTCTTTTATCATTGCATTTCTTTCCTTTACATGCACTTGAAAAATACAGTTTTCTGAGTTGACTGTTTCGGTTTGGTTATGTAGGTTAGTTTCATGAATGCAGTTGTTTCAGTAGTTCAGAATTAGCGTAGGGAGATTGAAGTTACGTTGAGTTCAAAAAGGTTGAATGCATGCTCACTTTCACCTCTGTTTGGGGACCGGAAGTGTAGACCGTGCCAACTGCCAAAAAACACTGTTTTAACATATGCATGAAAGTATTGATGTAATGTTTTCGATTGAAGAATTGTCCATGCGATTTTATCTTGAGTAATGACTCTTTGGTTCAGCATCATGCATGAATTCCCTTCAACTTACATTGCTTCTCTTTGATTCCTAATAAAGCAGTTAGAATAGGTTGGTGAACTTTCGCTTACATGCAAGATAAGGGTGATTTGTTTCATTTACACTGCGCAACACCAATTCATCGTGTTATTATCCTTCTGAACCGTGCCTAAGCCACCTACTCATCCTCTGTTCAGATCATTTTCCTTCCAACCCTTCTATTATCCACGTTGCCTCAACTTTTCGGCCTTCCATTGCCTCTACCCTTCTATCGACCAACCAGCTCTATCCACTCTCTCTCCATCTCATCCCTCCGTCCATAGGTCATCACAAGCTCCTCTTTCATCTTACCCATCCATCCATACAGCTCCTTCACTCCTCCATCACCCAAAACTCCGACTGTAGAACATCCTGTAGAAGTTAGCAGACATCCTGTAGAAATCCCGAGTTTCCTGTAGGATCCCCTGCAGACATCCTGTAGAAGCCTGCAAACCCAGTTGCCAAGCACCTGAACGTTGTGGATTTCTGTGGAATGATGTGAGGGATCCCCTGGAACCTCTCAGATCCCTCCTGACCGTTCCCAAGCCTTCCTCCCTTCGAACTACCCCTGCACAGTCAAGACCCAGTAAGAAGCACAATCACGATAACTCCACCCACTTGAGCAAAAATACAAAAACGTGTTCTCTTCAATGGAAGTAGTTTAAATTCATGCATCTCATCTCACTAGAAGTAATGGCATCATTTCTAGAAGTTGCATTCCCACCATTGCATCATAAAGATTAAGCTAGTCAGATTAGGGTTTACTAGGGTTTCCATGTATGGTTGGCTTTCAGTTCATTCTTTCAAAGTAGGTTAATTTCCTTTGAGATAGCCTTCGTTCATCATTTAGAAAGGTTCTTCTGAGAACATATAGAAGTTGGCTTGAGCCCTAGCGGACTTGTGCCAGCTGACCAAGTGATAGCTGCGACAAGAGCTAGTACTTGTGCATACAACACCGTCGCTTCCAAGTTTGTTACGAACTACCGAGTTGATAAAATTAGAGAAGGAAGCTCCAGGAGTTGTAGCATTATTGCTACAATACTGGAGCCCACCACAAGCCTCTGAAACATTTCCTTACCTCTCCTCCGAATGTTTGCACAAACAATCACATAGTTACATCTTCCTCATCAATCTCATGTAAGTCACAAAAATCTGCCATTCTGTCTATGTGTTGCTGAGCAGAAACACTTTGAGGAGTGCCATCAAATATAGGAATCTTACTCTGATAATCCGCGGGCATATCATGCAAATCTTGAGGAAGAGCGAGAGGAGCAAACCGAGCAGCCATTGCTCTAGGCAGATTTAGTCTGGGAGTTGTTGGTGGTGTAGATGTAACTAAAGTATGAGGAGTCTGAGGAGGTGTATGTGGAGGAGAAGCGATGCGAGATGAGGAAGGAGAATTCACTATGGATTGTTGATATGTGATTATAGGTTGCAGGGGAATAGTGGGAATGAAAGGCGGTTCGGTGGGATTTTTCGAAGCGGAAGCCGTGACAACAGATCCAATATTCGCAGATGCAGCTTCTAGGAAATCAACAAGATTTGCAGCCTGAATGTCACTCTGAAGGTGCCTCAAGATAAAATTTTCAATTAATTTATTATGTTTTTAAACTTTAAGAGCTGCAACAAAGTCAGGATTTGGAACAAGAGAATCAAGTGCACTTTCGGATTCAGTTTTAAACAGTGACAATTCAAATTTCTCATCAAAGTCAAGTTCTTCAAGATACTTAAAAATCGCAGGACAAGAATGAGACTTAAACAAAGGGATTATGGAACTTTCTTGTCGATGTATTCTCGCAATCAGATTTGGATTCTCATATATCAAAGGTGGATCTAGATCAGGATTTAATCTCATGTATCTTCTTGAAGCCAGTGTGGAATTATTCAGAACAATCAAAGGGACACAAAAAATTTCAGCCTATCAATTTGCTAGACTCAACCATCCAAGGTCTAGAACAAATAAGTGTACTGGGGTAAATTGTAAATGAAATGCTACATTCACAAGCTCACCGGAGATCGACTGAAGCAGCGTTTATCTACTTTCGCTTATGCATAGCAAAAGAATTTTGAAGGCTACCTGGCATGACTTCAGACTCCGTCTAAGACTCATGAAACGAACACATCATCTAGCAAACAATAACAATTTTTCTTTCCCCAGTATGGTCGCCACTATGTTAGCGCTCAAATCCGCCTCAGGCTGAGGAAGGCAAAACTCGAGGCCACATCAAACCAAGCTCAGCCTCGTAGCTAGCCCTACAAGGACAGGAGAGGGCTCTCTCCGGGTCTATCTCGGAAAAAGGTCTTTAAAGAGGCTGAGATGACTCAAATTTAATACTGATTTTAGGCTAGTAAAGAGATAGGAAGGTTTGTTTTAGATTTCTGAGTTTTTTGTTGGAGAAATGGGAAAACCAATTTTGGGTGCGGGGATTGAGGTCAGATTTTTGCAGAGATCGAGTTGGGGCGAGGTAGGAAATAGTATTGATGCCTTTGATCAGGTGTATGGATGGATCAAAATGACAAGAAGTTGAAGAGGGCAAAAGTGAATATGGATCCTCTTCAAATTGACGAAAACATGGAAAATCAAACAAACTTAAAGGCAGAGCATAACAATCTATGGATTCTACCTTAACAATTCATTTGTTCAATTGTAGAAGATGAAAGAAGGAAAATGATACACATTAACAACTTAAAATTATAGAAAGAAACACACCATCGACACACAAAGCCACAAGGATCTCAACAGGTGCTGCAAAATCTCTGATCTTTCCTTAGCCCAAATGTGAAAAAATATGTACAATAGTGTCCAAAATCTTCCCAAGAGTCCAACCTGTGCTACTGAATGAAAATTTACATATATAGATCAAGCTAACCTCATTCCCTACCCTCTAGGGGTCGATATCCTCCTTCTAAGAGCAGTTTCAACAAATTCTAAACATGGAGCAGGAATCTAGATGACCAAAACAACCTGCCTCTAAAAAGAAGGAAACTGATTCATTACATTAATTGTTTGCTAATTTGTAAATGAATCATCTAGAAGAAGGTATATAGGTGCCATGTTACCTTACATACATCAAATTACATCATGTTGGGTCAAAAATTACATCAAGGAGTGAAACTGGTGAAAACTGGCTGAATTCCTGAGCTGGAGGATGAAAACTGGACAAAAAACCCCAATGCGTAGTGCACTTTTAGCCTATTTTTGGGGCACTTCCCGACATCCAAATTGAGCTCATGATAGCTCGTTGGAAAGCCCTGGATGTCTAATTTCCAACCCAATTATAATTTTCCAATTTGGAGCTCATTTTCCCCTCCAAAACTGCATTCTCCCAGAAGTACTTCCTGCTGTTGCAAAAGGTGGTAGCAAGGTGGTTTTCATGGTGTTTTTAGGCCTTTTGATCATCCAGAACTTGATGAAATGCCTTGGAAATAACTGAGCATGTATATTTCATCATGAAAAACCCAAAAATATAAGGTTTTTCTCCAGCAAGTGCCCCAATCAAAAGCGAGCGCGCGGGCGCGCTACCCATTGAGCGGAAAAAATTGTTTTTTGAGACCAAAAATTTCGAAATGACAAAATTTTCTCCGAATTTGCTCAAATTCGGAGCGAAGATCCTCCATCATGTGTCATGCTCAGCCAGCAAAGCCTCGGCCAAAACTCGAAGTGGATTTAGCCTCTTTCTCCGTTTTAGTGCTTTGCTCAACCTCCTTTGTAAAATCTTCATTTTTGCTTTGCAAACATGCATGCGAGCCCAGTAATGATTCTTCATGTGACGAAGCAAGTCTTTGTCTCTATTGGCCTTCGCCAACAACCCCTCCAAATGTCGGTTGACCTTCTCAAGCAAAAATTGCCGTGCAACAAGTGTCAAATCACCCGGTCTTTTACGGGCCAACCTACGGTCTTCACGGATTCGTTGCAGCTCTATAAGTGTGTGCTCGTCCTCTAACTGTTTATTTCGCTGCTCCAAGTATTTGATCCGACATTCTGCCTTCAACAACTTCTCATTCAATCTATCAATCTCGGTCTTTTGTTTCGAGCTAGGAGAGCTCTTATCCACATCACCCAATGCATCATCAACATCACGACCACCTGAATGGCCCTCCTCATAAATTGGCCTCTTACCTCTATCCTGAACCTGTACCTGTACTGAAGAAGAAGGCGAGACCCCTTCCACATCATGTGGAGATAATACTCGCCGTGTAGCTGCAAATAAGGCCCTGTGGCCTCGCTGATATGTCACACATGCTGGAGCGCTGACATGCTCGGTCTCAGGAATGTCAAACTGATGTGAAGGTCCTCCCTCATCACGAACAATCTCGGGAGGTGGCTGTGGCACTGTGAAAAAGTCGCGAGAAATGAAATCCTCCCAAGTAATGCCTTGCTGTGCCAACTGATGAACCACTACGATCTTGATCAAAGCATAATGATAAATACTCCTGTGCTGCTGTGCTGGGGTCTTCCTTTGTACTAATACAACCATCCTCTCTATGTTTCGAAACATGAAGTATGGGATGTTCATCAGACGTACCCTTGTAAAATGCATCAACAAACAGACATGGTACGCATAAAGACGGGAGAATCTGCCCTCACAACTGAAATACCGAATGATAAGCTTCATCAAGGGTGCAAACTGATCATTCAGGTACTGGAAAGGAAAAACTCTGCTCAAGTGCCTCATATACCCAGGTTTGATGTATGGCTCATAATAAGATTTCTCTAGCTGCTGACGCTTATTCCATTGCTCTCTAATATTTGGTATCCCAGTGGCTTCTGCAATAGTCTCTAGTGACAAAATGAAATTAACTCCAGCAAGGTTTACATGGCCATCATGTAAATGTAGAACAAACAAGCGAGCTAATTCACGATGATGATGAATTTGTGAAATTAGCTCACAATAGTGATAGCAGGACTGGTGGCGAAAACAATCCATTGCAAGTGGGCAAGCCTGCAATTGAGCCAAAGAAGTGGGCTCTTCTCTGAGATGCTTTCCACCTTTGCCACCTCTGCGAGACCTCAGAGGCACATTACCCTCTGTTGTGGAATCATTGTCATTCTCCTGCTCATAAACTGAATCTGTGTCTGACACGGCTTTGAAAACACAATGACTGTAATATATAGGAGGTCTGCAATATGTAGGATGTGTGTTGTAGTTGTGGTGAAATCACAATGTCAATACATACTCAAAGGCCAACCAATCATCATAAGACTTATGCCATAATGGACATTCTGTTTTAATGTATTGGGCATAAAACAGTCATAAGGATAGTTTGACAAATGGACCAAAATATGAAGTGTTGTTGTTTCAAAGCTTACAAATGGGTATGAGGCTATGTTTCACCAAGGGAGAGCAAAAAAAAAATCTTCACCAATCATCCATAAACACCCTTAAGGTAGATTTTGGTGAGGCCTATGGTTTCATTTGTTGACATAGGTTTTCACTTGTTTTTTACATTCAACACATCACACCTCTCTTCAAACACACTATAAACAATATGAAATTGATTGAATCAGTCATAGAACACCTACTTGAAGATTTGGAGGCAATTAGACACGATCTGGGCGCATGAAAATAAAGAAATTTTGTGCTGGACTGAGTGCGTAGTGCACTATCCCAGTGCGTAGCGCATAGCCTGATGCGTAGCGCCCGTGTATTTTTACACTGGCCGCGCTAACCCAATGCGTAGCGCACTGCCCGGTGCATAGCGCACACCTCCAACGCGTAGCGCACCCTCCAACACTGTCCACAAGTATGTAACTCACGGTTTTGGCCTTCAAACGCTTAGACACGATGTTGCTTTAGGAATTTGTGTGCAAATGGACTTGTCCTCCCTTTTTATAAGTAAACAAAATATCTCATTTGATTTAAATTGATTTCAAAAACCCACTTTGTAAGGTTTGGCACTTTTCACTTTTGGTCTTTAAATACAACACTGCTTTTTGATTTTCTCATGCTCTTCTGAGGTTTGGACTAATCATTTTTGTTGATTTTTGCAGGGATCTGGCATTTGGCTTTGGAGAAGATCAGAGACTTGCTCTGAAAACTTTGAAATGACATAAATACAGTTATTTAAAATAACAATTTTTAGTTCCAAAACAGAGTTTTGGACTAAAAATGTTTTATAATGCTCAATGAAACAATCATTAAATAAGAGTCTTTTGACATCAACCTCATGACCTGCAGGGTTTGTTTTATGTATATGCAAAGGACTGACAACCCTAGACTCTAGGACACTTTTATGAGAATGAATGCATGATTAGGGACTTCAGTGATTTTTGAAAAAAGTTATTTTTTCACTAACCCTGCAGGGACAAACATGAGGAAACACTAAACAACTAGACCCCCCTCGTCAGTCAATGGCATGCCCCTAGCAGAATGCAACGAAGTGGAGCAAGCGAGACACCTAAAAATGATATGCAAAAGCAAAAATATCTCTGACAGAGGGCTGTAAGGACCGACTCTAACAAAAGCATCGTCAGATCCCTTTCCTTTATCAGGAGCTTTAGATTTACAGTCCCTTTTGTAGTGCCCTTCCTTTCCGCATTTCTAGCACACCACCTTTATAGGTTTTCCTGGAGATTTAGATCTCCCTCTAGATTTAGATCTCCCACTCGATGAATTATTTTTGTTTCTTTTCTAGGACCGTCCTCGTACAGACAAGGCATCACCATTCTGGCTCTCCATATTTTTCCATCTCACCTCCTCCATCAACGAGTATGAGACTATTTTATCAAACTGCAAGGCAGTTGCATTTCTACCTATTGCAATAACCAGACTATCCCATGAATCTGGTAGAGAACACAACAAACTAATGCACTTATCTTCATCTGAAATTTTGATATCAACAGATGATAACTGACTTACCACAGTATTAAATGCATTCAGATGCTCTCTCACCGAGTCTCCATCTTTCATCCTCAGGTTATACAACTTTTTCCGTAGGAACAATTTATTCACCAGAGACTTAGATTGGTACAAAATCCCTAACTTGTCCCACAAAGCCTTCGCTGTAGATTCCCCTGATACATTCAAAAATACTAAATCTGAGACACACGATCGTCTTGTGCTCTTTGCCTTTCGATCCAACTTCTTCCATTCTTCATCAGACACTCCCGTTGGTTTAGTACCCGGATCTACTGCGATCCACTGATCTTTATCCACCAATAGATCCTCCATCTTAAGTTTCCACAACTCAAAACTCTGACCATTAAATTTCTTGATCTCTATCTTTCCACTGCTCGCCATCTTCTTTCACCACCAGAATCTATCCCGCAGATCTCCCACTGAACAGAGTCTACCACAGGCCCGAGCGAAACCCCTCAGCAACAAAAGTGTCCCCTTGAAGCCAAAACATCTTTGATACCAAATGTAGGTTTTGACCTCGAACAGAAATTACTTGCATACGAATTCTAGAACATAGAAAATAAACAATGCGAGAGCATAAAACACATATACATAGAGATTTTCCCCTCGATCCCAAAACTGGGACTACCAGCTTGATTTTTCATTATGTTCCTTTCAATGTTACAATACATATTTATACATGTCGAAGCATCCAATACCATGGACCGAAAACCATCGTGTCCAAGACCATGGAACGAAAAACCATCGCGTCCAAAACCATGTGTGAAAATCATGCACAAAACCATAGGTAGGTCCGCCCAACCTAACATAGGGTCCAAAACCAAAATTTTCTGGGGCGCTGCCCCAGACCCCATAGAGTGGGGTTACCTGCACCCCTCAAACCCCCTGTGACTCCCCCCGCCGCTACATACTCGGAGCAATGAAGGGGGGGCTCCGCCCCCATTCTAACCCCCTGGTTAACTATGTGGGCTAGTCATGGAAAGAATATAACACAACTCAACATGTCTAATATCTAGCGAAATAGTCCACGAGGATGCAAAAATGGTAATAGAAATTACAACACATTCTCAATATGATAAGTACCAAATAATTGAAATAGTTCAACTACTTTATCACATATGAAAGAAAAAATGAATTACAAACATTCAAAGAATAATCATACAAATATCCATAATCCATGCATGAAGAACGTGCTGGCCCATAGGGCTTCTTATATTAAGTAAAATTTCCAAGAGACATGTACACTCCTTACTCCTCAAAATAACTAGCTTATCTCTCTAATGCCTTGCAGGAAGAGCGAAGGGGAAAATACCTTTGCTCTTAAAATGAGGGTGTATATATAACAATGAGGAAGTGATGCTTCACCTTCCTTATGACTCTTCATCTACCCTCATGACTATTTGAATTCCTATGACTTTTCAACTTTACATGACTCTTCATATTCCATACATGTCCTTTGGACTTCCACTTTACAATACATTTTCGAAACATAATTTACATCATTAACCAAAATGGTGTGGCATGTGAAAACTCATGACATGACATTGCTGACATAGACTGCTTGATGATGTGGAAATGTCAAGCCATTGCTGCTACTATGTGTTGTAGGTCTTCTTGAGAATTCTCTTCTTTTCACCTCCACATGGCTTGGTGATAAGGGATCTTCAATGATCTCAAGTCTTGAATGGTGATCGAAAATTGGTGTCCCTTTGATTTCTCTTGATTGATTAGCTTGCGTACTCAACTACAAGATGGTCTTTCAGCATGTTGCACTCCTTCATCTCCTTCTTCATCATCTTTCAATGGCATAATAAGGTACCTGTTTCTGCAATTCAATCATGATGAGACGTCATCAGTCCGAAAACAACCTAGTCTAAGGTTGTGCATGTTGATCCATTGATTGAGCCGGTACTAGATGGGATGCTGGGAAAAGGGATCAATGAATGCTTAGTTGCGCAGTTCAATTAGGCAAGGGGAGCCTTGAGCCTTGAGACTTCACAGTTCAGGCTAGGCTAAGGCGAAAAACTGCACATTTTTGAGGGTCAGTGTGACAGGCTGAGGGGATGAGAAATGGGTGAGCACATTACATAGTTCTGGGAGACAAGAGAGGCTAGGCCATTGTGTAGTTGTGCAGTTTAGGAGTTCAAGGATGAGCTTGAGGCCATAGACTGCGTAGTACGTAGTTAAGGTCGGGTTGGGAGAAGGAATTTCACAATTCTAGGAGTCAAGGCCATGGCTTGAGCACAAAAAATGCATAGTGCAATAGTCCTGGGAGGAAGGAACTGCGCATTGCGCAATGCCAAGAGGAAAGGTCAAAATAGAGGACTGAGACTACACAATGCACAATTCAAGCAGGTTGAGTGAAGCTAGGTTGCTTGGTCAGGAATTTTTGAGAAAAATGACCAAGTGCAAGATCAGTGAGGCTGATGTGAAAAATGCTAAAACTTGAACTGTGATCACACACTTAGAATGATTGATGAAATTACAACATAGATCATCCAGGACACATGACAATGTATTTCCCTCCATGCAACATCTTTACAACAACTTTATGACAAGTGTGAAACTTAAGATACACTTTGCGATGACCGTGATGACACTTGTGTGACAATGCTTACAACTTTGGAGATGAGTGCGACGAGTGTTTACATGGTTAGAACAACTCATCTACAAAAAGGTGACCTCTTGAAACCACCAAAAAAAGCTTGTGTAAATGATTCGACAACTGAAATGAGAAAATATGACTTTTTTCCTATCTTGCAAAAGGGGACAAAAACTCCTCAAGAAAACACATGGAATGAGTTTCAAATTTTGTGATGAAAATGTACAAGACCAAGGAAGGCTATGAAATTGAGAATAAGACAAAATTTTGGAGGGTGTTATAATAGTGACAACACTTGGCGACACACTGGTAGAATTCTAGCTTCTCTACCTTGCTTAACTCTTATGTGC
The DNA here is from genome assembly GCA_031772625.1 of Pinus tabuliformis. Lineage (NCBI taxonomy): Eukaryota > Viridiplantae > Streptophyta > Pinopsida > Pinales > Pinaceae > Pinus > Pinus tabuliformis. Next base: position 1,112,632,510 of record CM062818.1, read on the forward strand.
AAGGTCTTGGTTCTTCGGGGAGTATTGATTCATTGTGTGGATTACCTTGGTCTCCCAACTTACCTCGTGAATAAACATGGTCCCCTCTATACCTTTCTTGTTTGAACACACTATAAGATTCAACGATATCACAAAGTTTCGAGTTAGGAAGGGTAGTGAAGTTCGCAAGCTTAATATTTTCAGAGTATGTTTTTTTTCATCTCTGGTGTTGCTCCGCTGCTAGTAGGCTTGAACAGTACCCCGATGGAGTCACTACATGAATAGAAACATTGCTCTACTACCAGCGAGCTGGATAGTACCCCGACGAAGTTGCTTTCTCCACCTCTTTGCGCAATAAGCCTTTCTCTTAGTTTGCCTTTATTTATTTATTTTATAGGATTGTGCATTGACACTTATTCATTTTATGGGTGGAAGAGGGATCCTGACTTATTGAGAGCATAAGAGGTTTTTCCTTTAAAGAAGCATATAGAGGCCTCCTTTTTAGGTTTGCTCATTTATATTTTCTCCTTCTCCTCCTCTACTAATTGGATAGGCATGACAACATGAAAACATAAAAACTGAGTGTGGGCATGAGGTTTTCCTGAATAGACACAGGTTCATGGTTTAACCAAAACTCTCCTTATGGACGGATCATATTTTCATTCGGAAATTCATTGACCAAAAGATATAAACAACACAAGGAAGATGGAAAGAAGGTTAGCCAAATGTTGAAGTGTCACAAGACTCTCTTTTAACTCATCCACACACAAAGAATCCAAGAAAAACATTGACGTGCAACATTTATTTACATGACACACACAAAAAACAAAAAACCAAAAAACAAAATCAAATAAACAAGAAAATACTGTGTACATAGTGTAGGGCACAACCCCAAACCATCATTGAAAATAATTTTTTAAGTCTTGGCCATTGATGGGGAGAGATTCGATCCTCCCATCAAGTGATTTCAGACGATACATGTGTTGGCAAAGATTTTCATGAACGATGAATGGTCCAATCCATAGGGATTGAAACTTGGTGTGTTTTCCTTTGTCCTCGTGGGATTTGTCCCACTTCAAGGCTAAGCCACCCACACTAAAGTTATTCTTCCCTGTAAAATTCTTGTCGAACCACCTCTTGATATAGTTATGATGAAGTGAAAATATTTCTTTTGCTTTTAACCTTTCTTTCTACAACTTGTGAAGATTGTCCATCCTACATTGCACTAATAAGCATGGATTGCCTTGGGATTCTTGCGAAAGTTGGAGAGTGGGAAAGTAAATGTTATAAGGGAGGATGGCTTATTTTCCATACACCATGAAGTAAGGGGAGGTGTTCAAAGAGGATTTTTGCGTGACTTAGTCAGCCCACAAGTCATTTACCAACGTGGAGTGCCAGTTCCTCTGTTCAGAGAATATGGTCTTTTCGATGATACATATAAGGTTCTTATGTGGAGTTAGCAAGACCATTCCCCTCCGGATAAAAATTAGCTGAATGCTTCAATATAATTCCATTTTCTAATGAAAAATCATAGATTTTTAGCGATGAAAAATATGTTGCATTATTGAAAACAATTGAAGTAGAAATTCGAAACTGGAAATGATATTCTACTCAAGAAAATTGATGACTTCCTGATCATTCACCTGTTTGAGTGGAAAATGCTTCTATTCACCGTGTAAAGTAGTCTAAGGTAGTGAGAATATAGCAGTTCTGCTTTGATGAATGCATAAATATTTCTCCAATAACATCCGAGCCCCACTATTGAAAGGGTTCTTCCACTGCGATAGGCTGCAATGGGATGGATAACTTCTTGTTTTGGCTGACACACCTTTGATAGATAGAACACTTGCCAGTGTAAGCGTGAGCGTATTTGAACAACGCGGGCCAATAGAAACTGACCCACATGATTTAATGCATAGTTGTGTTTCCTGCAAAATGTCCTTCGACTGGTCCATTGTGGAGGTCACACAATACTTTCTTTGAATCATCTGCTTCCAAACACCTAAGCAATAATCCATTATGGTGCTTTCTGAAAAGAACCCCATACACCAACTGGTAAGATAATGCTTTGAGTATAAGTTCCCTCTTCTGCTGTGTGGATAAATGGGAGGGCATGGTGCCATGATCAAGGTATTGGCACACATCTGCATACCAAGAGTCTGTGATAATAGTGGGAGAAGTTCGCTCTACATTGTACATTTCGATTTCTTGTTCCCATCCAAAAGGATCTTCTTCTTCTTTTGCATCCATTGCTTTGCTACTAGTCGACATAGACTATGGCCCTTGATTGTGTGAATTAGTTTGAAATATAGATCATACTCCTATAATCCGATTATCCAGTTCACTCTTATCTCACCAAGCTCTTGTTGAAAAATAATGATTTGACCGCTGGGTGTGGAACAAAAATGATACAGTTATTTTTTAAAAGATAGGGTTGGAAGTGTTTCACTGCCTTGTATACTGCGTAAGCATGTTTATCAATGGTGGGATAGTTGAGTTTAGGTCCTTGAAGACTAGTTCTCATGAAATATATTGGCCGCTCATTGTTCTAATCATCCTTTTGCATAAGCACATCAACGAGAGAAGTGTCAGAAGCAAAGGTGTAGAGTAGAAAATCTTTGGTGAAATATGGGCTGTATAGAGAAGGTGATTCTACAATAGCTTGCTTGATGCATGAAAACACGTACTTTTCCCTTTAGTCCCATATGTATATTTCATCCTTCTTTACCATCTCTTGTATTGGCTTGACAATCTAAGAGTAATCGCAGATGAAATTACGGAGGAAGTTGATTTTCCCCATGAAGGACTACATAGCTTTCTTGTTCATTGGGAAGGGAATATGCATGATTGCTTTGACCCTCTTAGGGTATACTTTAATCCCGCTTTTGAAAATGATGTGGCTCAAGAGGTTACCCTTAGACACTGTGAAAATAATCTTCTTGGGATTAAGGGATAGCATCCACTTACGACATCGCTCGAAAAGTTTCCACAGATGGCAAATGTGGTCGGATATCTTCTTAGAAAATACTGTGACATCATCGAGATAGAACACCATGCTCTATCTAGTCAATCCACTAAATGAAATATCCATGGCACATTGGAATGTTGCACTAGCATTAATCAACCCAAATGGATTTATCTTAAATGCGAACGTACTCCACTTAGTACAAAATGTTGTTTTAAGTCTGCCAGGCCATGAGACTAGAATCTAATTGTATCTTGAATACCCATCCAATAAATAAAACATCTCTGACCCCGATATTGTTTGGAGTATCTGTTCCATAGACATAACGAGGTAGTTGTCTTTATCTGAGGTGCGGTTCAGGTTGCAGAAATCAACACACAAGAAAATTTCCCCGAAATTCTTCCTTACTGGGACCAAGTTTGATACCCAGGTAGAATTTTGCACTTTATAAATGATCTGAGCATCTAGCAGCTTCCTTAACTGCTTTTGAATGAGAGGCTCAAGCGTAGGATGTACCTTATGTAGATTTTGTTGGAATGACTTTGCTCCTTATTTAATTGGAATTACATGCTAGATAATTTGAGTATCGTAAGTTTTCAGCTCGTGATATGTCCACGTGAATACATATTGGTACTACTTGAATAAGTGGAAAAAATCTTGCTGCTCCTATGGTGTGCAACAAGTACCAACATTAACATACATTAGATTATTTTATGTTCCCATATTTATCTGCTCGTGTGACAACGTTGAGCTATGGGCCTTTGCATTAACTAGCCCTTGGAAGCGATTATGCAAGTCATACAACTTTTCTAATGATACCATGCCTTTCAGCATAAGGTTTCCTTTACCTATGCTAACTGCATCTTCAATTCCTTCTTGTGCTCATCTTCATTGATCGCTGCATCTTTGAATACATCGATGCTTGTCATAAAATGTAGTATCTACTGGTAATCATTGAAAATGCATAAATTAGTAATATTATCAGGGACATATGGCTCATAAATAATTTCTACAAAAAAACCATCCCTAAGTGGTGACAACCTAGAAACAACATTTTCCAATTCATCCACAGTTGCGTTACACATTCTAGGAACAAAGATAATATTAAAAGATTGGAAATGCGAAATTAAATGCCATACCTCTTGTTGGTAACTTTTGAGATGAGGTGACACACAGTGTATGGTATCATGTACCCATCATACAATAATTTATGAGTCACCTATTTCTTTGAGAACTGAAACATCGAGGTTGATGGCTCTTTTCAAACCAAGATGAGTACTTCGTATCTTGTAGTGTTGTTCGTGTACTCGAATTCCAAGCAACTAGAGATCATATGTTCTCTCTGTCGCAAGTCTATTAAAACACAACTAGCTCCACAGCCCTGCTACATTTTGGAACCATCAAAATACAAAGTCCACATATCATATGTACAAGGGCTACATAATACACTAGTACTATTATTATTATTACTACTAACTATAGAAATATCATTTTCACCAGTTGGAATAGGAAGGAGATCCAACTGTGTATCTGGTGGGACTGGGGATGGTTGAGCAAGATAACACCCCAGTTCATTTTCCCAAAAAGATAAGGTTTGCGAAAGCCATTGGCTCATTTTGACCCTCTAGGGGAGTTATCGTGTGTTTCATATACTGCCAGATTTCACCTAGATCTGATTGTTTGTTCCCTTATACAAAAGCCACAAATGTGACTAGTCTGTCACAAAGTACCCCTGTAACTTGTTGGACTAGTCTCTACTCAATAATACACCATATGCTTCCGGAATGTCCACAATTACTATGTTTATACATTGGTGAAATCGATGATCAGATGATAAGAGAATAAGATAATTTTTGAGTTCACCAATTGCATGGACAAGAGTCCTGTCCACCTAAATGATCTGTGAATCAATTTTATCAGATTTTGTGTTGATTTTCTTTGCAATAGATAGGGGCATTAAGTTTACCAATGCATTAGAATCAACTAAGCAATTGTGTACATTATAATTGAATATTTCAAATGTCAATAGAAAAAGAGGGAAGTGTGTATTTACATTGAATGTTAAAGCATTAAGTACATACTCCAGGGAACTAGAGGACTTACTAGATTCGACTGTTTTTTTGTGAAGAAACGTCGTTACCTAAGATAGACTGTTCAAGTGCATGTAGGAACATGTATTATTGGCTCGTTATCTTTATTAATTCAAACATTGAGATATTCACGCTAGCCTTCTTCATTTCATAAAAAATGTTGTAATCTAGTGTGGGAGAGATTGCTGAAGTGTCTGGGGGAGTTGGATTATCCGTTACTTGTGGAATTATTTTGGGTCGGGTCGTTACTTAGTGGTTTATTTTTGACATTCCTCTTTCTAGCTGCAAGTACCCAATTGAATGTGTTCACTGCCTGCCCCATGTTTGGAGTCTCTTCGGCTGCAAAAAAATCTTTCTTTTCCTCCACAGGCTCATTATGATCATCAATAAGCACTGTGTCAATTAAGTGCACAGCCAGAGCATTCATGCCGTGGTTCCAATATGGGCATGTTTTCTCTAAAAGATGTTCTTGATGAAATGAACAATACTGATCCATGCCCATACTCTCGATATTCCACACAACATTCGATCTTTGCACAAAATTGGCCAGCTAGTTGTTGGAGTTGGAAGTCCTTCTCAGAAGGTTGAACTTGAGAGACCTACTGCTCACGGAGGTCTCGCTTGACCTTTTTTTCATTTCTGCCAACTCATTGGATAGAGACTTGATAGTACGGGTCAAGCTATCAAGATCAATTTCTTCCTTTTCGTTGGCCTTCCTTATGGAGGCCTGATACCTTTTCCACGTGTCTTTGGGGTATTTTGTTAATTCCTCATCTATGATGACTCCAATCAAATGCAAGTCCTTCTCAACTGCGATCGCCTCTTCAAAAGTTTCAACGAAATTTGGTTTCACAATTCTTTTCACGAACTGCACAACGCTTGATGGCAAGGTTGATGTGATATAGTCAATTGTGATGCAGTCATGAGATTTTGTGTTTGGTAGAAATATGTTCAAAATATGGTTAAACCTATGATTGAAACCTTTCACCTTTTATTTCTGCTCCATCTTGCGATTGCCCAGCTCTTTCAAAACCATGGCAAGGGTTTTATGATGAGCGAATTTCTCAAGAAACAATTTCTTAAAAACCCTCCAATTCTGGATCAAGTTCGAAGGAAGGCTACATGGAAACAGTCTACATGAAAAATCATCATAACATACCTCAAGTGTTTGTATATGTAGGTAGAAGTTGTCTAGATGGTCCTCCACATTTATTTCTTTGTCAGGGTCATACTTTGTTAGTACCTTCTCTTGGTGACTTGACATCTTATGTAACACACCCGACAGTGCAAGTGAGCCTTGAGTCATCTAGTCTAGATCTTGGTCTTCCATGTCTTCATCTCTATTTTTCCCTTCGTTAGAAATCGATTGGTTTTCTTATTCTTCTTCTTCTTATCCACCTAACCTTGCAGAAAGTATTATCTGAGAGCACTACATTATTACCGTCACCACCATTGAAGGTTGGATGCTGATTTGGTTTATCTGTGTTTTCTTCAGAATTTGCTAACTCTTCAAGGGTGGCGAGAACCAATTCTTCAACTGTTGAGACCACTATCCTAGTGGGGTTGGTTTGGTTCTTATTTGGAAAATATGGAAGTTTTTCTACTCCTGGTATCAATTCGATAGCTCTTGCAAAATTTTAGGTGATGGGGTGGATGGCCTGGATCTGATCGTCGGAGACTTTGTAAGCTTGCGCAGTTCCAGGATGAGAAGAATTACCAAATTTAAGAATGTGCGCAGGGGAGTTGATGGGAATGTATTCCCTTGAAAAGAGGAAGTAATATTGGAGTTTGTGAGGTTATAAACCATAAAAATTTGGCTTCCCTCCTTCTAGCACCAAAAATGTTGACGATGTTGGACACACCAACATTCAAGGGTCTCCTCGTTATGTGGTCCCACTTAGACCTCACACCATTTGGGATAGGATCCCCATTGAGAATATGACCCAGAATATCTTTATCTTAAAGATATGCATTGGCCCTAACTATTAGTAAGAGAGAGGAATGCAAATGTGCCTTTGAAAAGAAAGGGGGGTGTGCCTGGAGAGTGTTCGATCATATGTGTGTCAAAATTATTTCACTGCGGAGGGGAGGAAAAGTGATCCTCTAAGAGAGAGGTAGTAGTACCACCCTTTTAGAGACAAATATAAACAAGAGGGATCTGTACAACATCAAGCGGAATAGTCCATAGAGATGCGACAATCAGTGCAACCAATGTAATGAGGAGGATCTGTCTAATATTCAGTAGAATAGTCAATGAGGATGAAACAATGGTAATAACAATTACAACACCTTCTCAATACGATAAGTACCAAAATAATCATAATAGTTAAACAAATGAAAGAAAACATGAATTACAAACATTCACATAATAGTCTTACAAATATCCATAATTCATGCATGAAGAACGTGTTGGCCCATATGGCTTCTTATATTAAGTAAAAGTTCCAAGACACATGTACACAATGAACACCACTGGCTCCAATAGTGGAGTGTTGGAGCCACTCCTTGCTCCTAAAAAGAAATAGCTTATCTCTCTAATGCCTTACGAGAGGAGCTAAGGTGAAAAGTCCTTTTCTCTTACAGTGAGGGTGTATATATAACAATGAGGAAGTGATGCTTCACCTTCCCTATGACTGTTCATCTACCCTCATGATTGTTTGACTTCATATGAATTTTCAAATTTACATAACTCTTCATATTCCATACATGTCCTTTGGACTTCCACTTTACAATACATTTTCGAAACATGACTTACATCATTAAGCACAATGGTGTGGTATGTGACAACTCATGATATGAAATGACATGACACTGCTGACATAGACTGCTTGATTATGTGGAAATGCCAAGCCACTGCTGCTACTGTGCGCTGCAGGTCTTCTTGAGAATGCTCTTCTTTTCACCTCCACATGGCTTGGTGATAATGGATCTTGAATGATCTCAAGTCTTGAATGGTGATTGCAAACTAGTGTCCCTTTTCTTTCTCTTGATTGATCAACTTGTGTACTTAGCTATAAGATGGTCTTTTAGCATGTTGCACTCCATATACTTCTTCATCATATTTCAATGGAATAATAAGGTACTTGTTTATGTAATTCACTCATGACGAGATGATATCAGTCCAAAAACCCCCTAGTCTAAGATTGTGCATGCTGATCCATTGATTGAGCGAGGACCAGATGGAAGTCTGGGAAAAGGGCTCAGTGACTGCACAATTGCATAGTTCAAGTAGGTAAGGGGAGCCTTGAGCCTTGAGACAATGTATTGCACAGTTCAGGTTGGGCTGAGAGGAAAAATTGCATAGTTCAGGTTGGGCTGAGGGGACAAATTACACAGTTCTAAGGGTCAATGTGACAGGCTGAGGGGATGAGCACTAGGTGAGAACATTGCACAGTTCTAGGAGACAAGAGAGGTTGGTCCATTGTGTAGTTTTGTAGTTTAGGAGATCAAGGATGAGCTTGAGCCTAAAGAGTGTGTAATGCGCTGTTAAGGATGGGTTGGGAGAAGGAATTGCACAATTCTAGGACTCAAGGGCAGGGCTTGATCTAAAAAACTACACAGTGCAACAGTCTTAGGAGGAAGAAACAACACATTGCGCAATTCCAAGTGGCAAGGTCACAACAGAGGACCACGACTACATAGTGCACAATTTAGGGAGGTCGGGTGAAGCTAGGTTGCTTGGTCGGGAAGTTTTGAGAAAAATGACTGATCAGCGAGGCTGATGTAAACAATTCTAAAACTTCAACTGTGATAACACACTTAGAATACTTGATGACACTACAACATAGATGATCCAGGACACATGAGAATGTATTTCCCTCCATGCGACATCTTTACGATAAGTGAAACACTTAAGATACACTTTGTGATGATTGTGACGACACTTGTGCGACAATGCTTAAAAATTTGGGAATGAGTGCGACAGGTGTTTAAATGGTTAGAAAAACTCATATACACAAATGTGACCTCTTGAAACCACCAGAACATGCTTGTATACATGATGCGATAGTTGACATGCGGAAATACGACATTTTTCCTATCTTGTAAAGAGGACAAAAAATCCTCATGAAAAAACATGGAACGAGTTTCAAAGTTTGCGACGAAAATGTACAAGACCAAGGAAGGCTCCAAAATTGAGTGTAAGCTAAAATTTTGGAGGGTGTTGTAGCAGTGACAACAAGTTCATTGGTCAAAATTTTGTGTATTGGACTGACAGACCTATGTGGGGTTCGACCCCATAACCTCTCAACAATGAAACCAACACTCCACCACTGCGCCAACGGTGGTTATTATTAATACAAGGCCTAATGGTCGTATTTAAGGTGTAGTGGTTGGTGGTTTTTTTGGGGGCAGACTGACGAGATCACCCGACTGGCCCATCCGTGAGTTATATGGCATGACCTGTGACCGTGGGCGAAGGCGGAAGGGGCAGGCCATATGGCCCCAACCCCGGGTATTATTAACACACCATAACCACCGACAGAAACCACGGGAGGGGTGGGCACATGGAAACCTACCCACGACCACATCACATCTCACACGACTAGGAGCAGAGGACCGGTGGACACATGGCCTTTGACCCACCCCAGGTAAGATTGTACCTATATGACTGACCTAGGGGCAGAGGAATAGGGGCTCGACCCTATTGCTGCGCCAAACTATAAGACAAAATGCACCATTATCAGTGGATTTGTGGTTGAACCTGCGTGGAATTGTCACTGTGCAAGGCCGCCAAAGAATAATTCGTTGCGAGTTTTTACAAAGGTCGATTTTGCAGTTAGTAGGAAAATGAAGGAGGCCTAAATTAATGATTTTTGACTCTTTTTGAGCCCAAGAAGAGCCTACACAGGGGTTTTTGGGTGTTATAGACACAATGACAGTGTTATTTTTGTAATTTGAGCATTGTATGCTGATTTAATTTCAAAGTTGAGCATATAATATAAAGGGCCAACATTGGAAGTTGGACCTAGAGTCGTAGCCTAGTTGGGGTGAACTTCGTCATAAAATTGTTGTTTTGTGATGCTGCATGTTGTCTATTTTTCATTGTTAAAAAATGAAAAACTTAACTAAGTTTATGTTCTTTTGAGATTTTGATCCATTGCTCATAAGACATAAACTAGCTTGCAAAATTTTACAAGAAACCTTCAATTTAAAATTTCAGATCAAAAAATTTGAATGGAAATGAGGTGGATGATACCATTTTGGCTACCTTCTTTCCTGAATTGATCTCCTCAAAACAAGAGTATGTGGTTATTCTTCTGATTCATGTTCCTCTGTAGAGTTTGAATAATCATCCTTTAGTTCAAACTATATCTACTCTGGTTCTTTATCCCTTTGTAGGAGTTTCTGTTTGATAACATCTTTCACTTCTCTAAATGCTACATCTCGATTGTACACAACCTTTTATGTTTCTGGGTTTGAAATCTTGTAACCTTTTAAACCATCTTTATAATGAATAAAGATGCACCTTTCATATATTGTATCCAACTTAGTTTTGTTTTCCTTTGGAACATGTACATATGCATCACAACCAAATTCCTTGAGATGTGTGAGAGATAGTTTCTTACCAGTCCATACCTCATGTGGAGTCTTATCATCCAACACTAATGAGGGTGATCTATTTACCAAGTAACATGCAATATTCACTGCCTTTGCCCAAAATTCCTATCCTAATGCAACACCACTGAGCATGCTCCTTTCTTTTTCCATCAACATCCTATTCATTATTTTTGCAACTCCATTTTATTGAGGCATGTATGGGATAGTATTATGTCGTGCTACACCACATATTTTATAGAAATCTTCAAATTCCTTACTGCAAAACTCTCCACCAATAATATCCTCAACACCTTATTTTCTTCTCTATTTGATTCTCCACCAGAGCCGTAAATTCTTTAAATATGTCAAATATTTTATATTCCTTCCCGAGGAAATATATCCATGTATTACTCAAAAATTCATCTATATATGAGACATAGTACACATATTTACCCAATGATGGAATTGGCACAGGTCCAAACACATCAATGTGCATTAGTTGTAGTATTCCCTCTGCCCTCTTAGCACGAAAGGAGAATCTCACTCGATTTTTCTTCCCATATAAAAAATGTTCAAAAAATTCAAAATCCCTATTAGGCATACCTTATACCATACCATTACTATGCAGTTTTCGAAGGCCCTTCTCTCTGATTTGTCCCAGTATTTGTTACCACAACATAGTATTTTATTTTGAAGATGGAAGCACTTTTCCTTCTTCTACTCCACTCTTAGGAACAACAAAATTGTTGCACCCAATGCTAATAGTTCTTCCGAATATTTTATACACATTTCCAATCCAAAATCCTTGCAACAATACCACTTCCCCTAAAACCATATTGCAGGTATCCTTCTTAAGCTCTATTTTTACACCTACATCACCCATATTGCTTACATAAATCAAATTTTTGGCTAATCTTGAGATGTCTAGAACACCAAGGAGTATCCTAATCCTTCTAACCATGAGATTAAACTTGAATTTTCATTTTCCTATGGTTCTAGCTCTTGATTCGTCTCCTATGAAAATATCACCTCCATCAAATTTTTCATACTTGCAAAACCACTCCTTATTAGAAGTCATATGAAAAGATGCACTTGATTTGATTAACCAAGCCTCATGATATACTTGTGTACTTGAAGAAGCCAAGCACACATACACTCCATCATTTTAGGAGGTTTTTGATTCTATAGATGGAGTTTCCATCCAAGGGGCTGTGGGGCTGGGGCCTGAGAGGGTAGGGGAGGCTGCACGCAACATCTTCAAATCCATTTCCTTTCTCTTCAATTTTGGCTTTAAATTTTTCTTCTAATTCCCTTCTTTTCCACATCCCCATCATACCTTTATGATTTTTCCAGGAAACCCCAATCTAACTATGGATTTAAATCTCCCACTTAAGGACTTATTATATTTCTATTTTGGGAGCGTCCTCTTATAGGCAATGCATCTCCGTCCTATCTCTCCATTCTTTCCCATCTCATCTCCTATGAGGAAAAGGATAATATTATTTCATCAAATTTCAAGGTAGTTGCATTACTACCTATGGAAACAACCAAACTATCCCACAATTTTGGTAGAGAACATAACAACATAATGCACTTATCCTCATCTAAAATGTTGAGATCAAAAAATAAAAATTAACTCACTAATCCATAAAATACCATGGATATTCCATTGGACAATTCGTCACAATAGATATGATAAAACTATATTTAAAAATTTGAAATATACACTCTGAGGGTTTAATTTTTCTTTATATTTTTTGATTTGTAGATTATGGTTAATTGTGTATGCATGAAAATTAAAATGATGCAAAAAATAGAGAATAGAAAAATAAAAACTCACAAACCACGATTGACATAAGATATAACTCGGGAAACCCCTTCGGGAGAAAACCCAGTTGGAAGGTGAGGTCGCTTTCTTCTCTTTCTCTAAATAGAAAATGGCTACAAGTAAAAAGAACTATGGATTGTGGCCCATGAGATATTACAATGCACAAATCCTATTTGTGTGCTATATCTCCCATCCCTCTCAACTATTTTTTCTCATGTATGGAACAAATTCACTCGAAAGAATGGAACCCCTTTTCCTCCTAGTGGCCTAGTTATAACACAACCTGATAACCTACTAGTGGTTAGGTTTGACCACCTCAAATCTTAACCAAAGCTAGAATATGGACCCTTCGAGAGTCTTCTTCATCATAATCACGTGGCTAGCCCCTTTTCCATGAATAATTGGGGCTAATGTGGCATCCTCTCTACTTATGGTGGTTAAAATAAGAAGGTCAACTTCTAGGTCCATAAATTTTGCATATGGACTCCGATTGACATGATTCTTGTGTTGTTGGAAAGGTCTCTATGTGTAGAATATGAAAAAATGATGCTATGTTAAGAATGAAAATTTGAGGATTTTGGTTACCAAAAGCTTCTACTGAATGAGATGAGGAAAATTTTCCTCCACCTTCTCTCGAGTGTACCATTTATCTTTTCTTGGAAGTTGTCCTTTCAACCTTATAATCTTCCAATGGTCATTCTACTCTTGTCTCGTATTTCTATACCTCTTATACAAAAATGTATCTTTTGTCAACTTTTCCTGAGCATTTGGTGCCAAATCCTCCACAAAAGGTAGGACCTATTCCTCTTCTTGATCTAGCATGGAGGGCTCACAGAGTTTTAGATTCTCTACATTCACAACTGAGTAAATGCACATGTATGGTGGTAGACTGAGTCGATAAGAATTATCACCCACCTTTTATAATATACCAAAGGGACCATACTGTAGAGCCTTGAATTTCTTACCAGGACCATATAACCTCTCCTTGTGTTAAAATCAACAACAAGAAAATCCTAATTTAATTTTTCCTTGAATTAAATTAGGAATTAAATTATAATTCTATTCTCATAGCAACTTGTAAGAGTCAGCTAAGTTAAGTTGACTTATTTGGCTCAGTAAATTCGAGTTGGGAGTTTATCTAGAGTCATGTAGAGTGATCTCTAAATTTTAGGGGCCCAGGTTCAATTCTTATTGAGTTGTAATTATTTAATTTAGTTAACATAGTTAAATTCAGTTAAACTAGTTCTAACTCATGGAGGAACTAGTGAGAGATCAAGTGAATTAAATTGGATTTAATTCACATGTAGTGATCAATCAAATAACTGATAATTCACTCAGAAATAACTCATGCATGTCAGTTCTGAGAAATAACCAGGTGAGATTAGAGTTTAGGGACAATGTACTATCAATTGTAAAATCATCTAAGTTAAATCTATGGTGCATGCAATCAGAGGAAGGCCTATGGATGGATTGCACAATTATGAGTGAGGAATTTCCCAATTAAATGTGGGATGATTCCCAAGGTAACAACACAAGGAATTAGGGGCTTGGCAGGCAACATATTTGGCTAAGTATTGGCTCGAGCTGGTTTGTGAAGTAGTGAGATAGATTGTCCTTGTGCAGAGATTGTTCGGGTTGAACAAGCATTGTAGTTTCTTCTCAGATCTTTTGGTTAATGAAATATATAGATAGTAGGGTTTTTAGCTAAGGCTTTCCCCAGAAAATTATTGTGTTATGTGTGATTAAATTATTCCCTTTTTGCTTCATGATTTCATTGATAAATTTTTGTTTCCACTGATGAGTAGAGTATATTCAAGTCAATTGTTTTAGCATATCACAATATGAAGTTTGAATTTACAAGAAAATTCTACATGGTATCAGAGATAAAATCACTATAGAAGAGGAGAATACGAGTTTGTTATGCAGGTGAAATTGAATTTACAGTTTCATACTTCAAAGCCAACATGATGTTGTTCTACGAATTGAGACTTGAGTATGCCCATGAGGTTGGCTCGAATTACATAGATTGGAAGGAAATGATGGAGGCAATGTTGGAATACTGTGGGCCGAAGGAATTCATAGATCATGATATCTTGAAGCCTCCATAATTTGATTCTAAAGATATGGAAGAATGGAGGAAGTGTGCGACAAAGGAGAGAAGGATTATCCTAGAAGGAGTTCGAGATCATATTGTCTCGAATCTCCATGGTAAGAAAAATCCATTTGCAATGTGAAATGCATTGACAAACCTGTTTCAAAATTGCAGTGACCACAGGAAGCTCACACTAAAGGACAAGCTCAGAAAGATCAAGATGGATAAGGGTGATACAATACCAAAGTACTTGACCAAGTTCACCCAATGTCAGGATGAGATTGGAAGTGTCGGTTTGTTGACGGTGCTGAACCTGCCAACATTTGAGGGGATCTCCTAGGTAAGAAGTCCCAACTAGACCTCATACCATTTGGATTAGGAGTCCCAACAATGGGTGATAATATAGTGCCTTGACCGCGGTAGCACGCAAAGGTAAGTATAATGACTTCGGCTGGAAGCAAGTGTGTGACCTTGTAGCAAGTCAAGTGAGATGCATGGGGGTTCTAACATAGAGAGAGGAAAAAGGAAGTGTGTCCCTTAGAAGTCTATAATAGTACGCATCCTGAAAAGAACACACGAGAGAAATGACATCACGAGGTGGAAGCAGAATAGTCCACAAATCAAAGTGACAAATTAATTCAACAACACACTTTCAATAAGATTCATACAATTGCATAAAAAATAGTTCATGATAAAATGGATAAGTTAATCAACATACATTTCTAAAGTAAATAGAATAGTCGAACTACAATAATAACATATGCATGAAAACATGCTGGCTCAGTTATACTATTATTAAGTGAAAGTTCCATCCATACATACACCATTGATAACCACTAGCCCCAATAGTGGAACATTACAGTCAACGCCGCCTGCTCCTCCAAGGAAGTGTACTCTCTCTATGCTGCGAAGAAGCCAAGGCTCATCACAATACTCCCAAGCCTTCTCTAAGTCTAATCCTAGCCAAAATCTTGGCTCCCAAAAGCCCGTTCTATGAGTTATGAGGTTCTATTTATAACAAAGGTTGGGGTGACCCTTGACATTCCCCTTTGACTACCCTCATGACTCTTTAAATCCTTTACAAATAACTCTTTACATTACATAGTGACTGTTCACATTCCACTAATGACACTTGGAATTTCACTTACAATATATTTACAAATAATATACATTTTCCACATATACTCATGCAGGAAAAAATAGGCTTGAGACAACCTAACAAGACAAACACTTTGAATCAGAAGCTCGGGGAAATACCAACTCGGCAACATCCTCTTGATGACTTCGGTGATAAACTGATACTAAGAATGGTACTGTGCTATGGTGTCCCCATATTGTTTGGTGATGTCTTTCTGGAATCAACCTCTTGCCTCCATGGCATCTGGGTATATGGCCCTGGAGCCTTTTTCCAACTCAGCTTGAAGCATGCACAACATTTTCCTGAGTGTGGCTAGACCACCAATGTACTTCTACATGTTTTCTACGCTAAGCTACAAGTCATCGCTGGTGGCCTCTTGCATTAACTGCTCCATGTACATGTCGACCTCTAGCCAGACATGGCTCTTCTCGATGGCTTCAATGAGGGAAATGATTGAAGGGATCCTGTGTGTCCTCACCATGACATCCAGACTCTTGAAAAACCATGCATAGGAATCGTCAATGCTACTGATGATCGGAGAGAGCTTCTCATAGTTTCGGATCAACATCCAGATCCGTGCTTTTTCTAGCTCTGCTTATGACTTCATTATCTTGTGCAAGTAAAGAGGGGCTCCCTTGTATCTCTTTGTCCATTCTTGTATGTGTACAATAGCAACATGTATGTCCTTGAGAGTTTGGGAAATATTCATGCACCGCAGATGAAAACCATGTAGATGGACAACTGCCTTGTGCACAGTGACAAATCCATCATAAAGTTTCTGCATGGTGGTATTAAGAGTTGATACTTCAAAAAGAATCACTTTCCTCATCTCTGCCATAATGGATCCTATAGATTGTTCTGCCCTTAGCCTAGCCTCTTGCAAGTCCTTTGCCATCTGATTTTTCTCTGGTAACAAGAACTTGGCATTTGAGCTTGTGGCTTCTTCATAAGCCTTAGAGGCATCGGCCAAGGAAGCTATATGTTTTCTAACATCTAACACAATCACTCTTTCCTTCATAAATGCAGGTGATGCGTGATCATCTGGGGAATTATTTCTCCACACCTGTATAATTTGTTGCTGCAACTCATCAAAGGATATATTGTACACATCCATCATTGGATCATCATCAAGGAGTAAAAACTCTCCTTTCTCGCAGGGGATTGGCTCTAATACTGGAGGTGCTGGAGATTGTGGGGAAACCTCAGGTGCTCTCAGCATGAGGTCAGTATCTTGGTCCTGTGGCTCTTGTTCCAACTCCATGTCCATTGCTTCAAACATTTTCTCAATATGCTGAGCAAGCTCCTGAACTTGCATCTACTCACCCTCTTTTTCATCTGCTGGCTATTCTAACTCTTATACCTATATTGGCGTAGTTTGATCTATGATCGCGCCTTGCCTTTCTTCTTGTTCCTGTTTCTATTTCTCTTTCCTCTCTCTCCTTCTTAGCTCTCGCCCTTCTTTGAGCTTCTTCTATATTTCTTGCAACTTCCTTTCTGCTTCCTCCAACCTTTACTTCTCTCTCTTCCTCTGTTCTACTCTCTTTATGTGTTGTTTCCTCTTTTCCTCCACTACCAAAGATGCTTTCTCAATGAGAGGATCTTCTTTGAACTTGTAGATTTTCTTAGCCTTTGGGTTCTTGGAAATCTTCCTCTTGCCTTTGTCTTGCGCCAGTTTTCTGCTCACTGTTGTTGTTTTTGTTGTTTCTTCCTACGGTGTTGCTGCCTGTAGATCAAATTTCCATTCTATAGCCATGCTGACTAGTTCATTAATCTTAGAGGAGTTGTAACAATACCTTCAAGGATCTTCCTCTACCCAATGAAATGTCTTGTGGATCCATGAATAATACACCTTTACACAGTGGTTCTTTCAAATGGAGTGGGGATCGTATGGATTTTAGTCCTTGGTGAAGAACTCAAAATTTTCTAATTCTTTGGCCTTGACATCCACATCCTTCAAGATACCAATCTCGTACAATCCAATACGCAAAGGAAGAGCAAGCCGTGGTGCCTTCTTACTCCTGTGTAGTCTTACTGATAACCCCGTGGAGATATGATATACGACCTATTGCATGACCAACTTATCCGTGGCAAACCTTGGTAGCACATGCAGAGGATTCTCTCTGCCAAACATCCTGATGAAGGTGCCACCGGGTGAGGCATACCAATATGCAATGTTAAGTAATGTATCCATCGCTTCTTGGGACATGCAAGGTGGATCCTGATCAAAGATCAGCTTGTAAAACATGATGATGAAATGGTCAGATAGCCTTGCCATGACCCCTTGGTAGCTACACTCAAAAATAAACTTGCAATAAACATTCGAAACAATATTTGATGGTGTCCATTTCCAACCCATGCCAGGAAACTGATGTTGGGCACAAATTAAATCAAGTAGGTACGTGATCTGATATTCACCCTATGAGTGACATGAATTAAGATTTATTAAACAACAGATATTACAGACTCATGTGCTGGTGTGTGTTATGTGTTATTTAAGCAACAGATCGATCAGATTGCCAATACACAGACATTTCAAATGGAAAGATAGCAGAGAAATACAGTAAGCAATACAAAGACACAAACAATTTTAATAAGGAGTTCACCCTAATCTCCAGGGCTACATCTCCGGTCCAGCTTCAGTGGTGGCCTTGTTTTATTGTGTCTTCAAGCAGAAAAATTACATTACAGGGACTCAATATGAGTTCTCCTGAAGCAGGTTTGCTTGGCAGGGTGGTTCTTGGATTCCCCAAGCCACTCAGAGTACACAGACTCTTGTTTTTCCTACTATCTATGTGACCCTTGGCCTACAGTGGAAAGAGCAAACTATGATACTCAATCCAGATAGATTCCTCTATGGGAAGGCTTGATTCCTCAATCTCTCTGGTGCTCGATGCTGCCTGTGGTCAGCTCGACCCTCTGTCACCTCTGCTTGTCTTTACTGCTCTTTGTGTTCAGTCCTCCTCTCAGGGTTCACTGTTCATTGTCTTTTTTTTCTTCGGTTCCTCATTCGAATAATCGCCTGTTCACTGTCTATGTTCATGGCTTTAGCCATTCGGCCTCCGTGCTTGTTCGTTTCCTCTCCTTCCTGCGTCGATTCGCCTGTTGCCTGTGTGCTTGGAATTCCCTATTCGGCGTCAGCATAACGCTCAGGAAGTAGCCACGTGTCTCCATCGGAACTGTGCCAGCCCGCTCGTCGATTCGTTGCCTTTCTCCATCGTGGCGGTCAACAGATTCCAAATCCTCTTAAATCGCGGCTTAATCCCCTGTCAATTCCGCTCTGTCCATCGGGCGTGATCTCAGCCGTCTGATCTGGGCTCCTCCAGATCCAACGTCATTCGCACGTCGAGCACGGTTGACTTGCTCGACCGATAATGCGCGATCGCGGTGGTTTTTCTCTCTCCTCCACTGCCACGCGTCGATCACTGAGGGTGCTCGCTCTATTTTCTCTGAAACCACTTACCGTTCAAGGGAACCCCGATCAAATCGCCGGTTTCTAGGTTGTGGGTCCCACCTTCGTACGATGGCACTTTTTCACTTTTCCGGCCATGGTCCTCTGGCTCCAACGTGACCGAGTGCCTTGGGCTTTACCATTTCAGCCCTGTTTGCCCAGTGATAACGCGCATCGAAAATCACCTCCTTTTCCCGATCCGAGGCTCCTAGGGGCTATTTTGACCTCCTGCGTAGTCTCCATGGGCCTCGGTCAGTGTGCTTTGATCAAGGTCCTCGTCGTTCCACGCCGGCTGCCATGGCCACTGGTTCAGGGTGTTTTCGATTGCTATTTTGGATTCTTCAAGGATTTGTTCGACCTGTTTTTAGTCACTGTTCTGTGACAGTCGTTTATGGATCCGATTCAGATCATGACCTCCAAACTGAAAAGCTTTTAGACCACCAAAAGTTGGTTTTCTTCAAGCATCGACTAAGTGAGGAAACTGCTGTCTCACTTGTCCAATCTCAATCCATTTCGCACTGCTCGGCTTCGAACCTTTGAGCCCAATTTTGAGGTATTCCACCTGTCCACTGCACGTCGTCCTTACCTTCTTGTCCAACACTGTATCTTCCTGCAA
Organism: Pinus tabuliformis; assembly: GCA_031772625.1. NCBI lineage: Eukaryota > Viridiplantae > Streptophyta > Pinopsida > Pinales > Pinaceae > Pinus > Pinus tabuliformis. Next base: position 1,112,652,204 of record CM062818.1, read on the forward strand.
CTCATTAAGATATTCAGGTAGTAGGTCATCAACAGAAGGCAATTGAATCTGCTCTTCAGGGTCCTCAATCATTGAAGGTTCAAACAACCTCAAACAATCTGAATTTACAACTGAGTAGATGTGCATGTAAGCTGGCAGATCAAGGCGAAAACCATTTTCACCAATCTTCTCAAGTATCCTAAATGGTCCATACCTGATAGGTTTTAGATTCTTGCCTTCACCTTGCATCCTGTCCTTGCTGATATACAACCAGACTTGGTCCCCAACTTGAAAACTATGCTCCATCCAATGCTTATCATGCCTAGCCTTGTACTTGGCCTGGCTCTTTTCTAGCTATTCCTGTACTGCCTGGTGGATCTCCTGGATCAGTTTAATGAACCTAGTTGCTTTGTCCACATCAATGTGTCCATCAACCATGGTATCTTTACCAAAGACAAAATCCAAAGGAGACCTTGGTATGAAACCAAAGCATGTCTCAAAAGGAGATCTCTGGGTAGAAGAGTGTTTGGCTCTATTGTAAGCATGCTGCACATAGCACAAGTGCTCATCCCAAAGCTTAGGATGTTTGCTGCAATATCCTCTCAGTAACTGGATCACTATCCTATTAACTACTTTTGTCTAGCCATCTGTTTGTGGATGAAAAGCTGTGCTTTTCTTTAATTTGGTGTCCATTAGTTCCCACAGACTTGACCAAAACTTCCCCACAAATCGGGTGTCTCGATCAGATACAATAGAAGTGGGTAATCCAAAATGAACCCATACATGTTCAAATAACAATTTTGTAGTTTGTTCAGCTGTAATCTGTTTACTACAGGGTATCAAAATACACATTTTGCTGAACCTATCCACAACAAAATATAGATAATCATGACCTTTCCTAGATTTAGGCAGTCCTCCAACAAAATCCATGGAAATTCTTTCCCAAGGGTGAGAAGGAACTGGTAATGGGGTGTATAAGCCTAGTTTTCTGTTATTGGGCTTGCTTTTAGCACACATAGCACACCCATTTACATATCTAGAAACTGTCTCATTCATTTTCGGCCAATAGCAGAACCTTTGCAGCTGTGCAATTGTTTTACTTACCCCAAAGTGACTTGATATCAGAGAAGTGTGTGCTTCCCTAATTATATTTACTCTCTCAGTTTGTGGAATGCAGAGTTTCCCACAATGATATAAGAGTTGGTCCTTCACATGATATTCCAATTCTTCTACTCTTTTTCCTTGACCCAAAGTTGCATATACATCTTTAAAGTCCATGTCTTGAGCATACTATTCTATGTAGCTTTCATGTAGCACATAATTATGCTTAAGTATGGTAGATGCATTTATAATGGGTCTAGATAACATGTCTGCAACCTTGTTATGTATGCCCTTTTTATATCTGATCACTAAATGAAACTGTTGTAGAAAACCCATCCATCTGTAGTGTCTTGATTGTTGCAACTTAGTTTGGGAGTGTAGATATTGAAGTGGCTGATGATCAGTATGTATTACTGTTTCTTTGCCCATTAAGTAATGTTTCCACTTTTTCACACTCTGAACTAATGCATACAATTATTTATCATAGGTAGGATAGTTAACTACTGCAGGATTAAAAGTCTCATAATGATAACATATGGGTCTACTGTGCTGTGTCAACATTGCTCCCATGGCATAGTCACTGGCATCAGTTTGGATCTCAAATGGTCTTTGTAGATCTGGCAGTACTAGTACAGGTGCTGTACTAATTTTTTCTTTCAAGGTGTCGAAGGCTTTCTGCTGTTTGCCTCCCCAGTGAAACACCTTGTTCAATCCTGTCAAAGCATGCAAGGGAGATGCAATTGAGGAAAAATTTGAAATGAACTTCCTCCAATATTGTGCTACTCCTAAGAAGCTTCTCACTTCTGTAGCAGATTTGGGTTTAGGCCAATTTACGATGACTGCCACTTTAGAGGGATCTATTTTCAATTCACCTCCCCCTACTATGTGTCCCAAATAATTTAGAGAGGTTTTGCCAAATTCACATTTGGAGAGTTTAACAGAAAGTTTTTCTCTTTTCAAAACATCTAATGTCTTCTTAACATGCTTTAAATGTTCTTCCCACGTTTTAATAAAAATCAGAATGTCATCCAGATACACAATAACAAAATCATTAAGAAAAGGTTTGAGTACATCATTCATTAATCTCATGAAAGTAGTAGGGGCATTGGTCAAGCCAAAAGGCATAACCAGCCATTCATACAATCCCTGCATTGTTTTGAAATCAATCTTCCATGCATCTTGTTCTGCAGCTCTGACCTAATGGTATCCACTATGAAAATCCAGCTTAGTGAAATAAACAACTTCCTTCAATTGATCTAAAAGATCATCTATGCGAGGAAGGGGATAACGATTCTTGATTGTTATTTTATTTAGTGCTCGGTAATCAATGCACATTCTCCACGAGCCATATTTCTTTCTCACCAAAATGATTGGTGACCCACATGGTGATGTGCTAGGCCTGATGAACCCCTTCTCGAGCAACTCTTGCACCTGCTTCTTGATTTCAGCGTTCTCTAAAGAAGATAACCTGTACATCCCAATGTTAGGCAAAGGAACATCTTGCTGCAAAATAATATCATGTACTATTCCCTTTTTGGGTGGCAGACCTTCAGGTTATTGAAACAAGACATCATACTCTGAAACAATCTTTTCGATATCAGCCTGCTGATCAGAATTACAACCCTCAAATACATTGGTTTTATCAGATTTCTTTTCCTTTACAACCATTATTAAGAACTGTTTGCATGAATTTATCATTCTTTTCATCTGTCCTGAGTTTACGAGAGTATAATTATTCTTGAGCTTATGAGCTCTTACAAAGTATTCGACTCCATATTTAACAAGTAGATACTTGTTCTCAGCTCTATAGAAAATAGCTTTTCTATCATACAAGTAAGGACTTCCTAAAACAATTCCACATATATCTAAAGGAATTACATCTAACTCAACCTCATCTACAAATGCTGACCCAAAAGAAAACTTTAGTTTGCACTGTCTAGTCACTTGTAGTTGTGCTTTATCGTTCAACCATCATAATGGGTATGGTTTCTTATGAGGTATAGTTGTTAATCCCAATTTCTTTGCAATTGCTTCAGAAATCAAATTTACTTGTGAGCCACTATCAAACAAAGTATCAATCTTTTGATTTTTGGAAACAACTCGAATATGAAAAAGCTCACGTCTTTTTCTCTCATATTCTTCATCAATAACAGATTGGGCAGAATTACTAGTAGATGCTTCAGACTTCTTACCTTTTATACTTGTGGCTACAATGGTTGTTTCATCTCCCAAGTCCGACCCCAAATCTTTCTGGATAGCTGCAACAACTTTCTTCTTCTTGCCCTCATCATGCCCCTCCTTTTTACAGTGAGTGCATGAAGCTTTGCCTTTTTGTGCAGTGTTTGCCTTCCTTGCTTTCCACTTCTGTTTTCTTTTCTCCTTGATCTTGCTCACAGTGGGTTGGGATGGTCCCCCAACTTCTGGATTTCCATTCTTTCCTCTAGCCTCTAGATGAGTAGCTTGTACAGATACCTCATCTATATGAGTGGGATTAAACATGAGGATGGTATGCCTCATGTAGCTGTGTAGACCACCAATGTACTTCAAAAGAGTTTCTGGTGAGTCTAATGAAATACCCAACGTCAATGCTCTCTTTTTGAACTCTTGAGTATACCCTTGTACACTTTTCCCTTTCAACAGCGGAAGAGTTTGTCAACTCATCATGGCTTGTTGCATGTAGGCCAATGGATAGAACTGTTTTTTTATTACAGTAACAAAGTCACTCCAGATAGAGATGGTCTTACCATGCTTCCTCATATCAGCTTGGGTTCTGCCTTCCCACCAAACTAAGGCAGTGGCCCCTAGGCGTAGGCTTGCCAGCTGAATCTTGCTCTTGTCTGAGTCTATATTTTGTACTCTACAATACACATCAATTTGTCTTATCCAGTTGTCCAACTTTTCAGCATTCAACTCTCCATCATATATGGGCAAGTCAAATTTAACATCTAACTTAATCAAAGATGCCTTCTTATTATGTATAGGGCTACTAGGAGGTGTAGGGAAGCTTTCTTCTTTCCCCTTTCCTTTGGAGTGGTCATGGGAATGAGATTCATCTTCTTCTTTATCTTGCTTAGAGCCTGATGAATCTTCATCCTTATGCTTTCTAAAGTGCCTATACATTTCTTCTACCATAGACTTCATAGTTAGGAAACTTTCTAGGAATTGAGGGTCTGGCCCTATAGAACCTTCTTCTGACATTATCTTTCGAGAATAGACTCTCCCAATTTCAGGATTAGTTTCCACCAATTCTCCTTCTCCTAGTTTGAGCTTTGATCTAGTGAGCATTCACAGCTAAACCAACACAAGCTTGTCTAACCTTACAACCTAGAGCTCTGATACCACTTGATCTGATATTCACCCTATGAGTGACATCAGTTAAGATTTATTAAACAACAGGTATTACAGACTCATGTGCTGGTGTGTGTTCTGTGTTATTTAAGCAACGGATCGATCAGATTGCCAATACACAGACATTTCAAATGGAAAGACAACAGAGAAATACAGTAAGCAATACAAAGACACAAACAATTTTAATAAGGAGTTCACCCTAATCTCCAGGGCTACATCTCCGGTCCAACTTCAATGGTGGCCTTGTTTTATTGTGTCTTCAAGCAGAAAAATTACATCACAGGGACTCAATATGAGTTCTCCTGAAGCAAGTTTTCTTGGTAGGGTGGTTCTTGGATTCCCTAAGCCACTCAGAGTACACAGACTCTTGTTTTCCCTACCAGCTCTATGACCCTTGGCCTACAGTGGAAAGAGCCAACTGTGATGCTCAATACAGACAGATTCCTCTATGGGAAGGCTTGATTCCTTAAGCTCTCTGGTGCTCGATGCTGCCTGTGGTTAGCTCGGCCCTCTGTCGCCTCTGCTTGGCTTTACTGCTCTCTGTGTTCAGTCCTCCTCTCAGGGTTCACTGTTCACTGTCTTTTTTTTCTTCGGTTCCTCGTTCGAATAATCGCCTTTTCACTATCTCTGTTCATGGCTTTAGCCATCCGGCCTCCGTGCCTATTTGTTTCCTCTCCTTCCTACGTAGATTTTCCTGTCGCCAGCATGCTTGGAATTCCATGTTCGGCGTCAGCATAATGCTCAGGAAGTCGCCACGTGTCTCCATCGGAACTGTGCCAACCTGCTCGTCGATTCGTTGCCTTTCTCCATCGTGGCAGTCAACGGATTTCAAATCCTCTTAAATTGCGCCTTAATCCCCTGTCAATTCCGCTCTGTCCATTGGGCGCGATCTCAGCTGTCCGATCTGGGCTCCTCCAGATCCAATGTCATTCGCACATCGAGCGCGGTTGACTTGCTCGACCGATAACACGTGATCATGGCGGTTTTTCTCTCTCCTCTGCTACCACGCGTCGATCGCTGAGGGTGCTCGCTCTGTTTTCTCCGAAACCGCTTACCGTTCAAGGGCACCCCGATTAAACCGCCAGTTTCTAGGTTGTGGGTCCCACCTTCGTACGATGGCGCTTTTTCGCTTTTCCGCCCACGGTCCTCTGGCTCCAACGTGACTGAGTGCCTTGGGCTTTACCATTTCAGCCCTGTTTTCCCAGCGATGCGCATTAGCGCTAAGCGCATCGAAAATCACCTCCTTTTCCCGATCTGGGGCTCCCAAGGGCTATTTTGACCTCCTGCGCAGTATCCATGGGCCTCGGTCAGCGTGCTTTGATCGAGGTCCTCTTTGTTCTGCGTTGGCTGCCATGGTCACTGGTTCAGGGTGTTTTCGATTGCTGTTTTGGATTCTTCAAGGATTTGTTCGACTTGTTTTTAATCACGGTTCTATGACAGTCGTTTATGGATCTGATTCAGATCAGTACGCAACATATAGAATATTGCTTGCTCATCCTTGGGTAGATTCCAGGAATTAGTCACATGCACTTTCAGATGAAGAGCCAACAGATCCAACGAGTTGAGTGGCCTTCAGTCATTTGCCAACTGGTCCAACAAAACCACCCAATTCTGCAGAAAGGCCTTAGTGCTCTCTTGACCATACAATCGACATGCAAAGATGATCAAGTGTTGGTAAGCATTTCTGGGTGACTTATTATTACAAACATGATTGGGTGTCAATCTAAACTTTGACGACTCTTTCACCCAATGATTTATGATGTCTCTAGTGTTCATATTACTGTTGGGGGCATAGAAAAGTGCATCCATGCGATTCACCGGATGTGGTAAGTGATACATCTGATCATAGTTTTCCATCCTGAAGGTAGCACACTAAATTCCACTGCTACTGCTCAATGTCATCGTCTCGGGATCAGTATGTGAGACAATCCAGTGAATGATGTCCACACATGGGAAGGCGGGGTATCTGCATGCAACATTATATAAGCCTAACTTATGGATGTTGACATAGACTTGTCGATCTTCTAGATCTTCCTTGAAGTTCCTTGCAAAAATATCCTTGATTTCCTGCCATGATATCTTCATGTCCTTCTCTATGAATAGTTGTGTGTCAGCATAGACTGGAAAGTTCAATGACACCTGTTGAACTACATCCCTAATGATGCTCTCGACAATATCCTTTGATGCAACTTTCTTGGAAGCCATGTTACTTGTACTGCTGAAGAGCCGCTCAACAAATTTTGTACTTGGAGACATAGAGGACCCACATGGCATGCAAATGTTAACTTGAAATCAAAAGCACTTCAAGGACAGACCAAGAAACAAACTAGGCAACTGCTAGGAAGGATTGTGCAATTCTGGGTTTCAGAGGTGAGTGACTGTCAGTTAGATCTCCGCATTGCGTAGTCCCAACTATCAGTGGGGAGGATATGATGATTGGAACTACACAATTTGCAATTCAGTCTGTCTTGTGCTGGCTGGGACTCGGCATTGCTGTTGGCCGGATAAATCGATCTTGCAGACAAGGTTGATCTCCCTAGTATCTAAATATATCTAGCAACAAGCAGAACAAGCAAATCTACCTTTCTCTAAACATATTGTTTCATTAATAAAAACTATAGAGGTGCTAGACCCTACCTTAAGTCCAACGCTAGTTTGTAGCAGCCAACCTTCAACTCTCTGAAAGAGTTTCTTTTGAGAACCTGCAAACACAAACAAGAACACATCAAATAACACCTGCATAGCTAATATCATAAAACATGTTCATTATGGTGATCAAGGAGTCCATAAAATAAACCATAAAACATAGCTTATTGAGAAAAATAAACTTGATTGTATTAACTTTGAAATAGAAGAACTTTACAACCTTTGGTGCCTTGATGCTGTACAAGCTCTTCCCAGGGTCCAAACAAGAATCTCCTCTACTTTGACAAGCCTCACACTCTTCCCAATGAGATCAAAAAGGTATGTAATCTCTCCTCACAAGCTCAATTAGGAAGACTAAGTTCCAGTAGCATTTCACCTCAAAAATATTCAGCTTTCAACCTCCCCAGTAACCAGCCCAATGCCTCATTTTATAGTGCAGAGGAAGGAAGTTACAGGTCCACCTATGAAGGGATAGAGTCCTCCTTCAAAGGGATAAGATCCTCACATCAAGGGGTTAGCTCCTTAAGGTATGGGATGCATGAACCTTAAAGGAGCGAACTTGCCTCCTCAAGATTCCCTCTAGAAGCTTCCAGAAATGACTCAAAGTGATTTTTTAAGAATATACTTGTTCCTTTTTGACTTTTACAGGGGTTCACACCCATTACACAGAGACAGTGCAGTTAGGTGCACAGGGGACATGACCATTAGGTGCGGGACCGCAGGTAATGCTAAGAGAAAGTGCGGAACCAGAGTTTTATAGACTTTTGAGGGCTTTCTCTTATTTTCAAGGCTTGATATGAAGAACTGAGGTTTAAGACTTGCAAAGAAGGAAAGTATGAGTGGTGATAGACTCACACAGATTGCATAATGTCATGGTGACAATTTTTAGTGCAACAGATTGCCCCCTAAAGTGCGAAGTATGTAATAGATGAAAATGAAGTCTTTCATGTATGAAGAGTGAAGTACTTTATCATTTCAAGGATCATCCTGTGGATACCCTAGTCGGAACCTGTAAAAACATTCAATGCAAAATATATATATGTGAACATATCATCGCTGAGGTAGGCATTCCCATACTCAGAGCAAAACTGACTAGAAAACTGGCTAACTAACTAAACTGTTTTGATACAGGAATGATTTTGTAATACATCACGAGTATAGAAATATGTAGACACAGTATGGGCACAACCATCTGTTTATGAATAGTCCACTGTATAATGAATAACAAAATTCCTCACAACCTGGATGGTGGAAACTAGATCCAGGGTTTTGATTTCTGCTTCCCGAACTAGTACGATTCTATCCATGTGAATGAATGTGTCGAAGTCAAACATGGTAGAAACCACTTGATTACGAGTCAATGATGTGAACTGTTAACAAGTGTGAGAGAAACCACCAGTAATGTCAATGGATCTCAAAGTACTCAGTACAATCCATGAAATGTGAATAAATGAGCTGATGTCGAACATGTCACGGAATCCTTTGATTGAAGGTCAATGATGCAACCTGTCGTCGAAGGCGAGAAACCTGCCATTAGGGCATGCAGATTCCAAGGTACTGATGATTTATAGATCATCTTTCTAGATAATGAGCTGAAGTCGATAGAAAGTGATCTGTCATAGGCAAGCCCACAACACGAAATCATAGATCAAGTTTTGAAGAAATATAGTAGCAAGGACTGACTTAGGGATGGTCAAAATGGATGACATATATTTTGCGGATGAATGGTTTATTTGAACTGACCTCTTGAACACATAATGACATTGCAGATGGTTTGGTGACAATTGACCCAAAGCTAATACCCATAAACTGGCTGAAGACTTTCAATATGGTTTGATTAACTGTTAGGCAAACGATTTCCCAACCCAGGTGAACAAAAAGTTTCATGTTCAAGAGTGGTTGATTGCTTTTCTAAAACACAAAGTATAACAAACAAATTCATTTATCTCTCTTTTCCCCCACCATTTCTGGCAAGTACCTCTTTATCTTTGACAAGCTTGAGGAGGATAGCATTTGCTTGTTTATAAGCTCATCCTTCGGATGAGTCCAACTTAGTTTAAAATTCGAACCCTAAGAAGGAGTGGTTCGTTCCTGTTTAAAATTGAACAGGTCCTTTACTATTAAATTTTAATGAGTCCAGTATAGGAGAAACTTGGTGTTTTTCAATTTTAGGGAGTCAGAAGAAAAACTTAAGAAAACTCCATGGGTGTCCTTTTTCGTAAATTTGTGTTCCTCAAGCCCGAAAAAGTATAAAATTATACTTGAGAGAACTGCTTGACCATTACGATCAAGGAGTAATTTTAATAATTAGTGGCTCTGATATGAAAAAGTAAAAAAAAAGTGATCGAAAACACGTCGTTTTATAACCAATATCGAACTTGAAATGACAAAAGTTCGGCGATCTTTTCATGTTTATATGGTCAGAAAAGAGCTGTAAGTGGACTTCCTTTTTAATTCTGTTTAATGAGTTAAAAAGGAAAAACTCGGCAATCTTTTCATATTTTATGAGTAAGAAAAGAGATAAAGAGGACTCCAATGTTTTTTGTTGAAAATGACCAATTATCCCTAAAAATCCAATATTCTGCACAAAAACTCAAAACCTTAATCATACCTGTTTAAGATAAATAAAAATGCATCAAAAAGTTACCTTTTTAAAGTGAAAAATAAATAAATTAAAAATTCATTTACTCAAAAAATATTATAAAAAGGGCTTTTGTAAATTCATTTTTACCATTTGATTTCAAAGTGAGAAGTGAGAGCTTTTGGGTAAGAAACTTCCTGTGAAGATTGCGGAAAATCCGTCCATTGGAATCGAAAACCGTCAGCTCCAGGTAATCCACATCATCCTTATCTTGCATTTCAACCATTTACATTTCGTTTTTAGGCTTCCATTTTGATTTTTAAGGGAAAAATTAGTTTAGAAATCCGCTCGCGGGGGTCCGCAGGCGCAACATGCGAACCCTGCAGACCCCGACTTTTTCTACAAAGGAAAAAGTCAGAGTTCCACACCTGTTGCTTAGGACGAGTGCGGACCTACGCACTGTCCCTAACTAGCTGGTGTGGACCCCGCAAAATAGGTTTTAAAACTTCAAATTTCTCCATTTCCGCCCAAAAATTTTTGAACTAAATTGTTCTAATATGTCTTTTTTTGCAATGTAGGACATACAAAATGCTTATTTGGCGGGAACGCGAGCATGAGGATGTGGAACTTTCCGCAATAAATCATCAACCCTCATTGGATGCATTGAGAGCATGCAGACTGTTCAAATTCTAGGCCATACCAGGCATGAGGGCCCAAGTAGAATTTTTGCAATGGTTGGTAGGCAGGTGGAACATATAGGACCAGTGTTTCATGATTGGTCACCTCTGGCTCGAAATTGAGCAAGAGGACATATATTTTTTGACTGGTTTGCCTAAGAGAGGCGAATGATTATCTCTTTTCGGGACTAGGCCAGGTGGCCAGTCTGTCGATAGTCTCCGATTAGAGTTTTGCAATGATCAAACAAAGGACAAACGGATCGATATTAAAACTATCACCCATCCTGAACTTAAGGTTATTGCGTTCATTGTCACCAGACTATGCGGGAGTGTAGCATTGCATGTAGCTACCAGATCCCAGATGCGAATGGCAAGAGACTGTTATCAAGGTAACATCTTCAACTGGTGCGAAGCTGTGTTGGTGAATGTAAAAGGCCAACTAACTAGAGCAGAGAACGGACAACTAAGAAACTTTGGATATGGTTTCCTGGTTGTGAGCTTTGGTCTAGAGAGGGTCCCTATGTTGGTCCCACAACAACTTTCGGTTGAGGCTGGACTTCCTCGAGAGCCTAAGATCATGCGTTGGGTTGCAGTGATGGCCCGTCATCCTTAGGAGGGTTCAGAGGTTGTTCGATTTCCACCTGAGTATTTTCGTTGGTTGAGAAACCAAATTTTTGTGATTCAAGATTTTCCATATGCTGGGATGGATTATCGTGGTGATCTAGACATGGCTCTTCCACCAGGAGAGCAGTGGGATGATTAAGGTAGAATCATTCTCAACACTTTATAAATTTATAATTTTTCTTATTTTTTAAATCGTCCAAAACTGATAATCAAAAGTTTAAATTCAGATGTGGGTCCACGACGACCAGCCACTCTCCAGCCTTTTGAGAGGAGACACCTAGTTGCAGCAACACCAGCCCCACAAGACCAATCAGCAGAGATCCTAGCCAATTTGGAGCATCATCTAGAGCGCTTGACAGATGATATTTCAGAGACTGGCATAGATGATATTCCACTTAGGTTACAACGATATGTGATTGGGGTCCCAGGACCTTTTAGGAGGTTCCTTTGTAGGGTGGACCGAGAAGTGGTTTCTTATCGTGATCATCACCAGGGATAGGATGATCGCTTTTGTAGACTCATATGACATTTTTTGCCTTTTTGTATTATCATTTTTGCCAATCATAAGGTGTTTTCAACCTATGATCGAAGATGATGTATATTTGACACACTTCTATGCTATGATATATCACTATTACTGGCTATCTTGTGTAGAAATTTTGAATAATTTAACACATATTCACAGAGATTATCCTGATCATACAATTATAAGCGGAACATGTATAATACATAATCTCCTCTACGTTGATCATCAATTTACAGAAGCAGAAACATTCACAGGCACACATAGAAGCATCAATCAAACTCATTAACACAGTATGTATCCCAGGGAAAGCATCTCGCTAAAAACCCCACACTATCTGTATATTATATTGATTGAATCATGTAATATTAAAAAGTACAATGCTTATCACAAGCAATCTAGTACCAGCTCCACCTGTTACACACAATACAGCTCAGATCTGATCTCCAAATCTCCCCCGCTGCTTGCCTGCCTCCACTGCTCAATACTTGCTCAAGAATTGATGAGAATGGTTTACCAAACTCGTATTTGACCTGCAAATAATCACTCACACTATGTTGGACGTGAGCACAGGCTACAATTATTGGTATTGGCCAATTCATTGGCATACTCAATCCCTCTGATTGTGCAAATCATCATGCACAGCTATAGTCACAACTGATAGCAATCTGATCCTCTAACACCTATCCCTGCTGAACTGAACATGCACTGACATGCAACTGAGTTAACTGATGTATTCTATAGTTGCATTATGAGTTAATAACTTTTGAATTAATTAATAACTAATTCACCCAACTCATCTCTAGTCTATTGATCAGTTAGACTAAATACAACTAGTTTAACAAGGCTAAACTGAACACAACTCCATCAACTGCACCTCCAGTCCACTAAACTCAACTCACTTGAGTTCTAACTGAAGTCCTGCATGCAAATATTAGTCATCCCATAGGTAACCACGTATTTCATTCAGGGATTTGCATGTACCACATCCGTAGCTCATCCTGAAGTGCTCCAAGAGAATAAGATCAAGTTTATAGTCCAAATATTATTATGAGACAATAATATTTGAATTTTCTATTTTTGACAGCCAGTCTAAAAATAGACTTTGATCACTCATACTATGATCACTCATACTGTGGTCACCCATACTGTGGTCACCCATACTGTGATCACTCATACTTGATCACTCATACTGTGATCACCCATAATGTGATCATCCCTATTGGGATCAAAAATAGAACTTGCGCCATAATTTGCTTGCGGGCCCACTTAGTGAAGGAAACTCTTTTCACTAAGCTCCATCATCTTGTTGCATTCTCAACAAGCATTTCTTGTTGCACACTTTTCAACACTCCCTCTCAACAAGAAAGGCTTCCTCTCAAACCCGATCCTGAAACTCTGGAATGTTCTCCATGCAACACATCTCGCTGGTCCACTTGCTCTGTCATCAAAGTCTCTGACTGCTATTGCCTCTGTCAACTGAAAACTATGCATCTCTGTGCTCTTCAGTATCTGACTGCTCTAGCCTCTGTCACTTTGATCTCTGACTGCATCTATGCTACTGCTAGTTCTATCTCCCAGCATTGCATCCGCACTGCACCTCCCAACGACCTCCCTGTTGGGCTAGAAACACCCTCTCATGCTAAAGCTCTACCTGCTGCTGACAAGTGCTCCCTCTCTGACATCCACGCTACTGCAGCATCTCCATGCATCTCGCACCATTGCACACCGCTCTGTGCCACCTAGCACTGTGCAAAACAATTTTGCCTCTCGCATTGCTGCAGCCTGCTAGCTATGCGCTGTCCTGGGATTCCCTGCACTATTGCTCTCTCTGCCACTCCATCCGCATCTGTCTCTACCCAATTAGTCAGTTCCTGCTACTACACATCGGGGCTCCCGTAGCAAGGTCTCATCCAAGAGGTTGTGTACCTCAAGGATCCTGCCCCTCCTCCTTGGGACGAACAATCCACATCACCCCACCTCCTACCTGGAGGTATGGTTGCATGCGATCCCTCAGCCCACCTAGCTCGAAGTTTCCCCCTATTGGAGGTCTCTGGATGAGTAGATGTCTCTACTCGATCTCCTCTCAGATTCCCCTGTTGTGGCTCCTCCACAACCTCCTGAAGGTGCTGCACCAATCGTGGCTCCTCCAAAATCATCTGAGACTTCTTCTGGCTCTGCATGTTGAGAAGTAATATACGCTCCCTCTCAACCACCAAGTCTCTGTCAGTTGCCTTGCTGCTCAAGGCTTCGCATGCATCTTGAACCTCAAGAGCATACAGGTTCTTGACCCATGAACCAATCTCATGACAACGAAAGCATCTCACCTTCGACTTGTCAACCTTCTTCCCACCACTGGAAGAATTGAATTCGGAAAGAGAAACCTTCCCCTTCCCCTTCTTCGCCTTACTCGCTAAGGCACAGTTCTCCTCATCATGCATAGATGAAGAACTGTCTCTGGTGCGCCGTCTAATCTCCTCTTGCATCAAATCCAACCATAGTCGTTCCCAATTTGGCAGTTTCTCCCTTCCATTCACCGAGTCCTGGTAGCTATGCCAACTCTTAGGAAGGTCAAGGAGTGATAGACTCACCATCCTCATTCGACAATCACCTCCACACTTCCCAGCTCATCCCGGCATTGGGTGAACTTCGTGAGATACTGGGGCATACTGTCTCCATTCTCACATTGAATGTGTCTGAGTTTTATCTCTTGCTTTGGAATTAAATTCGAATTCCACCAGCTCAAAAACTCAACCACTTCCGATCTAGAATTCGTGAGAACAAAGTATTTCTTGTACAGAGATTGATTGTCTGGGCATTCACCGGATATTTCACCTTCCAAAAGAAGGATGAATCCAGAGGCTACCTGGCCCGATTACAGACTCTGCCTGAAGAAATAAAATGTAAACACTTTCTGAATAATAGATCCGATGATCAATCCTCACTTGATATACTGTAAAAATCTCTTCTACAAATCAAGTTGCTCCAATACCATGTAGAAACTTTTTCTACAATTATCTAGCTCTGATACCATGTAGAAATTTTGAATAATTTAACACATTTTCACAGAGATTATCCTGATCATACAATTATAAGCGGAACATGTATAATACATAATCTCCTCTACGTTGATCATCAATTTACAGAAGCAGAGACATTCACAGGCACACATAGAAGCATCAATCAAACTCATTAACACAGTATGTATCCCGGGGAAAGAATCTCACTAAAAACCCCACACTATCTGTATATTATATTGATTGAATCATGTAACATTACAAAGTACAATGCTTATCACAAGCAATCCAGTACCAGCTCCACCTGTTACACACAGTACAGCTCAGATCTAATCTCCAAATCTCCCCTGCTGCTTGCCTGCCTCCACTGCTCAATACCTGCTCAAGAATTGATGAGAATGGTTTACAAAACTTGTATTTGACCTACAAATAATCACTCACACTGTGTTGGACGTGAGCACAGGCTACAATTCTTGGTATTGGCCAATTCATTGGCATACTCAATCCCTCTGATTGTGCAAATCATCATGCACAACTATAGTCACAACTGATAGCAATCTGATTCTCTAACACCTGTCCCTGTTGAATTAATTAATAACTAATTCACCCAACTCATCTCTAGTCTATTGATCAGTTAGACTAAATACAACTAGTTTAACAAGGTTAAACTGAACACAACTCCATCAACTGCACCTCCAGTCCACTAAACTCAACTCACTTGAGTTCTATCTGAAGTCCTGCATGCAAATATTAGTCATCCCATAGGTAACCACGTATTTCATTCTGGGATATGCATGTACCACATCCGTAGCTCATCCTGAAGTGCTCCAAGAGAATAAGATCAAGTTTACAGTCCAAATATTATTATGAGACAATAATATTTGACTTTTCTATTTTTGACAACCAGTCTAAAAATAGACTTTGATCACTCATACTGTGATCACTCATACTGTGGTCACCCATACTGTGATCAACCATACTTGATCACTCATACTGTGATCATCCCTGTTGGGATCAAAAATAGAACTTGCGCCATAATTTGCCTGCGGGCCCACTTAGTGAAGGCGACTCTTTTCACTAAGCTCCATCATCTTGTTGCATTCTCAACAAGCATTTCTTGTTGCACACTTTTCAACATCTTGTGTAACATGTTATGGAATGTTTTTAAATTTACTGTTTTGGTTATTGCAAATGTCTATTTATCATACAAGAAGCAACTACATCTGCTAATGTATTTAAATATCTTGGAATATGCTGATACTCAATGTAATCAAATTCACGTTCCAAGAGATGAACTCTCAAGAATAATCTTAATAACACTAGATTTCTAATGGCATAAACCCTGTTAAGCTGTAATACAACGAGTTTAGAATCTAACCTAACAATCAAACTTCGAATCCCAAGTGGGATGGATTTAGATAATAACTCAATCACTGCACTATACTCTGTAATGTTATTCGTTGTTTTACCGAGGCTTACCCCATGTATAGATACTAACTCATCAGAGGGTGAATAGATAACCCAAGCTGCGGAAGAAATGTTCCATGTACTACGACAAGCACCATTAGCAAAACCAATATGTGTTTGAGGAGACGTCGAAATCTGCAATATCAAGAGTAAAATCAAGATAATCAGGAATAATGATAAAAGCACTCTCTAAACTAGGCACACTTTTCTAATCTAAAACACATCAGCTAGAAAGAAACTAATCTAACGAAAATCTCCACACCAAAATTTAAGCATAATATTTCTTCAAATAAAGCCCATTTTTGGGTTTACGCAAAGAGACACCGTCAAAATCTTCCAATTCATAGGCCCCTTTTGCCAGCTTTCGCTTAACAATATAAGGACCATGCCACATAGGTACAAATATTCCAGTCCCTAGCTTATTGTTTGCTTGATCGTATAATAAAACTAGGTCTCCTTCCGAAAAAGTACAAGGTGTAACATTTCGATCGTACTGAGCTTTTATTCGTTTCGCATAAGTTTCGATTGCTAATGCAGCATCACGTCGATTCTCATCTAGCTAAGCTAAGTACAACAAACATCTCTTCTCTTCAGAAGTGGCTGGGAGTAATTCTATGGCTATTTGCAATGACAAAATTTCGCTAGGTAACACTGCTTCCAAACCGTAAACCAGTTGAAAAGGAGTGAAACCAGTTGATGTTTTTACTAAGGTTCGATATGCCCAAAGTGCTGAAAATAACATGTTATGCCAATTCAACCTATGAATACCGATGATTCATCGGATCATAGTGACTAGAACCTTATTGATAGCTTCAACCAGACCATTAGCCTGTGGGTAATATGGAGTGGAACTATCGTGACACAGGCCAAGTTGATCTGTCAATTCAGTCATCATGATGTTTCGAAAATGACTTCCATGATCAGTAATAATAGCTTGAGGAACACCGAATCTAGCAATTATATGATTGAAAACGAAAGTTGCAGCAGTTTTGCCGTCTGCTGAAAATGTAGGCATCGCCTCGGCCCACTTAGTAAAATAATCCACCGCTAGGATGATATATGCATGCCCCCCGGCCGAGTGAGGGTTACATGTAATAAAGTCGATACCAAATTTTGCGAAAGGACCGACAACAATTATAGTGTGGAGAGGAGCTGGTGGAGCATGCATCTTACGATAAAAAATTTGACAATTGTGGCATTTCCGGACTGCATAGATACAATCTTTGAATAAGGATGGCCAGAAATATCCAGCGCGCAATATCTTTTGGGCTGTGGCATACCTAGACATATGACCGCTAGATTCTCTAGAGTGACAGGGATTCAGAACCTTTTCAGCTTCTTCATGAGTAAGACAACGTCGGAAACCAGAATCCGCCCATGACGATAGAGTGTATCACCAATAATATTGTATTGTTGGGATTGGAAGCGTATTTTCCTTCACTGAGATCGTGAGATTTCAGGCCGAAAAGATTGGGTTTGGAGGTAAACAATAATATCTCCATACCATGGATCAAGAGTACTGATAAGAAACAAGGATTTGTCCACAATGGGCTCTTTCGCCACAGTTTCAGTATCAATACGCGGGAAATCACACACCAGTTCCGCAAAAACCAAAGATTTCTTTGCCTTGGACTTTTCAAATTCCAAGTCAAATTCCTGTAGGATAACGATCCATTTGGAATACTTGCCCCCTAGCAATTTTTTGGTCAAGATATAGATCATAGGGTTATAGTTAGAAATTAATGTGGTTTTGCGTAATAAGATGTAGTGATGAAATATTTAGACAGCTTGAACAGCCGCCAAGGCCAATTTCTCCACATGCGAATATTTAAGCTCAGTCGGATTCAGAGTTCGACTAAGATAGTAAATCACATGTTCATTGTTGAATTCATCTTCCTGAACTAAAACCATTCCAATGGTGGAATGAGAAGCAGCGAGGTACAAAAAGTAATCCTGGTTTTAGTTGGGAGGATGCAATAACGATGCATGGGTCAACGCGTGTTTAAGTGCATCGAAAGATTTGTCAGCTATCTCATCCCAAAAGAATGGAGTATTCTGTTTCAACAACCTAGTAGAACCTTTCGTTATCTCGGCGTAGTTAGGAATGAAACGACGTAAAAATCTTGCTTTCCCTTGCAAACTTTGGAGTTGGAGAAGAGTCGAAGGAGGAGACAATTTGACGATAGCTTCAACCTTCGAGGGATCGACACGAATGCCAATTTTTGAAATGAAAAATCCCAGTAAATGACCTGTTTCTACACAGAAAACACATTTGTGTGGATTTAGTCTAATTCGATAATGCCTACATCTCATAAAGATAGCTCCTAAATGAGTGAGATGATCGACTCTACGTAATGAATGGGCAGGTAATTCATCGAGATAAGGCTGCACAATGTGCTTGATGTCATGAAATGCGTAAGACATAGCCCTTTGAAAAGTTGCTGCAGCATTCTTCAATCCAAAAGGTAATTTCCAATAAGCAAAGGTCCCCCATGGACAAATGAAAGCTGTTTTAGGTTGATCAGCACGGAGTATGTTGATTTGATTATAACCGGAAAAACCATCCATAAAGGAGAACATTTCACTGTCGGCACAATCATCAATAATTTGATCGATATAGGGGGTTGGATAATTGTCTTTAGGACAAGCTCGATTGATATCACTATAATCGATACATATTCTTATCGTTCCTTGCTTTTTGTTAACAGGAACAATATTTGATACCCAATCCGTTAAGGGAATTGGATAAATGAAACCTGCTTGAAGTAATTTCTCAACTTCAACTTTAATAGCAACAACTTTTCGTGGATGTATCTGACGCAAACGTTGCCAGACAGGTTTAGCATCCGGGTAAGTTTTAATTTCATGGACAACAATTGATGGATCGATTCCTGGCATTTCTTCATATGACCAGGCAAACACGTCGCGAAATTCTTGAAATAGGGCTTTATAAGTTTGGATTTCATCGTCCGTACAGGAAGCACCTATATGAATGTTTTCAATAATTCTAGGTTTAACTGAAATGTCAATAGGAACCGTTCGAGAGATATTTCCCAAATTTAACTCAGAATCAGGATGTTGCAATGGATTATGTGGTTCTTTGACATAATCAGTGGTAAAAATAGATGAAAATTCATTTTCAAAATGATCAAGCTCAGGTAAAACGAAGATCGACGATGAAGATCTTCCCATGGTAAATCATCAACAGACAAAAGCTCACGAATCTGCTCATCTGTATGAACAGGCTCAGAAAATGTTGTTGAAGCTGAGGTTGATATTGAAAGTGATTCTCCATGGACCACATTCATTGGATCAATTTCGGTTGAACAAGGGTCAGAAAACGACTGTACAACCTAATATGAAATTTGAAAGGGACTCAAAGGCATTGCGCTTCCAAATTAATCCACCTCAGAATCGGAAGGTACGATCCAAGGATCATAAAAAGCAATAATGTTCGATGAAATCATATGAATAGTTGCAATATAAGGTGATACGTTAGGAGGAGGGAAAGAAAAATTTCCTAGTAAACCAAAATATTTAATCAAACCTGCCCCAACATCCTTGTAAGGGATAGTTGTTTTACCGACATGTTGAATACTATCTGAAGAGGCTGGATCAGATGAAAAATATGTCAGCTGATCTATCGTAACGATCTTTGCGTTATGAGGAAATTTGATAAGCCAAAAGACCGATGAAACAACAATAGTCATAGCGTAAGACCAACTGTGACCCATGAGAAGGTTGTAATCTAGAGGGACATCAACCACTTCCACATATAGATTTACAGTTTTGCCTTCGACCCCTATAGGTAAATCCTGCAAAATGACATAAGGATGGAACCCTCGGCCATCAAAAGCCTTTAGAATCATCGGGGATTGATTGAGTGTCGGAGAACCAAGCGATCTCCAACACTGAATCGACATAATACACGTAGAATCTCCCTCATCAATCACAGTCCGAAAGCAAGGTCTGTTTTTGACTAACACTGGAATCTGGAAAGCCATTTGATGAGGTAGGAGAGGTGTAATATTCTCTAAATCAAAGATTATTAGGTTCGAATCTTGAATATCAACAGCTTCTATAGCCGACAATAGTAATTTACGCTGTGCTGGGCATGATTGCAGCACCTCCAAAGTCGACATTGCTGAAGGGGAAATAACTAAGTCTTCAACAATGTTATAATTCCGAGCAGCTCTCGTATGTGGATTGAAAGATGAATTCCGAAGTATACCTTTAGCAGGCGGTTTGATTACTAAGTCTGGGTTAGGTTTCTCTATCTGTAGTGGATCAAAACCAGAAGGAGTTGAAGTTGATGGGTTTGAATTAGAAGATTCTGCTTCCTTACCACCAACAAGATTTTTACTACCATAATCTTGCGATCGCGTCACAATCCTGACATGAGACATCATCATAATGGGTTCTTTTGAGGCATTTGAGGAAGAACCTATCATCTTACTATCTTGATTAGGAAAAGGATCCTTCAAGACAACAGGTGTTTGAGAACCCTTGACGATTTTCAAAACCTCTGCTCGATGTGGGCAGTCTCTTGTAAAATGCTCCTCGTCACAAATGAGACAAGGATAGCGAGGTTTACGTTTCTCGTCAGTAGATTCATTTTTATCTGTTTTCTCTTTTGAGTTTTTCTTATTTTTCTTCTTCCCTTTATTTTTATCGCCAGATTTTGATTTGGTCGTAGATGATTCTACGACATGGATATCAGCAAGAATTTCAGCGGAAGAGTCTCCTATCGGGGAATTTGGTAAAGTTATAATAGGAGAATAATTATTTGAAGATTTATTCTTGCTTTTGGTACTAACTGAACCAATCATACCATCAGCGGCATGAGACCCTGAAGGAGCTGCAGTTATTTGATTGTGTTTCGGAAGGTCGGGGTTTTTTTCATGTAAAGTACCTAACTGCGTATAGACGAGGTCAAGGTACTGAGCCTGAGCAATGACTTGCTCTTCAATAACAACTCCTGCCTTAGCTACATCTTCAGTGATTTTAGGTAATAATGATTTAACAAACCATTCCGCTAAAATTTGATCTGGAAAAAAAACTTTCACTGAACGCCTTCTACATCGCCATTCATGAATATGATCGGAAATATATGTTGACGTAGATTGTTTTAATGAAGTCAACAATTCCGTGCCATTGTCGTATATGACAGGCAACTGAAAATGAGTTAAGAAAGAAGTGGCTAACTGACTAAAATTATAAAAGGAGGCTCATGGTAACTCAATGTACCATTTGGCAGCAAGGCCAATCAGAGTTCGTTGAAAAAGACGTAAGCGAATTGAATCAT
The DNA here is from genome assembly GCA_031772625.1 of Pinus tabuliformis. Classification (NCBI taxonomy): domain Eukaryota; kingdom Viridiplantae; phylum Streptophyta; class Pinopsida; order Pinales; family Pinaceae; genus Pinus; species Pinus tabuliformis. Next base: position 1,112,673,472 of record CM062818.1, read on the forward strand.
CAATAATGGAATTAGATGCACACCAGAGGTGATAAGTCATCACATGATCTGATGGATCTTCTCCTAACTTACCCTCAAACTTCGGGATATCACTGGGCAATTTAATAGGCATTGGTGGCAAATACGGAAGATAGTAAATGGGATCGTTCGTAAGGCGTGACAAATCAGGTAAATCCAAAGTTGCAATAAAAGGTAATTGACGGTTAGGGCCTCGAAAACCTTGGGAAACAAGACTAGCCCTAGGAGGAGGATATCCAGGATAACCTGGAATTGGATTTGCATTAGGAATATTATAACCTCTTGGAAAACCAGGATTAATTGGACCAAACTCGGGTTGTTGAGTTTGCTGATAAGTATATCCAGGGTACGATTGATACTGATAAATTGGGTTCTGTATAGTAGGATCAAATTGGTACTGTCCCTGGTACGGTTGGTAAGTAAATTGCGGTTGACTTGTGACAACCGTACTTGGACCAGCTTGTCCTGCAGGCATCTGGACCGAAGTCTGGACTGTGGGTCCTGACTGTGGTAAAGAGGCCTGAGGAGTTTGCAATGATGCAGGAATAGTAGAAATCGGAGCTACCGATACTCCGAAAATAGGCGTGGTAGGTTGAATAGAAGACACAGCAATTGCAGTAGAAGTTTGAGGCGGAGTTTGAGGCGAACTAGGCCCAGGCTGCTTAACTGAACCAGGTGCAGAGCTTTGAACAGTAGGCTGGACAGGTTGCTGGGTTGGACCAGAAACCAAAGGTTGTCCAGGTTGACTTGATAACTGCACATTAGGTTGCATAGTTTGTTGAGTTTGAGATGGATCCCACACCATGTTCATTCCGGGGTATGGACCCATAACAAGTTAAGCATATTGAGGACCATAACCGGGTTGAGCGTAGAGCTGATAATTGAGTGGTAAATTTCCAGCTCCTTTTACAAATGATTGACCAGAAGGTGGTTGGAAACCTTGATTTGGGTACTGACCTTGAGGTTGATAACCTTGAGGCATGTACTAAAACTGGGGTTGACCTTGAGGTACATATTGATACTGGGTTTGACCTTGAGGTATATACTGAGTCTAAGGTTGACCTTGAGGTATGTACTGTCCTGATGGTATGTACTGTCCTTGAGGTTTCCCCCCAGGCGGTAACTGACTACCTTGAGGTTGCCCCCCAGGCGATAATTGACTACCTTGAGGTTGCCCCCCAGGCGGTAACTGACTACCTTGAGGTTGCAGATTTGGAATAGTACCAGACATCATAAGAATTTGTTCTACGCTCAACGCTTGAGTTCCATTATTACTAGTTGATATCTCATGTTCAATTGGTTGAGGAGATGCTCCTGAAAAAGTACCAGTGAGAGACTGATACCTAGAAGGAACAGAAGGACCGCCATATAAAAATGTTTCCGGTGATTGGGAAAACATAGATGACTATCTCGACATATTCAAAGGAGGATAATAACCTCTAGGCGTAGGATGAAAAGGAATTCGAGGTGGTGAAAAACTAAGACTCGGGTTTTCTAAAAAGTTTTTCAATGATACGTACCAAGTGTCACTCCTAAAAGGACTGTAGAAAATTGATTCATGCTCCCTAAGTTCCAAAGTTGGTTGATTTTCAGGGAGAGTTATATCTTCGTCCGGACTAACAAGTTCTTCAATAGAAATGAGTCCTACCCTGGGTGAACCAAGACTAGTAGATGTTGGAGAAGCAAATCCTAAAGATGGAGTAGTAGCAGGTTCGGTTTCAGGCTCAGAAATTTCAGGTTCTTCGGCTAATTCACTAGTAGAATAAATACTACCAGTAACTTCGAAAATGAAATTGGTTCAGAAATATGCTCTGTTGCTTGAACTTGATAATCAGGATGAACAATTAAAGATGACTCTCCGACTTCTGGTGACCCAACTCTACTGTCATTAGGTGAAACAAGAGCTCATAGCCCTCCAAGCTGGCTTGGTGTATATTCGGGAGGTTTCCCCCGAAGTCTACGGGATTGTCTCGGTAATTCAGCCACGATTAAATATTTAATTACTCACACGCAAACAAAGAAAATCTTAATAAAACCACCTAAAGTCTCTAAAGAACCAAACAATTGAATCACATGCCTAAAAAATCTAAGAGTTCAAACCACACACAAACAGTAACTTTCCATACCAAAAACACTAGTTGGTGATGAAATCCAACGTCGTAGAATTCAATACAGAAAGGGCAGTTGGAACAGTTACCCCGACAACTTGCTTAATGAAACAGATTGGCACAAGTTTCTTCACAAAACTGTCTCGAGTGAAGAGAACCCCCCAGAGATTCCAAGTGAGTCTAGTCAACGTCTGCTCCAGGTACAGTGAGACCCGTCCTTCACCGTCACCTTAGGAAAGAATCTTAAGATTATGGTCACTAAGGTTACCAACAGTAACAGATACGACTAGGGGAACAATCTACGATCCGATCTACGCGCAAGGGCAGAGTAACAATGCTCAATCCCCTTGAAGGCTCCTCGACATGATCAATCTGAGGTTTGCCAACAAGTGACCCCAGGCTCCTCGACAATTGTTAATCCGAGGTTTACCGTTTATAATATGCACAAATATTCTATCTTTCCCAATGAGACAGACTTGATTGTCTCAAAGGTTCGGCCATGATCTCGTGATTGACTCCTTTAAGAGGAGCTTCCCAGATTATATCAATTACAATTGGATTTATTTCCTACCACAAGATATAGCTACTTGTTTGTTTTAACTACCTTGGAGAGTTAATTACTCCCTACTCCAAGATACTAGCCTAAGCTATATTGGTGATAAGAGCCCTAGAAATAAAAAGATTGCTAGATTAATTTTAATTAAGCGTTACTTTTATGGGTTGTTCCTTAAGTCAATGGGTATGGAGATAAAACTTTGATGGTGTGAAGGCTCGACTCCAAAAATACTAAAAATGCACCTAAAAGGATTAACAATCCATTTTTCCTTCAATGAATTTCTAGCTAAAAAAAAGAGTTGAGAATGCAATTCTTTGAAAAACAAATCTTTCCTTCAACATGTAAATGAAAAGAAAATATTTTTTGTCTTTTTCAATAAACTCAAAATGAGACTACTAATTATGCTCACAAAAAATCCCTTTTCTTTTTCAACACTCAAAACTACAAAAAACAATTTCTTTCAAAAGAGATCCTACAATTTCTAGAAAACACTCAAAACTACTAAAAAACTAATCTTGAGATCTAAAAGCCTAATGGAAATAAAAACTTCAAATCTTTTTGAGGACGTTTTACTTAGTTATTCAATAAACTAAGGATTAATTCGTTCAGAATAACAAATCAATCAAAAAACATCCAAATGTGGTTTCTTTTATAAAAATGAATTTCAAAACTTATAACCAAGTTCATTCAAAGATTTGCAAAGGAAAAATGAAATCTATTTCTCAGAAAGGACAGATTTCACAAACCAGTCAGACTCATCAAGAAGACAAAAAGACACCAGTGATCTAAGGTTTCTTAGGCTTCTAATATTTGAGTCACTACAAAGCCCATGTGAAGATCAATCTAGGCATGCAAAACTTCTAGAAAATCACCGAAAACAAAAATACCAATGGAACTTACTCACAAGAGATTTTTGACAGAACACATGCAGATCTGGGTAGACACTAAAAGTCGTAAATTAAACCTAAAATTAACTGGACGAAAACATTTTAGGTTTTTCAAAAATTTTGACAGGGTCCGCATGCTTCCAGTAAAACCAGATGTGGTACCTCTCTGTGCACTAAAGGAACAGTGCGGAGATGCTCGCCCTGTTTGTGAAGAGAAAGTGCGGTCCTCTTGAAAATTTCGAAAAAACAAAAAATACTCTAGATCCTAAAAACTACCCAATCCCACACACATCAAGCAAAAACGAGAAACGAGAACAAGTTTCTCATGTCAAAGACAAAGGAAAACCAAAAATCAAATTCAGATCCCCAGTGGAGTCACCAATTTGTTGGCCAGATAAATCGATCTTGCAGACAAGGCCTATCTCCCTAGTATCTAAAGATATCTAGCAACAAGCAGAGAAAGCAAATCTACCTTTCTCTAAACATATTGTTTCATTACTAAAAACTATAGAGGTGTTAGACCCTACCTTATGTCCAACGCTAGTTTGTAGCAGCCAACCTTCAACCGTCTGAAAGAGTTTCCTTTTGAGAACCTGCAAACACAAATAAGCACACATCAAATAACACCTGCATAGCTAATATCATAAAACATGTTCATTATGGTGATCAAGGAGTCCATAAAATAAACCATAAAACATATTTTATTGAGAAAAATAAACTTGATTGTATTAACTTTGAAATAGAAGAACTTTACAACCTTTGGTGCCTTGATGCTGTACAAGCTCTTCCCAGGGTCCAAACAGGAATCTCCTCTACTTTGAAAAGATTCACACTCTTCCCAATGAGATCAAAAAGGTATGTAATATCTCCTCACAAGCTCAATTAGGAGGACTAAGTTCCAACAACATTTCACCTTAAAAATATTCATCTTTCAACCTCCCTAGTAACCAACCCAATGCCTCATTTTATAGTGCAGAGGAAGGAAGTTACAGGTCCACCTATGAAGGGATAGAGTCCTCCTTCAAAGGGATAAGCTCCTCACATCAAGGGGTTAGCTACTTAAGGTATGGGATGCATGAACATTAAAGGAGCGAACTTGCCACCTCAAGATTCCCTCTAGAAGCTTCCAGAAATGACTCAAAGTGAGTTTTTAAGAATATACTTGCGCCTTTTTGACTTTTACAGGGGTCTGCACCATTTACACAAAGACAGAGCGGTCAGGTGCACAGGGGACATGACCATTAGGTGCGGGACCGTAGGTAATGCTAAGAGAAAGTGCAGAACTAGAGTTTTATAGAATTTTGAGGGCTTTCTCTTATTTTCAAGGCTTGATATGAAGAACTAAGGTTTAAGACTTGCAAAGGAGGAAAGTATGAGTGGTGATAGACTCATACAGATTGCAAAATGTCATGGAGACAATTTTTAGTGCAACAATTACACAATCCTAATGGAAAGAACCTTGAGACTGGGTCCTGGAACTGCGTAATGCATAGTTGAAGCCTATCCTTGGTAGCCTCTGCGCAATTCCTGGAGCCAAGATAGAACCTTGAGATCCATAAATGCGCAGTGCATGCCAGGAGGAGTTAGATCCGGGACAAGGAAACCCATATCTACCCAAGGGAAACATGAAAATGAGAAAATATAAAAGTGTAAGTGAAGTTTGGTGTAGGTATAAGTGGATGATAATGCATGCAATCAAAACAAGTGTAGGAATCAGTCAAACAAAATAACGATGAAGCTTATGGAGAGAGTTTCCGCAACGACAACCGTTAGTGAAAAAACTGGGTTATGCATGTGACACTTAGGAAAGACAATGAAAAACTTAAAAAAACACTTCTACAAGATAAAAAAAATCAAAACGCTAGCGGTCGTTCAATAAAATGGGTAAAACAACACTCTCACAAGCCAAGGGAACAAAAGACTAGAAAAGAAAGACTTACCCGGAAAAGATGTGACGACTGTGCTGAAGGTTCCTAGATCTCCTCGGGAATGCCAAAGATACAAGATTGAATGTGAAATGAGCTATGGCAGTGTCCATTAAATAGATTTGATCGATTTAGGGTTTATGACACGGAAACAAAAATGTAGGAAAAAGTGACACATGGCGACAATTTCCAAAAATAACTCAAGTGTAACTCCGACTGCTAAAAGTAGATCCCTATTTTTTAGGGATGCTTTTTTATTTTTTTTTTAATTTTTTATTTTTTGGGAAAGCCTTCCATGCATGCACAAAGAAATTACGCAGTTTCGGGGAGAACTGGGCAACTCACTGGCACATGCATCAGGCAGCTACTGAGGAAATGCTTCTGCATAATTTCTGGGATGAGTGTCTCCTAGGCTGTCTCTCATGCTCTGCGCAATTTCCTAGTGGAAGGCAGGTTTCCAGATGGGTTTGCGCAATTCTAGAGCCGAAGCTCACTGTGGGCTTGAACTGCGCATTTCCTGGGAGCAAGGCTAGTTTCCCTCTAGGATTGCACAACTCACTAAGGCAGGGCTAGAACCAGATTGCAACCAAGTCAAGAGGTCAGCTTGTGGTTAGACAACAAATCAAGTAAGAAAACACAAGCTATAAAGAGAAATATAAAATCCAATGAAAGAACATGTACTTGGGTTAGTGCGAGATAAGTTGTTGAGATTTTAGTAAAGAGGCTCCAAAACAAAGCGTAGGCAAAATTTTTGAGGGTGGTTGTAGCCGCTACAACATTGTCGACACATTGGTAGAAATATAACTCTCTGTATGGACCTTGCCTCGTGTAAATCGAGTCTAAATCTTCGGGAATTATTGTTTGATTCTTTTATCATCATGGCTTCTTCACTAGCTCGAGTTAAAGATATAGTCCCTACCATTCTCTTTTATCGGCAACACACATACCAAGCCAAGTCAACCAAGTTGTTTTGATTGGGTATGAGGGGTATATTGATGCATAAGTAATATAGACTGTCATAGTTTTAGTTTCATCTCTGGTGTTGCTTCGCTGCCAGCAGGTCGGGATAGTACTTAGGTGGAGTCACTTCAGGAACATGAGCATTTCTTCGCTACCAGCGAGCGTGGATAATACCTTGATAGAGTTTCTTGCTTCACCTCTATGCGTAGGAATCTTTTCTCTTCTTTCGCCTTTATTTTATTTTTTTCATTTTTCATTTTTCAACGAACTTTGCATAGGCACTTATTTATTCATGAGGCAGAAGATGGATCCTGACTTATTGAGAGCATAAGAGATTGTCCCTTTAGAGAAGGATGTTTATATACCTCTGGCATACTTGTTAATGTTTTCCCCCTTACCTTACTCTACTTGACTGAGTTGACAAGGGTTAACCAAAAATAGAGAATCGATTAAGGTAGGTGGTACTAGTTAAAATTGCAAGTGTTGTGATTTCACCAAGACTCACTCTGAAAGGAATGTATTTTCCATCAAGGTATCATCAACTAAAAGAAACACAATATCTTCATAAGGAGAGGGAATAGATACATAACCAAATGTTGGTAGTTTTACAAGTCCTCTTGTATTTCAATCTACTTGTCACAAGAAGCCAAACACGGTTTCATAGGAAGCTAATCCTATTGGTGTATAAACAAACAGGCAAGCAAAGGAAAGAAGTAAATTGAAAGAAAAAACAAGTAAAAAAAAGAAAAACAAGAAATCAAAAGCCAACGGGAAAGAAAACACTACTCCTACTCCTAAGATAAACATTGCATGGGTCTTCTCACGTGAAATGATATTTCCAATGCAGCCACGTACGCGTTGGTTGGCCCATGTGAATGATGGCATGGTTAACAAGAAAGATATTCATGAAAACCAAAAAACAAGAAAGATAAAGCAATGAAAACCCACACGTTCGAAGTTTGAATGTGTCCATAGAAAATAAAAGATTAAAAGAACATGAAATGCACTCTACAGACATATCATGGTGTTCTATCACACTACGTGTAGATGACAAGCATGTACACACTTTCAACCTTGACAAATGAGAAAACATGCATAAATAAGAAAACTTTTGTTTCGCAACATGACTTGCTACGTATGACTCCTCCAACACATGAGTGATAAGATCATGTGATTTTGGTGGAGGATGTGGAAATTTTAGATCAGATTGGTTTTCAATGTGAACAAGAGAGTGATAAGGAGCGTAGGGTGACTCAATATATTTCTGATAGGAAGTGGAACTAACCTCAAGACTACGAGAACCTGCCATAGCCATCATCTTGGGCTGAAGTGCCTCGATAGCTTGAGGGGTTTCCACTTCATCAACAAATAGATAATCAAGGACCGGTGGCTTAGAAAGATCAACAACAAGTGAATCAAAATCGTGATCAAATGAATGAGCAAAAAGATCTCGACAACCATGACCAGAAAATCAGAGATTACGTTGACATCCTTATGATTTGATAAATCATATAGAGGGTTTGATAAGAAACAAAAATTTTAACCCTGTAAATTTCCGGAAATGAAAGATGAAAGATTAAGTGGATTTAGAAATGAAGATTTTTCCTCTCCGTGATCAAATGACAGACTGACATCTTGTGTGTTGTGTCAATGATCGAAAGTGGAGACATACGGGGATGGAATTTCACAGGAACTACTAGAAGTGGAAAAATCATAGAATATGTCAGGATAGAGCGGATGAGGTGAAAACAAAAGGAGGTCATCCTTCACTGCGCCTTCTTCTTCAGATTCCTACACATACTCATAAAAAATGATAGCGCGGGTTGGATGCTCAAAAAAAACTCCATCGACAACTTGATCCTCGCGAACCTCACATGTGGAAACCAGAACATACGAACACACGACACAAAAATCTGGAGGATCAAAGGAACTAGAGGACGGAGGTTGATAAAGCAAGGTCATGTGAAAACCAATAGGATTTCATTCCAAATCTACATAGAAATCTAGGGAAGGTGGGGTGGGAGGAGGTGACAGTTCAATAGGTTGGTTCACAACTTCTCTTACCTCATCCTATGGAGCTAGAGCTGTTCGATGAGAGGAGGACGGGGAGTCACTTGTGACAACAACCTTGTTCTTTGTAGATTTGGAAGCTCTAACACCGAGGTATGCTGGTAGGGGTTCGAAAGATTCTAATTCATGTGGATTGTTAGATATTGTTAACGGGAAAAGTGTCTACTCAGAACGCCCCTATCCCACTAAGGTGTGACAGTACCTTAGAAACAAACAGAGAAAAACTACTTTCGTATTCTTCTTTATGAACTATAAACGAAGAGAAAAAGGATGAACCAACCTATGTCTTGCGCTAGTCCTTTGATCCAATCTCTCTCCTCTTTGACAGCTTCCAGCTACCTGCTCCCTTACTTGCCTAGCTTCACCAAGTTCCTGCAAGATCACAGAAGAGGAAAACTACACAAAGACATGGATTTATATTCATAAATAGCTTAGGATCAGATTTAAGCTAAACATGCAAATATAACAAAACATCATTGATACACAAGCATGTAGGAGAAACTCAAATAGTTTTATTGATATAACAAGAAGGTCCAGGAGGAGTTACAACCGATGATTCCTGATCTAGCATTAACCCCCCAGCAAAGGAATCCCCTCTTCACCTCCAACAAAGCATAAATCACCCAATACTCTGATCTCTATCTCAAAACCAACAGCAATTCTCTGCTATGTACAAAATTCCAGCCTCCGGATCTCTGGGATGAGGGATCCATATATAGATGTATGCAAAGAGGATGAGTCAGCTTATGATTTGACTAGTGGCTTCTCTCTGTCAGTTCTTGCTTCCACTTGGAGACTGAGAGCCTCTTACTCATCCTTGGTCGAACTCAGTGAGGCAAGTGTCATTGGGGAAGATTCTGGAAGCTTCCATTGTCTGTCCACCTCACGGAATGACACTGCCATTTGTCATTTCCCGCTCAGTGCACCCTGGTAGTGCATTTAGGTGCGTTGCAACACACCTAGCTAGTGTACTTGGGTGCTATGCAACGCAGCTAGCTAGTGGAGTAGCTGAAATGATCCTGATTTGACTGATTCTGAGCAGTTTCTGGTGGAGAACTTCTGGGAGAAGCTGTAATTGGTTGACCTTGTTCCTCTAGGGGTCGGAACAACACTTTTAGGGACTTAGGGTCCCTTGGTTTATGGACATTTCACGCTTAGAGCTGTAAGGCACAAAAATGTCTATAACAGTTGCCCCCTAAAGTATGAGGCCGTTTATCGGATGAAATGCTTTATTAGGAGGATCCGAAGTTCTTTCAATGCTGGGAGGAGACCTGTAATAAGATACAATACAATACATTATCTTCATACTGTTTTCATGATCTAGCTGAGGCGGGCATTCCCATGCTCAACTTTATAAATTCATTTTCATGTACATAGGACAGACAATCGTCTGATGGTAGACTGATGATTCTGATAGAACCATCATCCTTTTGGTAGGATGATTATCTGTGCTGCAACGCTGTACATTTCAATGCCTTTATTCTCCTGAATATATATCGTAGCCCGGATGGATGAAACTAGATCCAGGGTCTTCAATCTCGTCTGATCTTCACTCGAAGTACAAGTCGATCCATGTGAGAAATGTTTTGAAGTCGAACATGGAATGACATCGCTTGATTACCAGTCAATGATGTAAAATGTTAACAAGCGCGAGAGGAATCACCAATAATGATGATGACCCTCAAGGTATTGCAGTACAATTCACGTGGTGTGAATAAAGGACTTGGCGTCGAACACCACGCAAAATCTTTCGGTCGAAGGTCATTGATGTATACCTATCGCCGGAATGGGGTGTTCCTAGATCAACTTCTTGGATAATGAGCTGATGTCGACAAGAAGCGATCCATCAAAGGAGGGCCTTAATGAATCCCACATCAATGACACAGAACGGAGAAAATGATTTTGATGGAGGTGAAAACGATCTGATGATATATGGTTCAGGATGGCGGTCATGAAAGAATGAAGTGTAATGTATGGTAGTGGATGGGACACGGATGACTTCTCTTGAACATGTCGGCGACACTTATGTGATGGATTGGTAGCATTTACCCCAAACATGGATGGTATGGCGTGACCATGGTGATGTGACCGGTGAATGAAACAACCCAATCCGACTCAGGCACGGAGTGGAAGTGTCATGTTCAAGAGCGACTTGCTACCAATAAAGATTCTTTGAGTTTCTTCCCAATTTTTCCCCAGTCATTGCTGACCAGTACCTCTTTATTTTTGTCAAGCTTGAGGAGGATAACATATGCTTGTTCTATAATTTTCCCTTCGGGCAATCCCATCGCTATGTTTTAACGAGCCTAGCGATAGTGAAACTCGTTCTCGTCTAAAGACAAGTTTGTCGCTATTAATCTTTTTAACGAGTTTAACGACAAAGATAACTCGGTCCTTTTCATTTTTAGAGAGTCTGAAAAGGTACGTAAAGGTAACTCCAAAATTCCCTTTTCGTCATCTAATCCCTTAAGTCCGAAAAAGTATAAAACAATACAGAAGGGATGAATTTTCGATAGTTTTAATGAGCCGAACAAAACAAGCGCTCGATCATTTTGTGCAATAATCCCTCAGGTCCAAAAAGATTAAAATCTTGAGGAGGGATAGCGCTTCCAGTTGCTTTAACGAGTTGGAAGGCCAAAACTCGACAATCTTTTCATATTTTACGAGTCAGTTGAAAAGAGCTTAAAGAAGACTCATCTTTTGAGGAACGAGTGATAAAATGGGTAGCAGCTGATTCCAGGTAAGGGTTGGAATTTTCCAATCACGGCAGTGTCACAAGGATGGCTAGTGAAATCACTCTTCGCAGCTGTTCCTCAAAATGGGTAAACAATCAAATGGAGGTGAATGATCGGCCAATGAAAAGTGGAGGTGACGGTGCAAACACGACCAAGGCTTTAATGGCTGAAATGCTTCATTCACGGTGGTTATTTACCGGGGAATAGTTCATTTTTTAACGAGCTTAAACGCGGGTGGAAACATTTGCTCATGTCTTATGTTTATTTTTTAACGAGCTTGAACTATGTGCTAAAACTGCTCGATCAATCCAGTCATATGATAAGAATGTCTCATATAAAACGGCAACTTTTAGATTTTTTCCCTACATCCTTTCTTTATGCAAGTTAGGTGATGACTAATCCTACGAGTTTAAAGGGTTAGAGGTCCTAAAAATTTAAAAAATAAATATCCGCCCCTCGCCTACACTCCAAAAGGATTGCATGCCCCCAGGTATAAAACAGAGTTTCGAGGTCTCCCTCTATTCGAGCTGACAAAACATTCGTTTTATCAGGAAGGGTCACCCTTTATTCAAGCTGACAAAACATTCGTTTTATCAGGAAGGGTACTACCTCTTACAGGTTACCCAAAGATTGTTCTATTTACGGCGTAAACAAAACACTTCTTCGGCGATGTCTACCGAGATAAACAAAGGTGAGCGACGATGCCCGCCAACTCACATAACTTTGACAAAAGAATCTTATTCTAGAATAACCCCTCTTCCAATCACGGACGGGGTATAGACTAGTCATATTCTCCCGCGGAAACCTACTCTATACCCGAAGTTTTCCTGCCGAAGCAGACCAGGACGCATGCCCCCTGGGTTTCAGTCATATCCCTCCGAATTACTCGCGCTCATCGGGAGGACGGACTGGGGATTGAGACATTTCTTGCGTGAAGAGACCATTTAGGGATGGTATATGACTATTTGCTATGCGTGATTCGGGAAATGAAAGTTGGTCGACGAGCTTGACCACTCTTCCTTCGTGCGGAAAACACATTACTCTAAAGAGTGAGGAGACGATGGCTCCCATGCAATAAATATAGTCTCGTCCAAGGAGTAGGTTATAATCCAAGGGTCCTTGAACAACCATTATGTTCATTTGAACTGTCTTCCTTCTCAATGTTATGGGCACATCGGGAAGGATCCCTAAAGGTCGACTGGTTCCTTTATCAAAACTTGTCAGATTTCTCATCTCAGGAAAAAGCGATGGCGAACCAAGCGCTTTCCAAGCAGTAGAGGAAAGGATACTCACAGAAGCCCCCTCATCTATGATGGTACCAGCCATGACCATTCTATATATTTGAACGATAATTCGGAATGGTACACTTGCTGGTAAACGGGGTCTGCCTAGTTGATTCCAGTCGAAGGAGACAACTAGGGTGCTTGGAGGTGGGACCGAGTAGACGGCCGGGTATGGCTCTGACGAACTTCCCTCCTGCGGTAAGGGAATGGGTAGATTTCCCCCATGTTCATCGGAGTCTGTGTTGATGAAGAGAATTTGGACGGTGTCATCATTGTTCTCTTCAGTGACTGTATCATCCGAAGATAAAACCTCTGAAGGCAAGACCAGGTCAACTGCCGCCTCGACCTTTTGACTTTCATCTGGTATGGATTCAGATGGTTTATCTTCAATGATAGACGCTTCAGCCGACCACTTGAGCGGGCCAGCTGGATTCTCAACTAGCGACAGACTCAGCAAGAGTTTTTTATATCCAGGAGGAAGTCGTAACGGTGAAACCGAACGATCATCCAAAACTCTTTTCGCTTCGTCTAAGAAGGGACAACGGTGGACGGCATGATTGCCTTCGCATAGTTTACAGGGAAATCTAGCTTTCCCTTTTTGTCTTGGGGCTTCACTTTCGCTAGTTGACGGTGTGATTTCAACATGATCATCAGAGGTTGATGACACCGGATTGTGTAAACGAGGAGACCAGTCCCTTAGTATCCGAGGGATGCAAGGACAATCTCTATGAAAGTGGTCTCCTTTGCAAATGACACATGGTGATTTAGGCCTAGTCGGTGCAGTGTGTGGATTTTCGTTAGATGACACTCGTTTTCCCCCATTCGCCTTTGGCTCCTTCTTCTTCTTCTCTTTCTTATTCTTCTCCTTCTTCTCCTTAGGAACTTGACTTTTGGCTTTGCCAGCCCCATCAAGCGAAGAGGAAGGGGGAGAGGAAGAATTAGAGGAAGTAGAAGGTTGGTGGGCAACTCTGGACTCGTTTAGTTGCTGATTCGATTGTTCAGGAATAGTGGTGTTCTGAACGACATTGGTTGAGAAGAGCCATACTGGCAGGCCAATTGTCAGTCCTAGAAGTGACAATGTGGCCATATGGGGTGCACCAACATCTCCACAAGAGGAGAAGGGACTAGGATTTCCACCAAGGGGAATTCCTTGGTTGGTAGACTCCATTTTCTCAACCTAAGATCAATGTAGGAAAAGGGTATGAATATTCCGTTTAAAATAAATTTTTAGAGGCTTTGACAAAACTTGTTTTTCAATTTTAAAGAGTCGAGAAAAAACAAAATATGACTCTAGTCTCCTTCGATTTTTAATGAGCCTGAAGTGACAAGTGCTCAGATGGACCTTTTCCGTTAAGGAGTTTGAAAAGGAATGAAAGGGATTGCTCTGGAGATCTAGGTAGAGGGAGTACCAAACCAATCGCAAAACTGCAGAATACTTTTTACGGTACGGCAGTCAATCTTCCCGAATGCTGTGTTCGGTGCATTGCGATCAGTAGGGCGGCCGACACGGCTTCCTATGGATAAAAGGTTTTAAGCCTATAGGGGTCTCTCAATATATACTCAACGGTACATGGGAGCACAAGTCTGTACTGGCACTTATCGTCTCAAAGTGGAGGAATCACCCAACCATCAGTGAGGACAATAGTTACCAGGCTTTACGACGCCGGAATATGTCTCTAGCCTAGACCTCTAAATGTTGTGCGTTAATTTCCAAAGCACTGTTAGATTCATTCAATTTATTTTAAGTTGATCTTTCTTAGAAGTTTTCCTTTTGGGATCACCACGAGATGTAGATGTAAAAATGCAATCTAAAGATGATAAGCAAACTTTTATCTCTTTTCAGCAATGAAAATCCTAGCTGCAAGGGGAAAAGAAAGACACAATCTTTTCTCAAAGAGCAAAGAGCACACTGTAAATGCACTTTTTCCTAAGTCAAGCCAAACAGACTATCAATATGCAAATGCACATATGCATGTATTTGTTTTCACTTTCTTAATATTGATGCCTAAAAAGAAAGTTGATGTACAAATCTGAATTTGCTTTCAAGTGACAAACACAAACAAGCTTCTTTTCGAAATCAAAAGTTAGAGATGATTACGACACTTTATGATTTTGAAATAAACACTCGTTTCGACACTAGAAAGTCTCAAATTCAAACCAAAGGCAAAAGTAAAAGCATAATCGACTGTCAACAACAAATAAACTTTCTCCTAAGATCAAAATCGACACTTACGACAGATCTAAATCCAAGGATGACAGTATGACTATTCTACTCTTTCAATGGAAAACTGTAAATGATGTAACAAACACACAAAGAAAATCTACAGTCTTTTTGTACAAAGGAGGCGGAATTAAGGCAAAGAAAAGGGGTTTTTAAACAGACACACACTGATCACAGGCTGCAAAATCAGAGACAAAACTGAAAAAATGAAGCAAAGAACCTCAGCTGCACAGGGCTAGGCTGATCAGCGCACCTATTACACAGAGAAACTGAATTGCAGTGCAGGTAGCCCTCTCGGGAACTGCGTTGAAATGCAGAATCTCTTCATAGTGCCTACGCTGGGGCAGAAACGAGAATTCTATCCGGGTTCTGGGTCACGGTTTGCAGTTTAATCTATGGTTTTTGGCCGAGTGAAAGCAATCAGTAATGCACAATCAGAGGGTGGATTTAAAGGAGGTCTAAGAGCTATCACAAAGGGTAATCAGATCATTTGTGAATCAGCTGTTCAAATCATAAAAAAATCCAGTGAATGGATTGAGGTAGCAGGTGTCTAGTTTGCATGCGATAATGGCAAATGCAGTTCGATTGCTACTTCTGTGTTTATGAAACAAACAACAAGAGAAACAAAAATAAACTAACTAGACACGTTCCCCAGTGGAGTCGCCATTTTGTTAACGGGAAAAGTGTCTACTTAGAACACCCCTATCCCACTAAGGTGTGACAGTACCTTAAAAACAAACAGAGAAAAACTACTTTCGTATTCTTCTTTATGAACTATAAATGAAGAGAAAAAGGATGAACCAACCTATGTCTTGCGCTAGTCCTTTGATCCAATCTCTCTCCTCTTTGACAGCTTCCAGGTACCTGCTCCCTTACTTGCCCAACTTCACCAAGTTCCTGCAAGATCACAGAAGAGGAAAACTACACAAAGACATGGATTTATATTCATAAATAGCTTAGGATCAGATTTAAGCTAAACATGCAAATATAACAAAACATCATTGATACACAAGCAAGTAGGAGAAACTCAAATAGTTTTATTGATATAACAAGAAGGTCCAGGAGGAGTTACAACCGATGATTCCTAATCCAGCATCAACCCCCCAACAAAGGAATCCCCTCTTCACCTCCAACAAAGCATAAATCACCCAATACTCTGATCTCTATCTCAAAACCAACAGCAATTCTCTGCTATGTACAAAATTCCAGCCTCCAGATCTCTGGGATGAGGGATCCATATATAGATGTATGCAAAGAGGATGAGTCAGCTTATGATTTGACTAGTGGCTTCTCTCTGTCAGTTCTTGCTTCCACTTGGAGACTGAGAGCCTCTTACTCATCCTTGGTCGAACTCAGTGAGGCAAGTGTCATTGGGGAAGATTCTGGAAGCTTCCATTGTCTGTCCACCTCACGGAATGACACTGCCATTTGTCATTTCCCGCTCAGCGCACCCTGGTAGTGCATTTAGGTGCGTTGCAACACACCTAGCTAGTGTACTTGGGTGCTATGCAACACAGCTAGCTAGTGGAGCAGCTGAAATGATCCTGATTTGACTGATTCTGAGCAGTTTCTGGTGGAGAACTTATGGGAGAAGCTGTAATTGGTTGACCTTGTTCCTCTAGGGGTCGGAACAACACTTTTAGGGACTTAGGATCCCTTGGTTTATGGACATTTCATGCTTAGAGCTGTAAGGCACAAAAATGTCTATAACAGATATGTGAAAAGCAATTGAAATCTTTTAGACATAAATTTACAATCAACCTCATCTTCAGGGAATTGAAAAGAGAGATTATAGAAGCGTTGCCAAAATTGTGCAACAGATTCATCAGGTGCTTTACATAATTCCAAGATTTTGTGATTGAGTTCTTTAGGGTCAAAATGAAAGAAAGCATGGCCTAAATCTATGATTATGTGAATGAAAGAGTGAATAGAGGATGTGGGGAATGTGAGACACCATTGCTTAACTCACCATATGAACGTGTAAGCGATCATCCCATAGGTAATGTCATCCGAGGTGACTTCATTCCTATCAGAGAAGCCTAAAAAGGCAACTCCGTGTCTTTACAAGGCTATTCTGCCTTCACCATGATATTTGATTTGTGACAAGTCATCGCTGACATCCTCCGACACTTCAAAATCATGAGCATGAGAAAAATATGCCGGAGTTGAGATTGTGATGTAATTCATGAATGCTTTCCAGAGATTCAAAATAGACTTTGAGGGATCAACTTGTCATCTTGACCTCCTTCTAGCACCAGAAATGTTGACTGTGTTGGACTTGCCAAATTCGGGGGGATCTCCCTAGTAAGAATTCCCAACTAGACCTTAGACCGTTTGGAGTAAGAGTCCCAACAGTGGGTGGTAATGTAGTGCCTTGACCGCGGTAGTGCATAGAGGTAAGTATAATGACTTTGGTCAGAAGCAAGTGTGTGACCTTGTAGCGAGTCAAGTGAGATACATGGGGGTTCTAACACACAGAGAGGAAAAAGGAAGTGTGTCGTTCTAACACACGTAGACTGAAAAGAACACACAAGTGGAATGACATCACGAGTTGGAAGTGAAATATTCCACAAACCAAAGTGACGGGTTAATTCAACAACACGCCTTCAACAAGATTTATACAATTGCATGCAAACTAGTTGATAAGAAAATGCGTAAGTTAAACAACATGCATTTCTAAAGTAATTATAATAGTCGAACTACAATAACAACATATGCATGAAAACATGTTGGCTCAGTTATATTATTATTAAGTGAAAGTTCCATCCATACACACACCATTGACAACCACTAGTCCCAATAGTGAAACATTACAATCAATACCACCTTCTCCTCCAAAGAAATGTACTCTCTCTACGCTATGGATATGCCAAGGCTCATCACAATACTTCCAAGCCTTCTCTAAGCCTAAGCCTAGTCAAAAGCTTGGTTCCCAAAAGCCTGTTGTATGAGTTATGAGACTCTATTTATAACAAAGGGTGGGGTGACCCTTGAAATTCCCCTTTTACTCTTTGACTACCCTCATGACTCTTCAACTCCTTTACAAATAAATCTTTACATTACATAGTGATTGTTCACATTCCACTAATGACACTTGGAATTTCAATTACAATATATTTACAAATAATATACATTTTCCACATATACCCATGTGGGAAAAAATAGGCTTGAGTCAGCCTAACAAGACAAACACTATGACTCAGAAGCTTGGGGAAAGACCAACTTGGCAACATCCTCTTGATGATCTTCAGTGACGAACTGATACCAAGCTTGGTACTGCGCTATGGTGTCCCCATACTGTTTGGTGATGTCTTTATGGAAACAAACTCTTGCCTCCATGGCTTTTGGGTATATGGTCCTGGAGCCTTTTTCCAACTCATCTTGAAGCATGCACAACATTGTCCTGAGTGTGGCTAGACCACCAATGTACTTCTACATGTTTTCTGTGCTCAGCTGCAAGTCATCGTTGGTGGCCTCTCGCATTAACTGCTCCATGTACATATCAAACTCTAACTGGGTTTGGCTCTTCTCGATGGCTTGGGTGAGGGAATCAATTGAAGGGATCCTGTGTGTCCTCACCATGACATCCATTCTCTTGAACAACCGTGCATATGAAGCCTCAGTGCTACTAATGAGCGGAGGGAGCTGCTCATAGTTCTGGATCAACATCGGATCCATGCTTTGTCTAGCTCTACCTGCAGCTTCATTATCTTGTGTAAGTAAAGTGGGGCTTCCTTGTATCTCATTTTCCATTCCTATACGTGTGTAATAGAAACATGTATGTCCTTGAGAGTTTAGGAAATCTTCATGAATCGTTGATTAAAACCATGTAGATGGACAACTTCCCTTTACACGGTGACAAATCTATCATAAAGCTTTTACATGGTGGTCTCAAGAGTCGATACTTCAACAATTATAGCTTTCCTCATCTTTCCCATAGCGGATCCCGCAAATTGTTTTTCCCTTAGCCTTGACTCTTGCAAGTCGTTTTCCATCTAATCATTCTCTGCTAATAAGAACTTGACATTTAAGCTTGTGGCTTATGCATAAGACTTAGAGGCATCAGCCATGGCAGTTGGATGTTTTCTAACATCTGACACAATCACCCTTTCCTTCATAAATGCAGGTGATGTGTGATCATCCAGGGAATGCTTTCTCTGCGCCTATACAATCTGTTGCTGTAACGCATCAAAGGATATATTGTACACATTCATCACGGGATCATCATCAAGGAGGAAAACCTCTCCTTTCTCGCTCGAGACTGGTTCTGATAGTGGAGGTGGTGTAGATTGTGGGGTGACCTTGAATGCTCTCGAAATGATGTCGGTATCTTGGTCCTCTGGCTCCTGTTCCAACTCCATGTTCATTGCTTCAACCATTTGCTCAATCTGCTGAGAAAGCTCTTGAACCTGCATCTACTCACCCTCTTCTTCATATGTTGGCTGTTCTGACTCTTCTACCTGTATTGGTGTATTTTTCTCTATGATCACGCCTTTCCCTTCTTCTTGTTCCTATTTCTACTTCTCTTCCCTCTCTCTCCTTCTTAGCTCCTACTCTTCTTTCAGCTTCTTCTCTGTTTCCTGCAACTTCCTTTATGCTTCCTCCAACCTTTGCTTCTCTTTCTTCCTACGTTCTACTCCCTTTATGTGTTGTTGCCTCTTTTCCTCCACTACCAAATTTGCTTTCTCAATGAGAGGATATTCTTTGAACTTGTATCTTTGCTCAACTTCTGGGTTCTTGGCAATCTTCCTCTTGCCTTTGTCCTGTGCCAATTTGCTGCTCACTGTTGTTGTAATTGTTGCTTCCTGCAGTGCTGCTATCTGTAGAGCAACTTTCCATTCTATAGCCATGCTAACTAGTTCATTGAGCTTAGAGGAGTTGTAACAATACCTCCAAGGATCTTCCTCTGCCCAATGAAATGTCCCATGGATCCATGGATAATACACCTTTGCACATTGGTTCTTGCAAATACAATGGGGATTGCATGGATTGTAGTCCTTGGTGCCGAACTCAAACTTTTCTAAGTCTTTGGCCTCAACATCTGCATCCTTCAAGCTCCTGATCTCGTACAATCCAATCTGTAAAGGAAGAGTAGGCCATGGTGCCTTCTTCCTCCTGTGCAGTCCTACTGATAACCCTATGGAGATGTGATATGCAATCTCTTGCATGACTGACTTATCCATGGAAAATCTTGGTAGCACATGAGGAGGCTTCTCTCTACCAACCATCCTAATGAAGGTGCCACCAAGTGAGGCATCCCAATCTGAAATGTTAAGTAATGTCTCCATCGCTTCTTGGGACATGTAAGGTGGATCATATTCAAAGATAAACTTGTAAACCAAGATGATGAAATGGTCAGATAGTCTTGCCATGACTCCAAGGTGGCTACACTAAGAAAGAAACTTGCAATAAACATTCACAACAGTCTCTGATGGTGTCCATGTCCAACCCATTCCAGGAAATTGATGCTGGGCACAAATTGAATCAAGTAGGTACGCAGACATATAGAATCTCGTTTACTCATCCTTGGGCGGATTCTGGGCATTAGTCAAATGCACTTTTAGTTGAAGAGACAATAGATCTGACTAGTTGAATGACTTTATGTCATTAGCCAACTAGTCCAACACAACCACCCAATTCTGCAGAAAGGTCTCAGTGCTCTCTTGATCGTACAATCAACATGAAAATATGATCAAGAGTTGGTAGGCCTTTATGAGTGACTTAGTCTTGTAAACATGATTGGGTGTCGATCTGAACTTCAATGAATCTTTCACCCAATTCTTTATGATGTCTCTAGTGTTTACATTACTGTTGAGGGCATAGAAGAGTGCAAATTCAGTGTGAATGATCCACATCATAGATTGTCAACATCAGCATTCTACATCAACAAGCAAATTCATTTAATCAAGTTAAAGCATTTCAAAGCAAAAGTCTACATCGACATTCATGCAAACAAATTTAAGAACTTGTGAATCAAATTCCAATTACATTGCATTGTACGGGTGCATTCTCAGTTGAAACCGACACCCACATTTTGATTTAATCAGAAGTCAAGCACGTCCATTCTCTTCAACTTAGTCAAATTAAGACAAGTGAATTCTGTGAGTCATTAAAATCATTGTAAGTTTTTTTTGGGTGCATTTTCGACAATGTTCGACACCCTTTCTTTAAGCAGACTCTATTGCATGTACGAATTTTAATTCTAAATCAAATAAGAAACAAGTTCACAATCGTCATCAAGCGAGCGTGGTTATTCATTCAAGTGTGCGTTCACACAAACGCAATCGTCATCAAGCGAGCGTGCCAGTCAAGTCCCATAGCAAGCGAGCCTGTCATTTAAGTAAAGTGAAACAAAATCAAGTGCACGACATCTACAACAAGAGAGCCTGATTTCAAGTGAGCAAGTTCAGATGGCGCAACATATTCAGTTGTTAAACATTCTTCACAGTTTGATCATCTCCAGTGATGAAGACATGGTGCACATCAACAAAGAAACTCTTGCTGATATTTCACGGCATCTACAACAAACACATGAAACCATTGAGTTTCTTCAACTTGAGTCCCAACTTCAAAGGAATGAATTGCAAGAAAAGGGTGATACTTTCAAGTCTTTGAACCATCCAGATGATAAGTCATTCATCCCACCAACTTCAAGTGTCGAAGTTGTTCATGATCAAAGTCAAATTTCTTCCAAAGCCATCATCTAGCCCTGGGAATAAATTCAAAATAACAAGAATAGACGTGGCTTAGGATATGTCCCTGATGACACCAACTTACAAATCCCAGATTATTCCAAGCCAATTAAGTTTGTGAGTGCAGGATTTCTTGAACCACTCACCTCAGCAGGTTCTGAGAAAGTTGTAGACAAACGAAATTACATGCAACCTGAAGTTCATGTTCAACCGAAATGCTCTCATTGTCAAAGAGCCGGTCATATGGAAGATCAATGTTTTGATCTCCATCCGTGTTGCCATTGTGGCAAGCCCAATCATTCCTCAGCAAAATGTCGCAACCACCAAAAATCAGGCAGATTGAAGATACATTATGACTGGATTGATCCTTGGGAATGGTCATCCACAGTCAAACAGTTGTCTCAGTTCTACAACCGACTACAATCTTACATAGTGCAGCCAGCAGTGAACAGATGATGGTACTCTCATGCAGTTGAATGCGGGAGTACAACAGTGAAACTCTCCTACACCTGAAGGGGGGGAGTTCAAATATATTTTGGAGCAGATTGTCTCTCCTTTCAGCTGACAAAGGGGGGAAAATGTCAATGAAATTGACAAGTGGTTGTCAGACTGAAAGTCTCGACAACATCAGCGAAGTAGCCAGTGGGCATCTTCATTAGCCAGTGGGCATCTTCATCAGCCAGTGGGCATTTGTCATCAGCAGTGAGCATCAGCAAATTCGCCAGTGGGCGATCGAAAGCCAAAGCAGTAGTGAGCAGCTTTCATCATAGCAAAAGCAACATTGAGTTGTTTTTCGACATCTTCAGCCAGTGGGCAATCATCATCAAATTGTGTCAGTGGACACCGGATGCTGTTTTCAAGCAAAGGACAGTTGGATCCTTTTGCGGCTTGGCACATGATGGAGTTGTCAAGCGTCCTTCAGAGATGAATCAAGCATGCAGCTGATTCATGTTCTCTTCAGATTTGAGTTTTTTCCAGCATCCAGTTTTTGGCGGTTTTTTCAGGCAATGTTTTTGAGGATCAACATGAGAACTTGGAAGATGGTTCTCGTTCTTATTTTTGGATTTATCATTGAGGGGGGGAATGTTAGAATCTCTCATAAAACAATAATAAATCCTCTAAGATAGGAGTTAGTTTAGGTAACTCCTATATTTGTGTGTCTGGTGAGAAATTATCTCAACCAAAGGAGAAATTATCTCAACCAAAGGTGTCTAAGATAGCACGCACTATCTTGAGAACACTGTCTCTCATCTATTTATTTGTAACATTATATTCAATTATTTGTGTAATGAAAATGTGTAATGAGAGAGAATACATGAGGCTTCAGCCTTTTTCCGCCCATATTTTGTGTCTGATTTTTATATGTGTATTTTTCTGTAATTTGTGTCTGAGTTAATCTCATTTTTCAATAGGAAATATATTTTCTTGTTGATCAATTGGTTGGAAACAATCCAATTTTGTAATAATGATCACATTGTAATCATCACAGTTGTAACCACTCTCTGCTCTATGTGTATTTAAATCATAACAGAGACCAGAGAAGGGGGGATGGATTCAGAATTATGATTTAGGGATGGATTCAGAATTAGAGATTCAAGAATGATGATGGATTATTCATGATGGGATAGGATAGAATAGGAGGAAAAGGAGATTGTTGCATTACCATTGTAATTCTCAAGGCTTTTGCTGTGTAATGATTTTACAATTTGATGATTAATATATAATTTGGAGATTTCTGTTCATTCGTCTCATCTGAAGTAGCCCAGCAGCATCCGCTAGCAGCTAAGGGCCCAGCCTCTGGTGGATTAAGCTGCTACTATATTATATCTTTACGATTTCTGCCGTGTGATGGTTTGATTTAATTCTTATTCCTTTGAATTGCATTGCTTTACAATTTCATGTTTTTACAGTGTGTTGTTATAGTATTTTATGAAATTGTTTTATTGCACGAGTTGAGATTGAATCACATGGTTGTCCTTTTCCATCATAACCGAGATTATTATCCTTTTCAACTTATATTGTTATGCTGATATAAAGCTTCGCTGATCATTTCAGACTTTGATCTTCACTACATCATGAGCATTTCTCTGTACAGTCTCTTTGGTTGCCCAAAGACTGAAATGGTGGCATAAGAAAGGTCTAATTGAAGGGATCCTTGAAGCTTTGCTCCCCATGATCTTGATAGGAGCATACCGTACTTTGGTGGAATGTCAACGACCACTACATCCATGAGGATGGTCTTATTTGGATATTGAACTAAGGAGACACACAGATCTTTGATGAGGCCTAGACATTTCACTTGACTTGAGTCAAATGAGTACAAGCCTTTGTAAGGTCTTGTACCGTCAAGGTTCAGTTTTTCCATAACTGCTTTGGGCATTAGATTATGCGATGCCCCTGAGTCAAACATAGCATTGTGCAAAACTTTATCATGTATATGCAAACTGACGTAGAAGGGTGGAATAGGTCCATGTGTTGACTTTCCATTGACTTCTGGACCAAACAACAGTTCAGGGGAATCATCCAAAACATTTACATCGTCCTTGTTTTTTGGAATTTGAAGTGACCATTGAATTTGTTGCCTATATACATTGTGTTTGGCAAGTTCTGAGAGAGGGGTGGATATTTTAAACTTAGAAATTTCTGCCTCTAAATTAAATGGTTTTTCCAATGGAGTCTTGTTGTTGATAAAGGCAATTTTTTCCTTTTCATTTAAATTATCTGCGATTTGCTCTTGTTTATCAGCGTTATGAGGACTAATAGCTTGCGGTTTTTTAGTTTCAGGAAAGTTTTTTGCAAGGATAATTTTAGGGGCGAATGTTCGCCCTTTGGCGAAATTAAGGGGTTTTAAATTTTTAGTGGGCGAATATTTTGTATCATAGTACATTTTTACAAATCACCTCAAATAGCCCACCTTATTTTAAGGGAGAGGGTAAAAAAGGTAAATTTAGCCCTTGAAATTAGGACTTACAACCTTCCATTCACCCATTTTCAAGAATAGGTTTTATTTAAGTGAATCCATTCGCCCATTTTCAAGAATAGGTTTTATTTAAGTGAATCCTATGGGCCAAATACCATATTTATAAAAGAGGTATGGTAAATTAATAAAAATATAAATAAATGAGAGGTATGGTAAATAAATAAAACATTTTTTATATTTACTCCATAAGTCACCTTATATACATGTAAGGGTGTAAACAAATAAAAATATAAGTAAAGTGGAGGTATGGTAAATAAATAAAACGTCTTTTTATACTTACTCAAAAGGTATGGTAAATAAATAAAAATATAAATAAACTAGACGTATCGTAAATAAATAAAACCTCTTTTTATATTTAGTCCATAATCCTCGTTCTATTTATGAAGGCTCAAGAAAGAGGTTTTATTTAAGTGAATCCTATGGGCCAAATACCATGTTTGTAAAAGAGGTATGGTAAATTAATAAAAATATAAATAAATGAGAGGTATGGTAAACAAATAAAACATTTTTTTATATTTACTCCATAAGTCACCTTATATTTACGAACACTCAAAAAATGGGTTATATTTAGGTGAAACCTATGGCCAAAATACTATGGGACAAATACAATGGACTAGATTGTTATTAATACCATGCAAAAAACCATTATTAACCCTAATATTAGAATTAATAAAAATAAAAATTGCACATGGTATTGACCCATGGTATTCACCAAAATGGCACATGGTATTGACCCATGGTATTCACCTGGAATGTAGCCTATTTAAATGGGGGAATTAAACCAACATGTAGCCTATGCTAAGGTTCACTAGGACTTTACAAAGTTTTATTATTTAGTGAAAGACTCGCCAAGATCTTACAAGATTTTATAATTGAGTAAAATATTGGCCATGCCTGGTGAGAGATTAGCCAAAAAATTATATATACATATTATATTATTGATAAAATCGCCTTCCATTTTTCCTATATACCATGGAGATTCGCCCATTTATTATATTTATAAATTTGGGGGGGTTCTTAAAATTTTCCCTGGTTTTTTGGAACACTGTTCGAGCTTTCTTTCGAGGAAGAAGGTGGCAAAGGCTGATCTTTGGAAGGCTGTATTTCTGTTATGTCTTCTACAGTCACTTGATGCGGGTTTGGAACATTTGTATCAGCGGGTTCTGTTATGACAGCCTTGCCTTTGGTCTTGTTGGGCTGTTTGCCATCCTTTGTTTTACTAGGTTCCGAAATGTCAATGGTACTAGTTCTCAGCTTATATTGTTTGTGTACTTCATACACAGCAGTATCGTAACCTTGTTTAAAATCAAAAGACTCGCCAGACTTAGTCTGAAACTAGTTGTAATCGAGTTCGGTTTGGTCTTCTTGGGACAGGACAGTTTGGTGCACACCCTTTAGATCCATCAGGTTCATGTGAGTGTCCTCTATGGGTTCACTAGAAGTAGATCCTTCAACATAGTTATCTTGAAAAGGGGGTCTTATCTCATGGTCTTGGGTAGACCTACCAGCATTTGTGTTCTGCGTTTTCCTAAAATTTGGATTCCTTATGGTATTGGACTGTTGTCCTTCCCATGATGCTTTTCTCTCAACATTTTCTACTCTTTCTCCTAGCCTTTGTAGGCCATTGATAATAACATCAAGCTTTTGATCAAAGGCTGAGGGTTCTTCCTTAAAGGTGCTTCTTCTTTTCATTTTAGCTCTATTTCTCTTGGAAATTAGGTTAGCCTCAACACTGACAGCAACGTTTTGCATGTATGCGAGGGTCTGACGAGCTCTTTCTTTTAACTGATATGCCATATCAGGGTCAAAACCATCCGGAAATTTGTACAAGGCCAGATCAGGGGGAGGCCTTAGGTTCTGTGGTATTGCGTTGTAAACATTATTGAATCTTGCACAATACTCCAAAACAGTTTCTTGCGGACCTCTTTTAATCGTGTCATATTCAGCTAGTATGTGCAAGGGGTCTTTCTTTTTCTCCCATTTGTTGGTAAAGGATTGGTAAAGCTCATCTGGGGTGGTTATTGAATTTGCAGCAAGTGATCTGAACCAAGTTCTTACATCACCTGTCAGACTCTGAACAAAAATTCTCATTCTCACGCTATCATCATCTATTTCGTAGTTTTCAAAATAGTCTTGCATCTTTTTGGTATGCTGAATGGCAGTAAAAGGGCCAGTACTATCAAAATATGTGATTTTAGATTGGTACTCTTGAGGTAAAGCCCCAGCATTAGCAGGTAATTGCAGGGGTGCATATCTATTAGCCATATTGGCAGGGATAAGTGGGACAACGGGGATAAATGGAACAACTGGAGTAACGGGGATCACAGGAGTAACTGGAACGCTGGAAACAACAGTAGTGGTAGTATGTGCAGTGAATGAAGGTGTGGAAGGAGTACTTCGCGATGTAGATGATGAACTAGGGGAAACAGGGGTCGAACGAAACAAAACCTTGACAGGAGTCGGAATACAGCTAGGGTAAGCTGTTTCAGGAGTTTTATCAGCGAAATTTTCCTGTCTTTCTTGCTTCCTAAGGATTTTCGGGATTATGTTAGGGTTTTCAAAAATAGCTGGAGGGTTTGGATCGGGATTTGACCTTGTATATCGTGGATTCTTCTTGGGAGCCAACTTCCGAATTGTTTTTTGGGTATTTTTATGGGAATATTTTTGTAATTAACAAGGAACTGATCAGATTTTGGAATGGCTGTGTATAGCTTAAAACTAGCATGAAGATTGACTGAAGTAGCTTTTATTTACTTCTGCAAATGTAAAACAGAAACAGTTTCAAAGGCTTCTTGGCTGACATTTAGGCTTCATCTGTAGTTTTAAGAAATATACAACAATTAGAAAATTGACCTTTTTAGGGGATCTTTCCAACCTTCTTTGTGAAATTAACTGAGGATTTTCCCCAGTGGATTAACTGAGGATGTCCCCAGTGGAGTCACCATTATGTTATCACTCAAGTTGTCCCCAGGTTGGAGTAAGGGATACGGCCGAGGTAACCACAAACCAACTTTGGATTGCAGGTTCTAGCCCACCTGCAATCAGAGAGGGCTCTCTCTTTCAGATTTAGCTATGTTTAAAAGGATTTTAGGCTAGGTATTGAGTTCAGAGGGTTTTTGTTTTGTTTTGGTGGGAAAATTGATGTCTCAGGTAGAGAGGCATAGCACAGTCTGAGTGTTTCAAACCATTGGGCGTGGAGTCGAGGAGGAGGACTGCTGGTGCATTTCCTTGGTCACAATAAGGGAAAATGGAGCAAGATAGCTGCGCATGAAACAATGTTTCAGGTTTAAATGATGGAAAGAATGCTAAGTAATGAGAGGCAGTTAAGAATCTCTCAATCAACTTAACAGATGTAGGTAACAGAGCTCTACCTAGGGGCATTTAAGAATCCCTAGATAATTGGCTTACACAGGTGAATCGGGGTAAATATGAGCCAGGAGGAATTCATATTCATAACCAATTCATTCAGAGGAAAACATACAGAAATAGCAGAAATTGAGCATAGAGTGTATTTAAACAAATTCTAAGCTATTCTTTCTTCCTGCTATTTAGACAGTGGTAAACAATAAAACAGAGGTAAGATGCACTTATTGTTTCAGGCTGCAGCACAAGGATTCCATCTTCAGGTCTTCAAAACATTCATTTACAACAAACAGTTTGCTCTCCAAGCTTTCAACAATCTTTGATTATAGAAAAACTCAGGTATACAATGCGAGTCTCTAGTGAAAATTCTCAATTGACCAACCCTTAAAACAATGTAGAGAGCGGTATATATAGGGAAAAACTCTCTACAACTGCTTTTATTACATCTTGACCTAAAACAGGTCATAAAAAATGATTAATTGACCTAATTCTATCAGAAATAAATGCATGAAAATATCTCGGGCTGCGCTGAGGGTGGCCGTATCAAAACTGAGTAAATGATGTAGTCCTCGGTGGCTTGGTGCAGTGTTTTCTGCAATAAATGTGTATGGGTTTCTGCTTCTTTGCTGTCTGTCTGCATTTAAAGCTTTAACTGTGATTTGAGGGCAAGGATGGGCTTACGCCTCTTAATTTGACTTTCTGGGGGGCTCATCAATGTACAGGTGCTTCGAGCCCCTAAAAAATCTTGACTGATACTCTTTGGCTCTTCTTCTTCTCTGATACTCTCTGACAATAAATTGGGATGCTGTTCTGATGTGCTATGCGTTAAATCAGCATTTAATGGCCGCTGTTCGGCTCTGTCTTCCTTAAAACTGTCTTCGGCTCCTTCTTGAATGCTTCGCGAAGAAAAACAGGTCATTCGGCGCCTTTCGGGCTTGCTGGGGGCTGCGTAATGAAAAGATTCCCTGAAGATTCCCCATTCTGGCCAATTTTATCCAGTGATGAGCGATTTGCGCTAATCTCTCATCAAAAACTGCCTCAGAAACTGATTCCGAGGCTCCGGAGTGCAATTTTCGCCCTTTGCGCTAAAACTGATGATGGCATCAGCATGACGGGACTTTGTATGGTGGGTGACGTTAGCGATGACGTCAGCAAGATGACATGGCGGGATGACGTCATCATGATGATGTCATCACGTACGGAGGTGATGTGGCAGTACACGTGGCAAGTGACTCGGCGGTACAGTGGCAAGAGGGTGACGCAAGCGGGTGACGTGCCACGGTGACTGGGCAGGGGGTTGACGCAGGCAGGTGACGTCATTGCGCAGGAGTGGTAAATGGTTTTGGGCGCACCGCCTTAGCGCCTTGGCGGTTTTGGAGGGAGGGGCTCCGCCATAGCCCAGAAGGCGACACGTGGCGGGAGTACGGCGGCAATACCGCCCATCTCCCGGACGCTAACCTTTGGGCACGTTGGGAGACGGGAAGGCCCGCCAGTCGTTGATCTGGGCGCAGGACGATCGGACGGCTGGCAGGAGGGACGGGGCGATGGCGGGTTAGTGGGTGGGGATATTCGCGGGAATATTCTGATTTAAATATAGCGCGGCGGGGGTTTTTAGACTTAGGAAAAGTGGGTTACAGGGTTTAATGAGCGCGGGTTAATGTATTTATGCACAAAAACTTAGGATAAGGGCGAAGTGTGGGTTTTTTGAGGGTTTTTAGGGCTGGGGGGGAGGTTATTAGCATGACCGAGTGTCATCTAACTCCTGCTATGACACGAATGGGCTAAAAATAGCCCCAGATAGACTATTTTTCCCCGGACTTAGAAGAAATATGGCTATTTTGCCAGGGGGGGATATTTACATAGGGGAGTTTTATATACATTTATTAAGTAGGGGAAGGGGAAAAACTGATGAGGAGTTATATACTAGAGTTAGTAGTTAATATGGTGATGATAAGTAGGCGCTAAGGTAGGGGACCTTAGGCTAATTTTCGAGGGAAAAGTGACTCATAGATGAGAAATCTTTGAGTGAAGCAGATCTTCACCAAGACAACTGACATGGAAAATGATGAAACTAAGAGGAACCAAGTAGATCTTGACCTCTTTTGGGGAAATTAGTAAGTGACTTGGGGAATTTAGAAGAAGGGGAAGTTAGTGATGTCCAGCTTGAGCTCCACCAAATGAAAAACTGCCTGCAACTGTGATCTGGAAAGATATATACTTAGTAACACAAAATTGATCATAAGTCATCATTCTGCAACCTCACAGCTACCTACCCAGCCTACTCACCTAACATTTTTTCTTCTTTTTGGTTTGGGTGCACTTAGACTTGCAAACCCAGCTTTACAATTTTTTCTTTTGAATGATTTCCTATCTAAATCTACACTTATTTCTGCCAGGGCCCAGATTAAGCAGTTGGGTCCCTTTGATTCTCTACCTATCTACAGATCTGCCAAGATTAAACTGTTTGGTCAGATTCCTTCTCTATATTCTAAAACAGGAAATTGA
This sequence comes from Pinus tabuliformis, assembly GCA_031772625.1. Lineage (NCBI taxonomy): Eukaryota > Viridiplantae > Streptophyta > Pinopsida > Pinales > Pinaceae > Pinus > Pinus tabuliformis. The sequence continues at coordinate 1,112,703,775 of CM062818.1, forward strand.
AACCTAGGGAGACCAAGATTAAACTGTTTGGACCTCCCTTAAATGAAAACTATTTAAAACTGGAACAACTCATCAAAATTGGAATACAGCAGTGCCTTTGAACTAGCACACTTCATGGCATCCTGTGGAAATATGGAACACTGCAGCTTGCAAAGTATGACATATTTGGCATGTAAAAATGTCAATCATGAAAGATGAAACCTTGTTGCAACAGGAGGCTAACAGTCTAAATGAATGAATTTTTAAAACTTGTTTCTATAGTAGATTCCCCTATGAATCTAGTTTACAAGGCAATTGGAATCACTCATTTTAGATATCGTATGGGGAAGTTATGATCAAAATACTGACTGCCTATCGTAAATCAGCACTCTTAAAACTCTATCTTTCCGGCTGTTCTTTAAAGTATTTGACCTATCAATTATTCTTGTCTTCAAAACTTGTTTCTATTGGAGATAAATAAATGAATATAATTTCATTTTCAATTTGAATCGTTCGAATTTGACATCAAACGAAGAATCTATGCTTAAAACATTCACTGTTGTTCTAAGTGGGGTAATCGAAAATAACTCTGTTATGCAGGTTGTTCTAAGTAAAATTTACATATCATATCATTGAATTTTTAAAACTTGTTTCTATTGGAGATATATCTTTGAATTGGCTCTCATCTAGCTTTGGAATCACTCAATTTGGACAAAAACAAAGAAGTTGTGATTAAAACACTACAGGTTAGCATGATTGGCCACTGCTCTCCCGCAAATGACAAATAAATTTTACTTTGTTATTTTCTCAATGGATTTGCTATACAGAGTAACTACTTGTTGTTTTTTTGCATGATTCTTGGATTAGGGGACCCTGATCACCTCTCCTTCTCCATGATTTAATGTTTTATTGCAGGTAGACACTCGTTTTTTTGCAGGTCCTAGGAGAAAAAGAAGATCAATTTATGGACGAGTGATTCTTGAAAGAAATTTTAATGAAACAAGGGAATTTCATCCAACTCATTACCCAACAGATTCATAATAGAAGAAATGAAGAATTGATTTCCATTTAAAGATTCATGTCTTGTCATTGTTGCCAAAACATTTTTCAAAGAGATCATTTTTTTACATAACATCATAGCTGTTGTAACTTAATTTATTTATTTACATACTGTTTTTAAATAAAATGTTGTTTCTTTTCTGATTTCTCTTATATTTTGTGTTTCAGGTGTTGCTTCCTTCAAATTGTGGCCCATCCTTAGCATCAATGCCATGAACAGCTAATTCGTTTTTTGCGTGCTTGCATTTTATGATTGTGCATTTTGCTGTTCCTTTCCAAAGGAATAACACTTCCGCATTTTGTTGTTCCTTTTCAAAGGAACAACACTTCCATATTTTGCTATTCCTTTTTAAAGGAACAACACTTCTGCACTTTCACATTTTTGCTGTTCCTTTTTAAAGCAACAACACTTCCGCATTTTGCTGTTCCTTTTTAAAGGAACAACACTTCTGCACTTTCACATTTTTGTTGTTCCTTTTTAAAGGAACAACGCTTCTGCATTTTGCTGTTCTTTTTTAAAGGAACAACATTTCTGCACTTTCACATTGTTGTTGTTCTTTTTCAAAGGAACAACATTTCTGCACTTTCATGTTTTTGTTGTTCCTTTCCAAAAGGAATAACACTTCTAGATTTTCACGTTTTTGCTATTCCTTTTTAAAGGAACAACACTTCTGCACTTTCATGTTTTTGCTGTTCCTTTCCAAAAGGAACAACACTTCTGCATTTTCACGTTTTTGTTGTACTTCTCTACTTTCACGTTTTGCTATTTCTTTTTAAAGGAACAATTCTTCTGCACTTTCACGTTTTTGCTGTTCCTTTCTGAAAGGAACAACACTTCTGCATTTTCACGTTTTTGCTGTTCCTTTTGCATTTTCACATTTTTGCTATTCCTTTTTAAAGGAACAACACTTTTGCACTTTCACGTTTTTGCTGTTCCTTTTTAAAGGAACAACACTTCTGCACTTTCACGTTTTTGCTGTTCTTTTCCGAAAGGAACAACACTTTTCCGAAAGGAACAACACTTCTGCATTTTCACGTTTTTTCTGTTCCTTTTTAAAGGAACAACACTTTTGCACTTTCACGTTTTTGCTGTTCCTTTCCGAAAGGAACAACACTTCTGCACTTTCACGTTTTTCTGTTCCTTTCTGAAAGGAACAACACTTCTGCACTTTCACATTTTTGTTGTTCCTTTCCGAAGGAACAACACTTTCACATTTTTGCTGTTCCTTTTCAAAGGAACAACATTTTCGCATTTTTTGTTGTTTCTCTTAGGGAACAACATTTTTTCACATGCATTTTTTTGTTGTTCCCTACAGAGAACAACACCTTTTTTGTGTGCATTTTTACTTTTTGGTATGCATTTTGTTTGTTGTTCCTTTAAAGGAGCAACACTTTGGGAGTATTTTCGAGAGCAGCCCTTCCTTCCTCTTGTTGGATTATTCCTAGTTCATCTCAAACCACATTTTATTGATTCCCTTTCATGGCATGAAGTACACTACTTTTATGAGGACAAGAATTATGGATTCTACTGAAGCGAGTTAATATCATTCACGTTATGATCTTTAACAGGAAAACTCCTTGATGATAGATTCTTTTCAAAAGGGACACAATCATTTATATACTACTTTACTGCATTGTTTTCTATTGAACATGATATTGATTGATCATCTTAATACCATGTTGATTCCACCCTTCTTGGTTATAATCTTCTCTGTTTGTAATGAATGAGATTATGGGTATATATTTTTTTGACATGTTCAACTTCTTCCACCATCCCTGCTCTTAAGGAGTACTGAGCCACCCTATTTTTATCATAAAAATGTGTAATAACAACAAAATTTTGTTCGTAGATGGAGGATAGGGGGTCTCATTACGAGCCAGCCTACCATGTTCATAAGGCTGTAACAAAGTGACATTCCCATTATGGCCACCACACTAGGGTTATGATACATTGGATAGCCAAATTATCCTTGGAACATGCGGTCTCATCACGAGCTAGCCTAATCACTTTTGCTACATCCCAGTGAATGATAGTGTGATTATCTGGTTACCATGCCAGCACTTTGATCTCTTCTGTAGAAGAATAATGAAACTCTCTAGTTATAAATTGAGGATCATGGCTCATATGGGTTAAAAAGTAACCCTGCCGAGGCTATGGACGCCTACTGGCAGCAGAGGCTCTGCTTATGGTATTGAAGTTATATCTTATCATCAATTATTACTATAATACCCTTTTCTTATTTTTTCTTTTTATCGGAGAAGTTATTTCCTTATTTTTCCCCATATTTTGAACCTTTACGCACGAAAAATTATTTTCTGATCAATCACATCATTTTTCAGCTAGAATACCGTCAGCAAAGCATCTTTTTGGCATATTGCTGTCCTTTTTCTTTTTCACATAACTTATCATCAATCCAAAGCATCCTATCTTTTATTCATAACTATCTTTACACACTCTGCTCTCATTATAACCATAACTCTCACTGTCCTATCATTGATATGTGTACTTTACTTCATTTACTGTTGTATTGTTCATTCCCTTGCCTTGCCGTCAGTATAACACCTTTCATAGGCTTTATGATCATGGAATCCCTTTTCCAATTGGAGGGGGGAATGTATGCATTATGGGATAGCACGCGATATGATTACTGCACTCTGCCATCACTTGTAGATTTGATAAAATATTAGTATTGCATGTATACAAAAAGTTTTTCTGATTGAAATTTTTGCATGCATCTTAATCTATTGCTATTCAAAACTAACACTATGGATTCAAGAACATTGTATGCAAAATAGTGATTTGTTTACAGGAAAATAACAAGTATGGGCAGAACTCTATTCGCAGCATGACCACACTATTGCAACTAACAAAAGAGGCTCGAGCAACTCGCGAACACGAACAATTCTTCAGACATGATGTGCTTGCCTGGATTCCACCTTTTGCATCACTTTCAGCACCAACTCTACCTACATCAGCTTCAACAAATGCCGGTACATATATGTTATTCCACATTTTTCTTTCTGGAGGTACAACTTGAGGTAAAATAGCATAATTTTCTGATTTATTACGAATTTAGGAGAATTTCATGAAAATCCATTTTGAGCATTATTTATCATCCTTCATTCCAAATCTTTACCACTTCCCATTTTTCAGCAGCATATCATCTTTCAGTTTAGGGGAGTGTTGCTTTCCTTCATTTCATTCTTATGACCATGTCATTCATATTCTTTATCATCCATTGTTATTATTATTCATTCTCAACCCCTCTCTTATGTTGGAAATAATACTGAGAGGGGGGGGGGGGGGGTGAATCAATATTATCTAATAAATAATACTTTTTCATTTTCATACTCAGATTCATATACGCTACTTCAGTTAAGTATACCCGCGTATATACGCGACTGTGTCTATTGCAACTAGCGTATAACCATTAAACTCATGATTCAGTTATGTGATCTTCAATGGATGCATTAGAACATTATTAGCCAGATTAACAGTCAACAATAGTAGTAAGACAGATAGATCAACACACATAAGCAACACACATGAACACCATGATATAAGGTGGAAACTCAATGTGGGTGAAAACCACCTGCTGCAATTCGTTTCTATCTTCCTTTATTAAGAAACTTCTTTTACAATGTACTCGTGCAGTTCTTTACTAGCATGCAGGCTACAACTTGCAGAAGGCTACAACCTTCTCTCGTTCTCCAGACTCTCCTGGAAGGGAGCTCCAACCCCCTTTGCTCTTGTACTAGCTAAGATACTAGTACGTAGGCGCCGGCCTACAATTTTCTCTCCTGCAGGTACCACGTTTCATACATTTTCAGACTAGATACTCCTGAAGCTCAACACTATAATCTGAAGGCCACGTTTCATCAAATTTTCATACTGGACCCATAAATATCATTGAAGCACAAAATACTAGCATCATCAACCCCTGAATCTCTGAAACACTGAAACCATGTCAACAACATAGTCATCAGAACACAGAGTAGACAACAGAACTCTGCAACAACAATCAGAACCAATTGTACCATCAAAATTATGCATCAGAGTGCATACGCTACTTGGAAGTGCCGAACCTGCGTGTATACGCAACTTCATCAAGGTGAACCAGTGTATATGTCATTAATTACCTCTTCATAACTTCGCTGCACTTCCTGACTTCAGACATCACCAGATCATTACATATACAAGGATAATATATGTGTTAGCACCTAGATCTAGTCCATCAGACCTCATAAATATGAGTCATTATGATCCTGATCCAATATTAGTTCTCATCCATCTATTCTAAATCTAAACATAATCAACCAAACAGGATATGTAGAATACTGACACCATCAGAACTCATCAACAGTCAGAACCATCTGTAACTTCAGACATCATAGCTCAAATGGTATACACTACTACAATGAACTCTACCTGCGTACATACGCGCTTACACCAAAGCCAACCCGCGTACAAATCTATAAATATTCAATCATGACTTGCACCGATTTCAAACTTAAGTTAAACCCAATTTAGATCATTACATGCGTCAATATATAGATCTAGAATAAACATAATCAATCATATAGAGACAGTTTAAACCATTTGATCCCGATCTATCCTTAGATCTTGTTCTCCATCAATTGGTTAGATCCCTCCTTAGCTCAGATCAAGCAATGCATCATCAACCCATAACCTGCATACTGGATCTCATACTTCATCATATATTCTAGTCAGATCAGATACATTTGCCTATTGATCTTCTTCTCCTTTTATAGTCTTAGGCCTGGCTCAATACCACGGTCCAAAACCATAATAAATCAATACCAAGGGCCCAATACTTGGGATCAACACACATGTCGAGATACCATGGTCCAAAACCATAGGTTCAAATACTGAGGACTAACTACCACGGACCAAGAGTAAGTTCTCCAACATATACGTGCTTTTCCTTGCATGAAAGTGCGTGTATACGCATACGCGCCTTTGTAACGTTTAACCTACGTGTATACACGGTTTGGTCACAATGAACCTGCGTATATGTATTTTCTCTTCATACTTGCAGTCTGATCATCAATTCCTTGCTGCTAACCTTCTGCACTATGATTTGTCATCTGTGTGATTTTCCATCAAGGACAACACTTGTCTCATAATGCCAACAATCTCCCCCTTTGGACTTGATGGCAAAGCTAACTTGTCACACTTAGAACTTGATCTTCTTATTCCTTTGAGCTGTCTTGCATCCCATGCATTTAGTCACATCTGTAGATTGATCTAGTTATATGTAAGTGAGATTTTCTTCTATGAGAGGGTTGCCATCAAGTACAACACATGCATCATAATGCCAACAATCTCCCCCTTTGGACTTGATGGCAACAACACCAAATCACTCTCCCCCTTTGACATCAAGGGCAAAGGGTGAACCAAGATATTCTCTATCCAAGATAAGCATTCCGTTGTTCATACTCCCCTTGAGTACCGGCTGGAATCTCTGAATGAGCTCCCCCTTTGTATATGCCATGGTGTACCACTTTGTCCATGCTTCCTCTGAGAAAATACATGCTAAAGTCTCTACTCTGCTGAAGTGTGTTGTTCATGCTCCCCCTGACTATAAGCAAGGTCTGCAAAAAGATGTTTTACAAGAAGAACATGACTCTACCATAAATGACCTTCCTATCACCAAGGACTCATACATACATCCATTTCCCAATCAAGTGGGGATATACTAGAATTGACTCATCCACCCAGCCAAGTGGGGATACATCAAGAGTTTACACATGATAAAACAAGAACATTACATCTTCATCCCAGGCATAGTGGGGAAACCAATATAGGCCGTTACATGACCTTGACACTATAAAAGAGATACATGACATAGAGACGAAATATCTAGAGCAAGACTTATGAAAGTCACCAATAACTGATAGCAGTAGCATCTGTCAAACACTTCTTAGATCAGCAACCATGATCTCCTTCTATTCTCCTTCTGCACCTGTTTTAACCAGAACAGCTTGTGTACACAAGCCAAGAGCTTCTAAGGTAATGCCAACAATGCATTATTAGAAGTTAATCTACTCCCCCTGAACCTGTGCCAAGTGGTCTCTGTCAGACCCATATCAGACTCTTCTCACCCAGATTCTGGCCCACTGATTTTATTCAAACCAACATATACGCGACTGTATCCATAGAAACTTGCGTATATACGCGGATACTCCTTGTGAAACTCGCGTACAACCAATTCCAGATCAGCAACCTGTAAAATGTCCTGTAGAGTATAAGTCATCAACCTATAACAAGGTATGTCTGCATCAATTCATCCCTTTGAACATAATTCAGAGTCATTCACATTATATCATGTGTGAAACAACCATAGCCATTTCATCGACATCAAGATCTACATGATCCAAGTATCATTACTTGGGAACATCTGCATCAATCAACCTATCATCATATAGATAAGAACTCATCATCATGTCTCCAACAAAGCGACTTTGAGTAGTCATCCATGTATCAGCACTATGTATCTTGAGCTCAAGCTCATTTGAAAAAAATTCTTGATATCATCAACAGCAACAATCCTTATCCACATGAGTGCCTGCATCATAACTGTATGATCTTTATGCATATGACGATAGCAGTATATGAGTGACTCATCATCAAGTGAGGAAGATGTGTATTCAAGCTTTGTACTTCTCCTTATCCTTATGAAGATCACCATGTAAGCACCATATATGCATCATCAAAGAATCAATCCACAAATAAGATTTGAACATCAACTATGTGACCCCAAGAATCATATGAGATTTTATCATGGACAACTCATAATCACATCATAGCAAGATATATCATTTAGCCATATAAGCATCATCACCAAGGACTATTAACCATAATGCCAAAAATGCATTAAAAGCATATGCTCCCCCTAAACCTGTGCCATCTGTTAGATCTGATCATGCATATATCAGCAATAAGCATCAAGACATCATCATCATCAAGTTAGGTTCAAAACCCTTCTAAACATCCCCAGCAGACTGTAACAATCATATCAGATCCTTTTTCTGAGCCTGTCCCCACTACTTTTCCTCAAACTGACATATACGCAACTTTGCAGTGTCTAACTTGCGTATATATGCGACTTCCCTTTAAGAAACTTGCGTATGAGATTCAGGACACTGAAGTTTTACACTTTCAGCTCCCCCTGAGTCTGTTATGTCTGTGTCGTGCTGTGTCTCAATACAATTTCTGAGTGAACTTCCTTCTTCTTCCATATCTTCAAGTGTGATGAAGTTTTCTCCTTTTGGTGTGATGTTCGTCCTTTGTTCCTGCATTCCTTTGCTATATGTCCAAGCTTGTTACATGCAAACATCTCACATGTTTCATATTCCTCCTGTAGCAATCAGCAGCTTTGTGACCAAACATATTGCAAGCAAATCAATATCCATTAAAGTACCTTGAATGTGATGATCTTTCTGCATGATGGTCTGGAACCCTTCTTCTTCTACATCTGGCTGCAACATGTCCAAGATTATGACATACAAAACATTCAACATTATTCATAGGAGGAGTAAAGGATTTTCTTTGAAGAATTTCTTTCCTTGGTTGATGATGAGATTGACCTTTCATCTCCTTATTGAGTACTTCAAATTTTGCAGTAGAGTCCCTTGTCTTACTTTCTGAACTAGATTCACCTTCAATAGATTCATGAAAACCAAGACCAGTTTTGAGAGCAGGAGACCTTTGACTATTAAGAATATCATCCAACACTTTAGTACTATCTTGAAAACGTAAGAGCTTATCCTTTTCTTCTAATTTACCTTTCAAGATATTTACCTCAATCTGAAGTTGTTCTTCCTTTTCCAGACATTGCTTCTTCAATATTTCTTCAGACTTTCTTCCTTCTTCCATTTGTTGCCTTAGTTTGAGAATCTCATTTTCTTGTTCTTCATTCATATCCTGCTGCATTTGACGAATTCTGAAGGCACATTCCAGTTGAGATTTTAAGCTGATAACTTCGTTTACCTATTTTTCAATAGCTTGGAGTAGATCTTTATTTTGCTTCTTTGATTCTTCAAGATCTTCCTTTAGCGAGCGGATCGTGGCTTCAAGACTTTCATAGTAACTGGATCTATCTATGAGTTTCTTGCTGGTTGTGCTTCTTTCATTGACTTCATGTCTTAGTGATGTTACTTCATCCTGCAACTTTTGATATTTGTCCTTGAATAACTTCCTTACCTTGTTTCCTTCCTCTAGTTGGGCCTTTAGTTTGGTAGCTTCTTCTTTGAAGTCACATTCCCTTTTGTTCAATAGATCTTGTTGATCTCTAATTTTATCTGAAAGCCTTTTAAATTCTGCCTCTATTTGATATCTTTCTTGTTCACCCATAAGAGCAAATTTAGTTGTTTCGCTATCACTTTCATCTTTTCCAAATGGATAGATGGCTAGAACATCAGAGGATAGCAAATTCATACCTGATAGTTCATCTTCATTTTGAAATGATTCTGAATCTGATTCTGAATCTTAAGAGCTTCTTACACCTAATCCCCAATCGATTCTCCCACTGTCATAGTTCTTCTGAGATGTCTTCTTCTTCTTAGGTGCTTTCTTCTTAAGCTTCTTTCCCATTGTTCCACGGATCTCCTTCAAGCGATCAAGCTTCTACCAAAGGACCTGCTCTGATACCAATTGTTGGAAATAATACTGGGGGGGGGGTGAATCAATATTATCTAATCAATAATACTTTTTCATTTTCATACTCAGATTCATATACGCTACTTCAGTGAAGTATACCCACGTATATACGCGACTGTGTCTATTGCAACAAGCGTATAACCATTAAACTCATGATTCAGTTATGTGATATTCAATGGATGCATCAGAACATTACTAGCCAGATTAACAGTCAACAGTAGCAGTAAGATAGATAGATCAACACACATAAGCAACACACATGAACACCATGATATAAGGTGGAAACCCAATGTGGGTGAAAACCACCTGCTGCAATTCGTTTCTATCTTCCTTTATTAAGAAACTTCTTTTACAATGTATTGGTGCAGTCCTTTACCAGCACGCAGGCTACAACCTGCAGAAGGCTACAATCTTCCCTCGTTCTCCAGACTCTCCTGGAAGGGAGCTCCAACCCCCTTTGCTCTTGTACTAGCTAAGATACTAGTACGTAGGCGCCGGCCTACAACCTTCTCTCCTCCAGGTACCATGTTTCATACATTTTCAGACTGGATACTCCTGAAGATCAACACTATAATCTGAAGGCCACGTTTCATCAAATTTTCATACTGGACCCATAAATATCATTGAAGCACAAAATACTAGCATCATCAATCTCTGAATCTCTAAAACACTGAAACCTTGTCAACAACACAGTCACCAGAACACAGAGCAGACAACAGAACTCTGCAACAACAATCAGAACCAACTGTACCATCAAAATTATGCATCAGAGTGCATATGCTACTTGGAAGTGCCGAACCTGCATGTATACGCAAATTCATCAAGGAGAACCAGCGTATATGTCATTAATTACCTCTTCATAACTTCGCTGCACTTCTTGACTTCAAACATAACCAGATTATTACATATACAAGGATAATATATGTGTTAGCACCCAGATCTAGTCCATCAGATCTCATAAATATGAGTCATTATGATCCTGATCCAATATTAGTTCTCATCCATCTATTCTGAATCTAAACACAATCAACCAAACAGGATATGCAGAATACTGACACCATCAGAACTCATCAATAGTCAGAACCATCTGTAACTTCAGACATCATAGCTCAAATGGTATACGCTACTACAATGAACTCTACCTGCATACATACACGCTTAAACCAAAGCCAACCCGCGTACAGATCTATCAATATTCAATCATGACTTGCAGCGATTTCAAACTTAAGTTAAACCCAGTTCAGATCATTACATGCGTCAGTATATAGATCTAGAATAAACATAATCAATCATATAGAGACAGTTTAAACCATTTGATCCCGATCTATCCTTAGATCTTGTTCTCCATCAATTGTTGGGATCCCTCCTTAGCTCAGATCAAGCAATGTATCATCAACCCATAACCAGCATACTGGATCTCATACTTCATTAGATATTCTAGTTAGATCAGATACACTTGCCTCATGATCTTCTTCTCCTTTTATAGTCTTAGGCCTTGCTCAATACCATGGTCCAAAACCATAATAAATCAATACCAAGGGCCCAATACTTGGGATCAACACACTTGTCGAGATACCATGGTCCAAAACCATAGGTTCGAATACCGATGACTAACTACCACGGACCAAGAGTAAGTTCTCCAACATATACGCGCTTTTCCTTGCATGAAAGTGCGTGTATACGCATATGCGCCTTTGTAACGTTTAACCTACGTGTATACACGGTTTGGTCACAATGAACCTGCGTATATGTATTTTCTCTTCATACTTGTAGTCTGATCATCAATTCCTTGCTGCTAACCTTCTGCACTATGATTTGTCATCTATGTGATTTGCCATCAAGGACAACACTTATCTCATAATGCCAACATCTTATTCCATGTTGTTTTACACCAGGCATAGATTTCAACAGATGGTAGCGCCCACCTCAATTTGTTTTCTATCATTGCATGAGGGCATGCTAATTTTTCAGAGAGGGGGAGGAATTGATACACATGATGGATGTTTTCTACCTTCTTTTTCATTTAAAGCATACAATTTCAGTGCAAAAACTGATTTCCACATATTTTTAAAATTATGAACTCAATTCTTGTGATCTCTGAAAAACACAAACATATTATTAAAATACACATACCTAGATAATTTCAAGTTAAATTGGTTCATAAAATTTCAGAAATCATGCACTATCACCTACAACCATTTTGTTTATATCTCATGATTCGTGCATCAAAACGATCTGATTTTTGGATCATAGAAGCATTAATATAGTAGAAATCTACTTGCACAATTTCAACAAAAGCTGGTTTGTAGTTTTTGAGAAAATGGTTAATGAAGTTTGCTGTTACTTATATCATATTTTGCTGCAACTTCATATATACATATACTTGAATGTCAATGTAAAAATTGTTATGCCTTCATCAAGATAGTCAAAATTGAATATTCATTAATTAAGAAAGAATTCATTTGTTCTATCCATTTCATGAGCTGGGATGAACAATTTTTTTATTGCTTGGTTAACACTTTGGTTTTGTCTTTGGGTTGCATGAAGACATGCAATATATTCAGTTTTTTGTTGCATGAGGACATGCAATATATTCAGTGTGGGGGTATGTTGGGCCGTGAATTCGACCACTTTTTAACACTTATTTCATTCATTTTTTACTCTTCTTTATCATGTCATTTATTATAATTTATTATATAAATCCATTTTATAATGATTTATGCTCTTATGGATGAATATTATTTCTTCTCCTTTATTTTTAATAAATTGATGAATTATGCATGATTTTATCAATGATAGTTTATTAATATATTTTGTAACATCACTCACCATTTTAGCCTCCAAGATAATGTCCAGATTGAAGATTTGATCATTAAATATTCTAACTCAGAAATTCGCTAGAATAAGAAGTGACAATTTTTCGGTTGAGATTCTGAGCAAATGAAGAAGAATCTGGAAAATCCGAAACATGGGTTTTGTCCAGAACGGACCAAATTAACTCTATTGAAGAACGGTTTGCCCAAATTCGGCTTGTATTGAGAGAAACGCAGGGTTCTTTGAGCACGATTTTCTCAGATTTGTTGTTGCAGCCGTCCTCCAAATCTCAGCTGCAAAGCCAAATTCGCCTTGCTCTTGTTGAAGATGGATGGAAATATATTTTATTGTTGATAAATCCAATTTTGTAATAATGATCATATTGTAATCATCATAGTTGTAACCGCTCTCTACTCTCTGTGTAGTTAAATCATAATAGAGATCAGAGAAGGGGGGATGGATTCAGAATTATGATTTAGGGATGGATTCAGAATTAGAGATTCAAGAATGATGATGGATTATTTATGATGGGATAGGATAGAATAGGACGAAAAGGAGATTGTTGCATTACCATTGTAATTCTCAAGGCTTTTTCTGTGTAATGATTTCACAATTTGATGATTAATATATAATTTGGAGGTTTCTGTTCATTCGTCTCATCTGAAATATCGTAGCATCATCCGCTGGCGGCTAAGGGCCCAGCCTCTGGTGGATTAAGCTGCTGCTGTATTATATCTTTACGATTTTTGCCATGTGATGGTTTGATTTAATTCTTAACCCTTTGAATTGCATTGCTTTACAGTTTCATGTTTTTACAGCGTGTTGTTATAGTATTTTATGAAATTGTTTTATTGCACGAGTTGAGATTGAATCGCGTAGCTGTTCTTTTCCATCATAACAAAGATTATTATCCTTTTCAACTTATATTGTTATGCTGATATAAAGCTTTGTTGTTCATTTCAGACTTTGATATTCACTACAGATTGCTGTTCATTTCTATTGAAATAGCTTTGTTGTTCATTCCAGTAATTTAACAGTTTTCTATTCATTATAGCTATAATAGTTTGGCTGTTCATCTCTAATACTTAGCACTGTTGTTCATTTACTTTCTGTAATTATTTAAGCCTGCCTTTTAGCGTTCTTATAGTTAGCAAAATTGTCTCATTTTGATTAAGTTGTAGTAGTACGATTAATTTAATTCTTTGCAATTTCCAATTGGTTCTTTAGTGTTGTGTGTGAGGTCAACAACTGTAAAGAAAACTGACTACCACTGTCTAAGTTCTCAGATTGTGGATCTTATTTATGCTTGATTTAATTTATATCAGTTAAACAAGGAATGAGTTATTGCTACTGCATCCTTGACTGATAAATTGTTTTAGTTTTCTGAGTGAATGATTTAAGTTTCAGAGTGTTAAGTTTCTTTCAATTGTACGTAGATTTTGTTTCAAGCATTCATTTACTTTTGTATTTTAAGCACTATACTGCAAAACATTACTCTTGAGTAAATAGCCGCCTCAAACTGAGTACACTTTTGAAATAAAAAGTCGTCCTTGGGTTGACAATTAATTTGAAGATAATTAGGAGTTAAAAAGACACCTTTTATCGCCCAACACAAAGGTGAGTGACTATAAACTGGATCTATGCATTGTGTAGCCCCATCTGTTAGTGGAGAGGAGATGCTGATTGGAACTATGCAATGCGCAGTTCAGTCTGGCTTGTGCTGGCTGGGACTATGCATTGCACAATCCCAATGGCCAAGGCCTCAGTACTGGCTCCTGGAACTGCATAATATGCAGTTGGAGCTAGTCCTTGGTAGCCTCTATGCAATTCTTGGAAGCAAAGTAGAGCCTTGAGATCCAGAAGTGTGCAGTGCATGCTGGGAAGAGCTAGATCTAGGCCAAGGAATCCTAGGTATACCCAAGGGAAACATGAAAACGAGAAAATGTGAGAGTGTAAGTGAAGGTTGGTGAAAATTTGAGTGGATGATGATGCATGCAATCAAAGCAAGTGCAAGAATCAGCCAAACAGAAGTATGATGAAGCTTATGTAGAGAGTCGTCGCAATGATGACAGCTAAGGAAAAAACTGTGTTATGCATGCGACACTTAGGAAAGGCAATGAAAAACTTAAAAAAACACTTCTACAAGCTAAAAAAAATCAACACGTTAGTGGTTATTCAATAAAATAGGTAAAACAACACTCTCATAAGCCAAGGGAACAAAAGTGACTGAAAAAACAACAAAAGACCAGAAAAGAAAGACTTACCCGGAAAAATTGCGACGAATGTGCCAAAGGTTCCTAGATCTCATCGGGAATGCCAGAGCTCCAAGATCGAATGCGCAAATGAGATATGGTGGTGTCCATTAAATAGATTTGATCAGTTTAGGGTTTATGATGCGAAAGAAAAAATATAGGAAAAAGTGACACATGGTGGAAGTTTCCAAAAATAACTCAAGTGTAACTTTGACTGCTAAAAATAGATCCCTATTTTTAGGGATTATTTTTCACTTTTTTCTTTTTTCTTTTTCGGAAATGTCTCTCATGCATGCACGGAAAAATTGTGTAGTTCTGGGGAGAATGGGGTAACTCACTGGCACATGCATCGGGAAACTCTCGAGGGAATGATTCTGCGGGGCTAAGTGGCTCCTAGGTTGCCTCTCATGCTTTGCGTTGTTTCCTAGCAAAAGGCAGGCTGCCAACTGGGTCTATACAATTCTGGAACCAAATATCATTGTGGGCTTGAACTGCGCATTTCTTGGGAGGAAGGCTGGATGCCCTCTTGGATTGCGTAGCTCACTATGGCAGAGCTAGAACTGGATTGTAACGAAGTCAAGAGGTCAGCTTGTGGTTAGACACAAAAGCAAGTAATAAAACACAAGCTATAAAGAAAAATATAAAACCCAATGAAAGCACAAGTACCTGGATCAGTGTGAGATAAGTTGCTGGTAGTTTAGTAGGGAAGCTCGAAAATGAAGCGTAGGAAAATTTTTGGAGGGTGGTTGTAGCTGCTACAACACAATGTTACTATTGTGGAAGATGATTTGGTGAGCCTAGCACTTCTAGGAATTCCCAAGGTCTGGTACAACTACTAGGACTGAGTTAATGGGAGGGAGAAGCTACCATACTAGGAGTAGTTGTGGTCTAACTTGTTACAGGAAGAGATTCGACAAAACACCATAGATGGATCCTCATCTAAGCATGATGATGAAGAGAACTATGCCTTAGCTAGAAAGGAAAATAAAGGGAAGGGGAATTCATCCCATTCCAAATTATATTCTAGCTAGGGTGGTAAGAATAAGGACATGTCGAAAATTAAATGTTTTCATTGTCACGAGTTGAGACACTATGCCACAAAGTGTCAACACAATAAGGTCGATAAGATTCCCTCAGGAGGAGCGGCAAGTGAAGCCCTTGCTTCACAATTCCATATGACCGACAACAAATAGCTCTTCAGTAACTTAGAGGAGAAGGACCTCCATATTCACATCAAGATGGGATATGATGGGAGGTATAGGGTGGATCCTCCAACCTGGTATGGAAAGAAACTTTGGAAGTTAAGGTGCCCATCCAAATCAAAAAATTTTCATGTGGCTTCTTATATACAATAAGGATCCTATGTGGGATAAACTACAATGTAGGAACTTCAATGACCTTAGGATATGCATCCTTTACAAACAAGAAAATGAATCAAATCATAAAATTTCCTAGTTTATAGTTTCCCCTTGGCTATTTGGACCAAATTATAACAGACACTAGGTCCAAAGTGCATATGGACTCGTGACACTCTAGAAGAGGCCCTAAAAAATTGGTTACACATTCACGATACAAATAACTTTAAAGCTCTTATTTGAATTACCCAAACCATTCTTTATTTGAGGAAAATAATTCCTTTTAGGTGGACCATGCTATTCAAAGCATTTCCATTCTCTCTACCTATCCACAAAACCCACCTCCATAAATCGAATACCTCACTAAAAAACTATAATTCTAAAGGACTTGCCATGAACTTTTATTGACCAAGTTGCTTAGAGGGATCCTTCCAAGTGACCGTTGGAGGAATAATACATTTCCCATAGGTCTAATTTTCCTCTTTTTCAACCAGAATAGGGCTTGCTACAATCAATTTCAGTAAGCTAATATAATTAAATCTCACTTTGCATTTAGCCAAATAAAAAGGTCTTTCCTAGTTACACATATATGGAAATTCACTTCTTGTTATAAATTGGATGAATGTGGACTTCTCATTGTAGAGTCACACTCTTATGCCACTCATATAGGAGATCAAAAGACCCATGAATTCTTTCCCTCACCTTACTTTCATTCATGTGTATAGGGATAAAAACTAGTATGCCAATCAACTCTCCAAAATTGGATTGGAATTGGAAAGGGGCACATGCATTATTACTAAAAAAACCCAAAATTCCACTTTAGAATATTTTCACCTCCCTCGGCTCCAACTCAAGGTAGTGAAAACTCTATATTTGTTAGTTTTATTGTTGAACTCCTTTTTAAAGACGATTTCCGATGATCCTAAGTTGGAAGTTTATTTTGGCATAAAATGCATATATTTTGTTTGAATATGTTTAATCATTTTGGTTTATAATAACCAATAGGAACATGCATAGGTGGTTGTAAAATAAAGATTGATCTAACAACTTTATCCGTTTTGGTAAAAAAATGAGACAAGGATTTAAAACAACTTCAAGTTGTTTTCCTTTATGATTTTTTAGATAGTAAATATGTCCTAAATGTCAAAATTAGTATGGGATCTTAACTAGAATAATTCTAATACACCTATAGATGTAATTTTATATCTTACATAAATAAAATTACTTGCATTTTTCCTTGGAAAACAATACAATGGCACTATTTTTGGAGATTTCTTGATTATAAACTGATTTTTTCACAAATAGTTTAACGCTAATACACATTATTCAATGTTGATACCTAGAAATGGAGCATTCCCAACCATGAAACAAACTAGGGTAACAAGAACTAACTAAATTTCATCTAAATAATGCAATATTAATTAAAATTTTGGACCCTGGTGGACAAAATGGAAACGATACATAATTATGATACAAGTCAAAAAAATGATAGAGGTTTTCAAGTCAATGTACAATACAATATTTCATTTCGAAAATCACAGTAAAGACTAAAACAAAATCCATAAAAAAACCTTCATCTACAATGGATAAAATTTATAGCCATAAACCTTGGACATTAAAAAATACATCTAGGCTTTAGCATATTTGCCAACTAATATTTTGGTTGCTTGAACAATTTTTTTAGTTAAAGTAGTTCCTGGCTAGAAGATCTTGCCAGGGAAATTTTAGGGGGTAAATCCCACCATTTTGGATAATTATCCATTTCTTTTAAAAATGATTCACTAATTTCCAAATTTTCCAAAAATAATTCACCTAAATTCTATTGGAAGAAATTATTTTCCTCAAATGTTTCTCGAAATTATTTAAAATGCTTAGAAATTTTAATATTTTTTATAAAAATGTAGCCAAATGTTTTATAGTTGGAATTTTGATAATTAATAAGGTTCAAGAAGGTTTCTACACTTTAAGTTAAGTACAGATCCTACAACATTTCCTTGGATCTTTCCATCTTTAATGCTTCTCAAAAGGGAGTAAAAAACCCAAGGACAAGTGCTCAATTTTCATATATCCTTTACTGAGGATTCTCACACACTTATCTAGAAAGCTGAAGAGATATGGGGGAGTGATGTCAAGAACCTCGAGCCTTTTAGTATTTTCCTTGCACCACTCTTCTGTTGAGACAAAATTTTGAACTAAAGCTATATATGCCTCCTACAATAAGGATCACTCTCGAGCCTTTTAGTATTTTCCTTGCACCACTCTTCTTTTGAGACAAAATTTTGAACTGAAGCTATATATGCCTCCTACAATAAGGGCCCTAAATCTTCATAATAATTTCATTATAAATCTAGAAAACTTCATTATGTACAATAAGAATTATTAAAGGTGCTAAAGAAAAGTAGCAAAACATCTCTACAGGCTTAATTATTAATTCAAATTATTACTAAACTAGAAATATATACCACAATCAAAGCACTCTTTTGAATAGAAGCTTAGACAAATCAACCCACACTACTTTATTTCCATGCCTTTTCACAACTTTGAAAGCTCTACAATATAGGATGACCAAGGATTTTCCAAAACTAATAAAATAGAACTTATAACCAACTAACCAATTCCATTAATATTTGATATTCCTTGATCATAACTATTTTTTTGACAAATAGTTTAAAACTAATATGTACCACTTAACATTGGTGCCTAGGTATAGAACCTTCCCAACCATGAAATAAAATTACAAGTTAGTCAATTATTGTATACAATCATCAAGATTTCAATAAGGCACACTAGATAGTAGTGGATAATTATGTAATGTAAAAGGTCCACTTTATAAAGCCCAATAGATAATAGCTTGTAAAAATTTCATTTTATAAGGCCCATTAGGTTGTTGCTACCATAAGTGATGAGACCACAAGTAGTTAGGGTTTTTTCTATTGAGAATCTATGAAAAGAGATAAGAGGATATGGAATGTTTGTCTTGTGTTGTTGTATTTGGAGCTTTGCTATGTGACAACTCACCTACCTTAAGAGGCAAGTGAACGTTGTTTTCCTCTTTTTATTACCATAATACAATGACATTTTTTGCATATTTCATCTTATTGTCTCTTGTATCTAGTTTCTTGTGATTCCTTTATTATTTTTCAAATTTAATGGTTAAGGGACACTAAAAGTGGTATTAGAGTTCTTTCTTGAGTCGACATGCCTCTAATTTTAGCAAAAAACATTCTTATGCTAGAGATGTGTTAAGACATATCTAAATAACATGGATATTTATCATTCAATATGTAAAATTATGGTCGAGGAATACTACATGTAGAAAATATAAGTTATGTCATTAGGTTGGAAACCCTTGTAACCTTTGTTGGTATCCCTTCAAGTAGTATAACAACAAACAACACATGTATACCTTTTTTTTTCTTTTACATACCTTAGGGCATATCAAAATCCCTTCAAGCATACCTGAAACTAGCCTTACATAAACCTGTGGCCATCCTATTGATATAGTGCATCGAGAAAAAGCATTCATGGAGACCACTCTCACATACCAATGTATCATATAATACATCTAAGGTTAAAACCTATTCTCCTTGGTATTGGTTGAGATTCAATTAATTACTATTGTTGAGAAACTCTTTGTTGTATCCAAAAACTATAAAACTTGACACTCCTTTATCTTTAGGACATTACAAACCCCAAAATTTAATATTGATCCATGAAAATACAACATCTTCCCATCCAAAAGGAATTTGGAAACGCTATTAGCACAATTATATTTAGCAAAGGAGTAATATGATGGTAGAAGTGTCCTCAAAAACATGAATTTGTTAAATATGAAAATAAATAACATAAGATATGCAACAACTTACAATATCAACATCACTCTCTCATAAAGAAATATGAGATTTAAATAACCTTATTTCTTGAACCAAATTTTTTATAGACAAATTATTACATAATCATGTAAGTATGAAGAGTTTCCATTTACATTAAATGAAAATACTAACAAATAGTTAATATTGTTTCTAAGTAATGACACTTTTCTAGATGTATTATCTACATTAACAATATTTATTCTAGATAATCATATGTATAATAAATTATAATTATAATTTAATTACTTTAGCATCAAAATGCCTAACATTCCCAACTTTGATCCAAGAGTACATTAGAACAAATACCAACCTCTTTTATAACTAGTTAATTTGATCATGCCAAGCAGTTTCATGAAGATGTCTAAGATAGGATCTTTTGAAGGATAGTACTTTGGTTTGATGATGTCTTTTGCAATGAATGTTATGATGTAATGATATTTGGTTTCAACATGATTTCTTTTGGCATGAAAAACTATATTTTGGGCAATTTCACTAGCTGAATGATTATCAATCAACAATGAAGTGGCTTATGCTTGAAAAATTCCTAGATCTTGTAAAACTTTGTGCAACTAGACAATCTCACAAGTCACTTGCCATACTGAAATATATTATGCTTCTGCTAAAGAATTTTCCTTTGTCGTGTACTTCATTTAATTTTAAGAAATTTTTGTTGATAACATGTTCATCAAATATCCTAATGTTGACACCCTATCATCAATATTTCCTTCAAAATTGACATCCAAATATCCAACAAGTACAAATTTTTCACTCTTTTCATATAGAAGGCTATAATATTTTGTAACTTGGATATATCAAAGAACCCTTTTGGTTGCATTCCAATGGCTTTCCTTGTTGAAAATGCAACAAGAAAATCCTGATTTAATTTCCCCTTGAATTAAATTAGGAGAAAAATTGTAATTCCACATCGCAAGACAACTTGTACAAGTTAACTAAGTTAATTTGACTTAGTTGGTTCAGTTAATTCGAGTTGACGATCTAACAAACATAATGTAGAGTGGCTCCTACTTTATAGGAGCCTTGGTAGAGTTTATTTTGAGCTGTAATTAATTAATTCAGTCTGAGTTAAAGTTAGTTAAACTAGTTCCAACTGATGGAGGAACTAGTAGGTGGTCTAACAATGGGGTGTTGTTTCATGTGTTCAACCAGTTAACTGATAATGAAGCCATAAATAACTCATGCATGTGTGATATGAGAGTTACCCAATTTAGATTGGAGTTCAAGGGCAGTGTACTATCAGTTGTATAATCATCCAAATTGTACAGGTGGTGCATGCACTTAGAGGAAGGCCTATGATGGGTTGTGCAATTCCAATTGAGGAATTTCCCTAATTAATAGGGGTTAATTCCCCAGGAAAAAATGCAAGGAAATAGGGACTTGAGCAAGAAAAAAATTGGTTAAGTATTGGCTAAGGCTTATCTAGGAAGATGTGAGACATATAGAGATAGTGCAGAGGTTGCTCGGGCTTGAGAAAAAAATTGTAATATTCTCATATTTTTTGAATAATGTAGTATAAATATAGCATGGGTTTTTAACTGTCAATTTCCATAGGAAATAATTGTGTAATGTGTTGATTGAATTCTTTCTCTTATATGCTTTGTGATTTCTCAATCGATTAATTGTTTCCGCTGATGAGTAGAGTAGATTCAAGTCTATTGTTTCAGTAAATTACAATTAGCAATTTGAATCTACAAGGAATTTATACATGGTATCAGAGATGAAATCACATTAGAAGAGAAGAATACGAGTTTGTCTTTGCAGGTGAAATCGAATTTGCAGCATCATTCTTCAGAGCCAACAGGATGTTGTTCTAGGAATTGAGACCCAAATATGCCCTTGAGGGTAGTTTGAATTATATTGCTTAGAAGGAAATGATGGAGGCAGTGTTGGAAGACAATGCACTAAAGGAATTCATAGAAAATGATATTCCTAAGCCTCCAACAACCGATTCTCAAGATCTGGCAAAGTGGAAGAAATGTGTGGCAAAGGCGAGGAGGATCATACTAGAAGTTCGAGATCATATTGTATCGAATCTCCATGGGAAGGATACACCATATACAAGTTGGAAAGCCTTGATAGACTTGTTTCAGAACAACAGTGACCATAGGAAGCTGGCATTGAAGGACAAGCTTCAGAATATAAATATGGAGAAGGGTGACACAATACCACAGTACTTGAGCAGGTTCAATCAATATCGAGATGAGATTGGGAGTATTGGTATTACAGTTGTTGAATATGATCTAGTCAGCCTAACACTTCTAGGGCCTTCCCAAGAGCTGGCACAACTACTAGGATTCAGTAAATGGGAGGGAACATATACCAAATTGGGAGTGTTTGTGGTCCGAATTGGTGCAAGAAAAGATAAGGTGGAACACCAAAGATGGAACCTCATCCAAGCATGATGATGAGGAGAACTATGCCTTGAATGTAAAGGAAAATAAAGGGAAAGGAAATAAATTCCAATCCAAAGGGGATTCCAGTCAGGGAGGCAAGAAGAAGGAATTTTCGAATATTAAAGGTTTTCACTACCATGAGTTGGGAAATTATGCCACAAAGTGTCTGCACAAGAAGCCCTCAGGAGGAGTGGAAGGTGAAGCCGTTAATTCACAATTCGAGTTGGATTTCACCCACATTCATGAATGGTGACATCAGTGATGGGTAGTGTGTGGTATCTGGATAGTGGAGCCTCATTCCATATGATGTGAAACAAAGAAATTTTCAGTGACTTGGAGGAGAAGAACCTCCAGATGCACATTGATATGGGAGATGAAGGAACATATAGTGCGACCGACATCGATATTGTTACTTTTAGAGGGAGTCTAGTTCTTCTCTCACATTAAAAGATGTTACGTATGTTCCAGGTTTGAAGAATAATTTAGTTTCAGTTTCTATGTTGGAGCACCATGGCTACGATGTGATGTTTAACAAAGGAAATGGTTTCCTTCGTCACATAGTCACGGGCCAAGTGAAGCAGATCGGGTGAAGAACCTCTACAAATTAGATGTAGAATATTGTGTAGAATTGAGAACAAAATATGAGAAGGTGTAGAGCTGAGACATCGGTGAATTATGGCATAGAATATTGGGCCATTTACACCATGGAGCCTTGAAGATCATGCAACATATTTCTACAGGACTTCCCAAGGGTGCACTAGAGCAACGAGATACATGCAAATGGTGTACATTGTGGAAGTACACCAAATCCACCTTTCATGATAATGACAGTCGAGCACAAGCGATCCTTGAAAGAGTTCACTCAGATGTGTGTGGACCATTCTCGACAACCTCCACGGCCAAGAACATGTATTATGTGATATTTGTATATGATTTCTCACGTAAGTGCTAGATTTTCTTCATGCAGAAGAAAGATCAAACGTTCTCTAAATTTTGTGAATTTAAAGCACTTGTTGAGAAAGACACTGGTAGGAAAGTGAAGGCTCTCATGAGCGATAATGGTGGAGAATATGTGTCGAATGAGTTCAATAAATTCTGTGCATTAGAAGGAATTTTACAGGAGTTAATAACACCCTATAACCCACAACAGAATGGGGTGGCTGAGAGGAAGAATAAAAGTATTGTGGGAGCTGTACGAGTGACGTTACATGATTAGGGCCTACCATTGCACTTGTGGGATGAAGCATGCAACACATTTGTATATGTTTAGAACATGAGTTCTCATTGGATTCTCAGGATGAGTACACCAGAAGAAGCATTTTCAGGGAAGAAACCAGATGTGTCACACTTCATGATCTTTGGTTCATCAATTTACTGTCATATTAACAAGGACGGAAGGAAAAATCTATAGCTGACAGCTGAGTTGGGAATATTTGTGGGGTACACTAATGCACCTCAAAATTATCGGTGTACCATCCATCTCATAGAATGACAGTTGTTCGTAGAGATGTGAATTTTTATGAAGAGAATGCCATGAGATGTTCCCTTAAGAGGGAGCTTTAGTTACATGTAGATGAGGAGATTTTAGCTCCAAAGGAAGAACCTCAAGATGATGTGGAGAAACCACATGCAGAGGAGCAGAGAGTGGAAGCACCCACTCATGCAAAGACATCGAGAGATGGAAGGAAGCACACAAGAGAAGCTGGCAGATTGATGCATGATGCTAGAGAGAATGTGGGAGCACCCACATCACAACGCAGGAAGAGGAGGTCACCAGATCAATACACTGGCTACATGGCTCTGATGAGTGAGAGTGTAGAGACTGAGCCATCCTCATTCGAGGAAGAAGTGAAACAACCAATGTGGGTTGATGCCATGGTAGAGGAGTATGACTCCATTATCATGAACAGTGCTTGGGAAGTTGTCCCAAGGCCAGAGGACAAGTTAGTGGTAGGTTCTAGGTGGATCTACAAGGTGAAGTAAGCAACAAATGGGAGTGTCAAGAAACACAAGGCCAAATTTGTGGCCAAGGGGTTCTCTCAAGTGGAGAGAATTGATTACGAGGATACCTTTGGTCTAGTAGCAAGGTACTCTTTAATAAAATATATTCTATAAATTTCAGCGCAGATGGGATGGAAGATACATTAGATGGATGTGAAGGCAACCTTCCTCAATGAAGTGATTGAGGAAGAGGTGTACATAGAGAAGCCGAAAGGATTTGAGACCTTCAACAGAGAGTCGCATGTGTGCAGACTCAAGCAAGCACTGTATGGTTTGAAACAAGCATCCCATGCTTGGTACACTAGGAACGACAACTATTTCACTAGGTTGGGCTTCACTAAAAGTGAGGAAGATGAAAACCTTTACCATATTGTGGTTGAAGGTAAATTGTTTATTATAGTATTATATGTCGATGATTTAATTATAACAGGTGATGAGAAGCTGGTCAAATATTGCAAAGAGGATCTTGCAAGAGAATTCGAGATGAAGGACCTGGGGCTCATGCATTATTTCCTTGGTATGGAAGTATGGCAAGGATATGGGGAATTGTTTGTCTCTCAGGGAAAGTATGCCAACAAGATATTGAAGAAGTTCCACATGGAGAGAAACAAACTCATGGAGACTCATGTAGCATGGAATTGGAGGAAGGGAGATGCTACTTCAGGTGAATAGGATGAAGCATGCAACACAATTGTATATGTGAAGAACAAGAGTCCTCATCGGATTCTCGGGATGAGTACACCAAAAGAAGCATTTTCAGGGAAGAAACCAGATGTGTCACACTTCAGGATCTTTGGTTCATCAGTTTACTGTCATGTTACCAAGGATGCAAGGAAAAAGCTAGAGTCGACAACTGAGTTGGGCATATTTTTGGGGTACACTGATACACCTCACAACTATTGGGTGTACCTTCCATCTCACAGGATGACAATTGTTTGTAGAGATGTGAATTTTGATGAAGAGAATGCCATGAGATGTTCCCTTGAGAGGGAGCTTTAGTTAGATGTAGATGAGGATATTTTAGCTCCAAAGGAAGAACCTCAAGATGATGTGGAGCAACCACATGCAGAGGAGCAGAGAGTGGAAGCACCCACTCATGTAGAGACATCTAGAGATGGAAGGAAGCATGTTGGGCCTCAAATATGCCCATTTTTTCCACCGTACAATACCACTATCCATAACCTGAACTCCTATATTTTTAACTCATTTCATACCATAATTCCACAATTTACCACCAATTCACGTCTTACACTTTGTGGTTGATTATCATTAGTTTTCTTGACTTTTCAATGATTAGATATGACTTTGCTATGATTTACTGCAGGGATCCATTGCCGAATTCTTCATAATTCAATTAAACTAGTTGCTACATGTTAAGTACATAATTCCTATAGATTAAAATATCATTTTGTGATAAAATGAAGAAGAAACTTGGGATTTCGAGACATGGGGTTTGTTCAAAGTTCCCTCATTCAGGTATCCCATAAACCATTTGTGAAAATTCATTACCACGAAGAAGTTATGGTCAACGAAATTCTTAAGCACAAAATCTTAAGTACATAATCAAGTATTGGGATTCTGGGTTAAGTATAAGAATTCTAGGTTTGACGGTTTAGATTAGCCACTGTTTTGGATACTTTAGGTTGAATACTTATTCATTTATTTCAAGCTATATGGAGCTGCAATTAGATAGTCTAGATCTCAATCTAGCTATGCATCTATCATGAGATTGCCCAAGACAAATTTCCATAACTAAATCATTTAAAAGGTATTTTTGTAATTTTGTTGGCATATGGCTAAGATCAGAGCCTTGAGTTTAGGATCTCAAATTGTAAAATCATAGTATATATTTCAGTCACTCAATACTAGAGGGGGAGTCACAAGTTACACATATAGGAGAGGAAGCACAACTACAAGGACACTGTACATTGAACTCTATTTTTTGGATGAATTAATAAAAATGATGAAGTTGTTGTAGCCTTGGTGTTCATTTTCTGAGTTGATCTTAGACCTGTAGCACATGGATAGGAAGGGCCGCCTAAACCCATTGTGTTTTCAAGGTTAATTTAGATTATGTAAGTGTGTTTATTTCCTTTTTATATTTTATTCCTTGCAAATGGTTTGATGTAGATATAATTTCTTTATCAATTTATTTCTGCATTCTAGATTATGTAATTTCCTTATGATTTATGGTGTGATCCAGGCAATAGTTTTTTGTAGGAAGTATGTTTTGCTTCAGTAATAGATTTACATTTCGTTTCCAAATTGTTTTGTTAAATAAATTTCAGAATTTTTGCATTTTTATTTCGTACTTAAGCTTCCTTACTCTGTTTTCATAAATCTAGAAAGGAACAACAAATATATCATTGTTGAGTCCCTTCAAGCAGAGGAACATTTTCGTTAATATCTCTTGTACATGAACAATTTCTTGATTTCAATTTTACAGTCATGAATGTTTAGAAAGGGAGCTTTTCAATTTAAAATTAATCCTTAAAGAGAAGAAAGTGCCTGTTTCAAACTTAATTTCTTTATTTAAATTGAAATATGTTTTCATTATTTATTATTTCCTGTAACATTGTACTCAACGTGGAATGTCCAAAATCAATTAGAGAGAGAATATTATTTGTTAGTATAGGACATGTGTTAATGCTTTAGGGGTTGAATGCCATTTACAGTGTAGTTGTTTTAATTTCCTGTGTGAGCTTTATTTGAATTGTAGTGCAATAATCATTTGAATAGATAGCTAGTTATTTGCTTGAATTCGTAGGAAGCTTTAATTAGATTTATTTATGTTCATCATTAGATAAATTAAACTAGAAACAATAATTATGTACTCGATTCAGTACCTTATTCCATAATTTCTTAGATGTTAGTTTAGGCTAGATGCTCTGATCCTATGTTACCTGCGCTTGTGCCTCGAAGATTACGAGTCCTGGATTGATAATTTGATGTTGGAATTATAACACATATAATTTCCCCAACATTTTTGGCATCGTTGCCAGGGAGGTGCTAAAGGGATTAGAGCATAGTCTCTTTCACAAGTTTTCACCGTGATCTTAGTTGCAGTGCAACTAGAGGGCAAAGAAGATGGTAAGACATGAGTGAAGAGCCACGCATCCACTATGGTGGGGTCGCTCCAAATTTTGGTTTTCCAAGTAAGCGAGGAGTTCAATTTTGGTGAGTTTTATTGCAATTAGTAGTTTTTATTCATTTAGATTAAAATTTCAAGCTCTTTAAAGATAAAACATTTTTAGGGTGCTGTAAGAACCCCTGTGTACTGATTCATGTTGTGAGACAAATATTATCAACCAACAAGAGAAATTCAAAGAACAATTGAGAGCTTCAAGAATGTCCCTCAAAGAACATTCTCAAATACTAGCACTAGCTCAGATATCTGCCTCTCAGGAAGAGTTCATCTTGACCACATTCAGGAAACTATCTATCTCTCCACAGTCAGAAAAGGATTTGGAAGTCTCCCTTGATTCCTCTTTCCTATCTACCAAGGATATCGAGAAATCATGTACCAAATCCGATGAGGAGCATCTCGCTGAACCTGAGATCGAGGAACTTTCACCATGCCCATCAGAAATCCTTGTATGCATTCCGGAGACCAATTATCCAAGTTTACCTAGCATGATGAAGGAGGACTTTCAGAGTGGTCCAAATGAAGAAATGGGAAAATACCACCAAGGTTACATCGAGCATTGGTTCCAGAACACAATCCATTCAAAGTACCACTAGCATCTTCAAATACTCTTTGTATCACATCTTTCAAAATCGCTGATTTTTCATGCTCATGTACCTTCTAAAGTTTATATGCTAAATTTGGGAATTAATATATATTTGTACTTGATCTGCACATGACTTCATTGGAATTTCTCTTTCACTTGAAGTAGGACATCTATTCTCTAGTAGAGTAGGAAAGTTAGTATTGTAATAAATAAATAAATATAGTAAAGAGAAAAATAAGTCCTTTTGTGTAAACCAGCTTGTCTGG
Source organism: Pinus tabuliformis (assembly GCA_031772625.1). Classification (NCBI taxonomy): domain Eukaryota; kingdom Viridiplantae; phylum Streptophyta; class Pinopsida; order Pinales; family Pinaceae; genus Pinus; species Pinus tabuliformis. The sequence continues at coordinate 1,112,732,198 of CM062818.1, forward strand.
CACAACTGTACAGTGACTTCGCTTAAAAACTAGGTAACTTGTGGGAAAAGTTCCCAATAAAGTTTGTAAATTTGTATGAGTTCTTAAAATATAATTCAAGTCATTATGTTTATACTTGAGTTGGTTGATGTGGGATCCCTTAAGGCCCACTTGCCAACAAGCCTTGTCCCATCGACATCAACACATTATCTGGGATCAAGGTTAGGGTTAGATATGGTACCTGCGAGCCTGCATGCTTTAATGGTAGGTGTCCTTGTCATCTACTAAGGAAATACATCAATGTTTCTTGGTGGGTGAATGCTGTAGTCCATTCGACTTCGACAAATCCATTCATGGCTAGTAGAATGTACTTAGTGCCTTGATTCCCATTGAAATCAAAGGTGGGATATGTCACATTGGTTAACGACCTCCTCAATTTGGTAATCCAATTATTGTTGCTTACTTTTGACATCAACACCATTTATTCACATATGCAATATTGCACATGGGTGTGTAGCGGTAGAAGACTATATGGTTTTGTGATATCAACACAAATTTGTAGCAATTTGGATCTTTGTATTAACATTTCCATTTCATTTGTAGCAGAATTTCATTTCAGTAAAGGCTACCATATAGTAGTCTGGCCATTCATTTGCAGCAATAGTCACCTTTCCTTAGTTGTTTTGGGGACATACAACTCCCCAGGAATGGGGGAGAAGGGGACCTCCAGTTTATCCTTCATCCCTTTAGTTCATCCTTCAACCTTCTTCAACATATCAGATCAACAGTCAAATCATCTCCAACCATTCCATCCTCCACTTCATCTTGCAGCACCGAGAACATCAACGACAAAGGTAAAACCTGAGGTAAAGTTGGATTAATATTCTCTAATTCATTAGAAGGTTTAAGAAACTTAATGATTCACCACTTCTCATTCCATGGATTTCATCTTTCATAAATCATTATCCTTCTGTTTTCCTTCCATTCATTACTCATAATAAAAAGACTTATACTTTGATTACAAGACCATGTAAAATAATATTCTTATGGTATATTAATAAAGGAAGTCTCTATAGTGTCTTATCCTAACATTCTATTCATAGGATGAATTCATTACTACCATGAAATGATAAAGGAAACCACCTATAAGAATTGGCCTCATGATGACATAGTATGCAAGCACCCATCCACATACCATCTCCATCACCACCTCATTTCATCCATCCCTTTCTTGTCATCAATTTTTATTTCTTTGTAAATTAGTAGTGCTGCTCCACAAGAACCAACACCTCCAAATATTCAAGCAGTGCTGCTCCAAGAACCAACACCTCCAAATATTTAAGCAATGTTATCCCACAAGAACCAACATCTACAAAATAATGTCAAATGAGAAAGGTATTTGTTTGCATGAGGACATGAAAATCCATAGGCATGGGGGGATGTTGGGCCTCAAATATTCCCATTCTTCCTATCGTACAATAACACTATTCATAACCTAAATTCCTATATTTTTAACTTATTTGATACGATAATTCCACAATTTGCTGCTAATTCACATCTTACACTTTGTGGTTGATTATCATTAGTTTTCTTGACTTTTCAATGATTAGAGAAGACTTTTCTATGATTTTCTAATGACATTTTTTCTAAGTTTATTTACTGCAGGGATCCATTGCCGAAATTCTTCATAAATAAGTTAAACTAGTTGCTACAGGTTAAATACAAAATCCCTGTATATTAAAATATCATTTTGTGATCAAATGAAGAATAATCTTGGGATTCTGAGACATGGGGTTTTTTCAAAGTACCCTCATTCAGGTAACCTAGAAACCGTTTGTCAAAATTCATTACCACGAAGAAGTTATGGTCAATGGAATTCTTAAGTACATAATCAAGTACCAAAATTTTGGGTTAAGTATGGGAATTCTGGGTTTGATGGTTTCGGATCAGCCACGATTTTGGATATTTTGGTTGAAGACTTATTCATTTCTTTTTCAAGCTATATGGAGCTGCAATCAGATAGTCTAGATCTCAATCAAGCTATGCATGGATCATGAGATTGCCCAAGACAAATTTTCCATAACCAAATCATTTAAAATGTATTTTTGTAATTTTGTTGGCATATGGCTAAGATCAGATCCTTGAGTTCAAGATCTCAAACTGTAAAAGCATAGTATATATTTCAGTCACTCAGTACTAGAGGGGGAGTTACAAGTTACACATATAGGAGAGTTACGTAGGAGAGGAAGCACAACTACAGGGTTGTTGTACATTGAACTCTGTTTTTGGATGAATTAATAAAAGGTGATGAAGTTGTTGTAGCCTTGGTGTTCATTTTGTGATTTGATCTTAGAATTGCAACACATGGACAGGAAAGTCCGCCTGAACCCATCGTGTTTGCAGGGTTAACATAGATTATGTAAGTGTGTTTATTTCCTTTTTATATTTTATTCCTTGCAAATGGTTTGAAGTAGATTTAATTGCTTTGTCAATTTATTTCTGCAATTTATTTTTGCATTCTAGATTATGTAATTGCCTTCTGATTTATGGTGTGATCCTGGAATAGTTTTGTGTAGGAAGTGTGTTTTTCTTCAGTCAATAGATTTACATTTCATTTCCAAATCGTTTTGTTAAATAGATTTCAGAATTTCTGCATTTGATTTCGTACTTAAGCTTCCTTACTCTGTTTTCATAAATCTGGAAAGGAACAACAAGTATATCATCATTGAGTCTTTGCGAGCAGAGGAACATTGTCGTTAATATCTCCTGTACATAAAAATTTCGTGATTTCACTTTTACAGTCATGAATGTTTAGAAAGGGAGCTTTTCAATTTAAAATTAATCCTTAAAGAGAAGCAATTATCATGTTTCAAACTTAATCTCTTGATTTAAATTGAAATATGTTTTCATTATTTATGATCATGTATGTTTATCAGCAACACGAGGTTCATGTAGCATTGTGCTCTGCGTGGAATGTCCAAAATCAATTAGAGACAAAGTGTTATTCTTTAGTATAGGTTGTGTGTTAATGCTTTAGGGATTGAATGCCATTTACAGTGTAGTTGTTTTAATTTCCTGTGTGAGCTTTATTTGAATTGTAGTGCAATAATCATTTGAATAGATAGTTGGTTATTTGCTTGAATTCGTAAGAAGCTTTAATTAGATTTATTTTTGTTCATCATTAGATAAATTAAACTAGAAACAATAATTTTGTACTTGATTCTACCTTATTCTATAATTTCTTAGATGTTAGTTTAGGCTAGATGCTCTGATCCTGCATTACCTGTATTTGTGCCTCGAAGATTACGAGTCCCGAATTGATAATTTAATGTTGGAATTATAACACATATAATTTCCCCAACATAAATAACTATCGTCGGGGTTCGGATGAAGTGGATCGGGGTTTGGGTGAAGAACCTCTACAAATTAGATGTAGAAGATTGTGTAGCATTGATCACAAAAGATGAGGTGTAGATCTGAGACATCGGTGAATTATGGCATAGAAGATTTGGCCATTTTCTCCATGGATCCTTGAAGATCATGCAACAAATTTCTATAAGAATTCCCAAGGTTGCACTAGAGTAGCGAGATACATGCAAAGGGTGTACATTGTGGAAGTACACCAAATCCACCTTTCATGATAAGGGCAGTTGAGCACAAGCGATCCTTGAAAGAGTTCACTCAGATGTGTGTGGACCATTCTCGACAACATCCATGACAAAGCATAGGTATTATGTGATATTTGTAGATGATTTCTCACGTAAGTGCTGGATTTTATTCATGTAGAAGAAAGATCAGACGTTCTCTAAATTTTGTGAATTTAAAGCACTTTTTGAGAAAGACATTGGTAGGAAAGTGAAGGCTCTCAGGAGAAATAATGGTGGAGAATATGTGTCGAATGAGTTCAAGAAATTATGTGCATAAGAAGGCATTTGACAAGAGTTAATAACACCCCATAACCCACAACAGAATGGGGTGGCTAAGAGGAAGAACAAAAGTATTGTGGGAGCTGCATGAGTGATGTTACATGATCAGGGCCTACTGTTGCACTTGTGGGATGAAGCATGCAACACAATTGTATATGTGCAGAACATGAGTCCTCATCGGATTCTCAGGATGAGTACACCAGAAGAAGCTTTTTCAGGGAAGAAACCAGATGTGTCACACTTCAGGATCTTTGGTTCATCAATTTATTGTCATGTTACCAAGGATGCAAGGAAAAAGCTAGAGCCGACAGTTGAGTTGGGCATATTTGTGGGGTACACTGATACACCTCACAACTATCAGGTGTACCTTCCATCTCATAGATGACAGTTGTTCGTAGAGATGTGAATTTTGATGAAGAGAAGGCCATGAGATGTTCCCTTGAGAGGGAGCTTCAATTACATGCAGATGAAGAGATTTTAGCTCAAAAGGAAGAACCTCAGGATGATGTGGAGCAACCACATGCAGATGAGAAGAGAGTGGAAGCACCCACTCATGCAGAGACATCTAGAGATGGAAGGAAGCACACCAGAGAAGCTAAAATATTGATGCATGATGCTAGAGAGAATGTGGGAGCACCCACATCACAACACAGGAAGAGGAGGTCACCAGATCGATACATTGGCTACATGGATTTGATGAGCGAGAGTGTAGAGATTGAGCCATCCTCATTTGAGGAAGAATTGAAACAACCAATGTGGGTTGATGCCATGGTAGAGGAGTATGACTCCATTATCAGGAACAATTCTTGGGAAGTTGTCCCAAGGTGAGAGGACAAGTCAGTGGTAGGTTCCAGGTGGATCTACAAGGTGAAGCAAGAAACAAATGGGAGTGTCAAGAAACACAAGGCCAAATTTGTGGCCAAGGGTTCTCTTAGGTGGAGGGAATTTATTACGAGGATACCTTTGCTCTAGTAGCAAGGTACTCTTCAATCAGATATATTCTAGCACTTTTAGCATAGATGGGATGGAAGATACATCAGATGGATGTGAAGATAACCTGCCTTAATGGAGTGTTTGAGGAAGAGCTTTACATAGAGAAGCCGAAAGGATTTGAGATCTCCAACAGAGAGTCGCATGTGTGCAGACTAAAGCGAGCATTGTATGGTTTGAAACAAGCATCCCATGATTGGTACACTAGGAACAACAACTATTTCACCAGGTTGGCATCACTAAAAGTGAGGCAGAAGCAAACCTTTACCATATTGTGGTTGAAGGTAGATTATTTATTATAGTAGTTTATGTCGATTATTTAATTATAACAGGTGATGAGAATCTGGTCAAATATTGCAAAGAGGATCTTGCAAGAGAATGTGAGATGGACCTGGGGCTCATGCATTATTTCCTTGTTATGGAAGTATGACAAGGAGATGGGGAACTTTTTTGTCTCTCAGGGAAAGTATGCCAACAAGATACTAAAGAAGTTCCACATGGAGAGAAACAAACCCATGGAGACTCCTCTAGCAGGGAATTGGAGGAAGGACGATTTTACTTCAGGGGAAGTAGTGGAGGCTACTATTTAAAGGTAGTTTGTGGGTTCACTTATGTACTTAGTGAACACAAACCAGACATGTGTTTTGCAGTTAACCAACTTAGTCAAGCAATAGTTAGGCCAACCAAATCGTATTGGAAGGAAACTAAACATGTGTTGAGATACCTCAGAGGCACCAATCAGTTTTGTCTTTGGTACAGATGGACAAAGAGAGTGAATCTTCACAAATTCACCGATGTAGGTTGGGTAGGGAATCCATCAGAAAGGAAGATCACATTATCGGGAATCTTCACCATTGGGTCAACAATAATTTCTTAGTACAACAAGAAGCAAAGATCAGTTGCACTCAGTTCAACAGAAGCGGAGTACATGGCTGCTAGTCAAGCAACTTGTGAGGCTATCTAGATGAGGAAGATCCTTGTTGGTTATTTGGTCAACAGATGGATCCTACAATGATTTACCGTGACAACCAGAATTGTATCAAACTCTCTGAGAATCCAATTTTTCATGATCGGTCCAAGCATATCGACATCTGGTATCACCATCTACGAGATTGTGTGTAGAGGAGAATCATGTTGTTGGAGTACATTCCTATAGAGGAACATGATGCAGACATCTTGACTAAGGCACTATCAAGAGGAAAATTCGAGTTCCATAGAGGCAGGATTGGGGTATCTGATAATCCCTTTCTTGTTGAGAGGGAGTGTTGAAAATGCAACAAGAAAATCTTGATTTAATTTTCCCTTGAATTAAATTAGGAGAAAAAATTGTAATTCCACATCACAAGACAACTTGTACGAGTTAACTAAGTTAATTTGAATTAGTTGGTTCAATTAATTCAAGTTGAGGGTCTAACTACAGTAATGTAAAGTGCTCGTACTTTATAGGAGCCCTGGTTGAGTTTATTTTGACTTGTAATTAATTATTTCAGTCTAACTGAGTTTAAAGTCAGTTAAACTAGTTCCAACTAATGGAGGAACTAGTAGGAGGTCTAATAGTGGGGTGCTGCTTCACATGTTCAACAAGTTAAGAAATAATTCAACCATAAATAACTCATGCATGTGTGATCTGAGAGTTACCCAATTGAGATTGGAGTTCAAGGGCAGTGTACTATCAGTTGTATAATCATCCAAATTGTACAGGTGGTGCATGCAGTTAGAGGAAGGCCTAATGATGGATTGCATAATTCCAATTGAGGAATTTCCCTAATTAATAAGGGCTAATTCCCAAGGAAACAATGTAAGAAAATAGGGACTTGGGCAAGCATAAAATTGGTTAAGTATTTGCTAAGGCTTGTCTAGGAAGCTGTGAGACAGATAGAGATAGTGCAGAGGTTGCTCGGGCTTGAGAAAAGCATTGTAATATTCTCATATTTTTTGACTAATTCAATATACATATAGCAGGGTTTTTAGCTGTGGCTTTCCCCAAGAAATCATTGTGTAATGTGTTGATTGAATTCCTTCTCATGTATGCTTTGTGATTTCTTGATCGATTATTTTTTTCCGCTAATGAGTAGAGTAGATTCAAGTCTATTGTTTTAGTAAATTACAATTAGAACTTTGAATCTACAAGGAATTTCTACATTCCCTTGGTTTTTATATAAATCTCAAAAGAATATCGACTTCATTAGATAAATTTGGATTAGTGGTTGTAAAAAAGATCAAGATACCAATCAATTTCTTGTAACTAGCGCTATGTATTGTTTCCCCCCTTTCAAATTTTGAAACTTTTGAGTTTTTCTCCATTGGGGTGAGAATAGACTTGCAATATGTCATTACAAATATTTTCAATAGTTCAGATTCATATTTGCATTGACTAATGAGAATTTTGTTTGAATGTTGGAATACTTAACCTCCAAGACAATAGTGAAGGAAATCCCAAATATTTCACCTTGAATCTAATATGTAATTCCTATTTTACTTGTAAAATATGATTATTATTGTTTCCACTAATGATCAAGTCATTTACATACATTACTAATATCACCAGATTCTTACCCTCTAGACTCACATACAAAGTGTCATCTTACACACTTTGCTAAAAACCATAATCATCCATTTTAGCTTACCAAGCTTTGGAAGCTTGTTTCAATTCACATAAAGCTTTGATTAATTTGCAAACTTTATGTTCTTATCCTTCGAACTCAAAACTAGTAGGTTGAGTCATAGATTTCTCCCCACAAATCTCCATAGAGGAAGAAATGTCTGACATCCATCTAATGTAGTTCCATACTTTTTGAGTTGAATTTTTTTTTTTTCATCCTAATTGTATTTCACTTTGTTGTAGGCTCAAAAATTTATTCATAGTCAATCCTTTCTTGTTGCCAAAGCCCTTGGCTACAAGTCTTGCCTTACATTTTCTAATCATTCCATTAGATTTGCACTTGATTTTGTAAAACCGTTTGCATTTGATGGGTTTGGAATTTAGTTGATAATCAATAAGTTTCCAAGTACCATTTTCAATCACTCATTTATATTCATCAATCATTGATGCTTGCCATTATTCATGTTTTACGTCCAATTTGAAAGTTGAGAGTTCAATAAAATCATTTGTTACTAAGGCAATTCTTCTTCTACCTCGGTTTTACTTCTTGCACCCGTTTTTTTTTTTTTTTTTTTTAAATTAGGATGAACATACATTATAAGTTTTTGGGTCCAATTTTCCCATTTATGTTGACCAAGTTGTGTACTTGAATCATTGCAATTATTGTTGAAAATAGGATTGACATGAATATAATCTCTTCTTTCCTCTGAAGTATTTGAATTGTTGCCGTTAGAATCTTCTAAAGTTTCATTATCCGAAGAATCAAAAGAACTTTTTTATGATTAATTTCCATAAGTATCCTATTGTGGTGAATTCCAATCCATTTCAAAACAAATTTCTTTACTTGGTTGATTTTGCATCATGATTTTCTCCTCATCCAATTGTTTTCCCACTTTTTCAAGAAGGATTTCAATTTCAGTATCACTTTTACTTTATGTTTTGTCAAATATGAAATATTGAATTAGAATGAATTTTACACTGGATAAAAGATGATGTCCCTTTTTCTCTTCATAATATATAATCATCATACTCTTCATGCTTTGTGATTCTAGCTTAGTTTGCTTTTCTTTATGAACTAAGTGTCACACACCAAACCAAAGACTCAAATATGTTTAACTCTGGGTTTGAAACCGTAACATGCTTCATATGGCGTGATGTTATCCAAAGAAGCAATGGGAAATATGTTCTTTAAATAAATTGTAGTATGTGCTACTTCAACCTAGTAGGATGTACTTAGGACTTTGAAAGTTAACATTGATCTTACCCTTCCTAACAATGTTTGTTCAAAATTTTTGTCACTCTATTATGCTATGGAGTGTAAGAATTTATAAATTATTTTTTGATTTCCGCATCTCTGCAACAATTTTGGATTTAATTCAAAGCAATTCCTTCATGTTATTTGTCCTCAATGTATCTATATTTTATTTAGTTTCCTTTTCAACCAAATGACAAAAAAACTTAAACTTTTCAAAAGTTTCTAACTTTGCTTCCAAAAAATATACCCATGTCATGCTATTGAAATCATCAATGAAAAGTAAAAAATATTTACATCCTCCAAGAGAATTATCTAGAAGGAGAAAAATGTTGTTGTGAATAAGTTGCAAACATCTATTTCCCCACCATGATCTTGTAGGAAATGTATCACGATTCTGCTTCCCATAAATGCAAGCTTCACATATTGCATTTTTCTTTTTAAAAGAAGGCAATCCTTTGACCATATCATATTTTTGTAGTTGAAAGATATCGTCAAAGTCTAAATTCCCATATCATCCATGCCATAATATAATGGCTAAAATATCTAGACTTACTACTGCAAAATCTTTTTTCCTAGGAATGACTTTCCCTTTCAACCTTAGAAGCTTACCATCCCTGTAAATTGTTCATGATTTTTCTTGAAATTTTGTTGAGTGGAGTTGATTTTCAACAACCCATATTCCATGATGATTTGAAGTCCCACTTGTCAAGTTGCCACTAAGAAAACAAGTTCTTTTTGAATGTTGGTACATACATAACATTTGATATCATTCTATTTCCTATAGGGAGAAGAAATTTCACCATACCTTTACGATGAGGTGTGTGTGTATTCTGTCATCAACCAACAAGATTGAATGTGTTCCACAGTCCTAAATGTCCAAAATAAGTCGTTTCTGGAGGTCATGTCTTGAGTGGCTCTTGTATCTAGTATCCATGTATCTTCATACACACTCCTAAAAGAGAAAATGGAAACTACTAAAGCTATTCTATGTTTTGAAGTGTGTTGAATACATATTCAAAATGATTTTCATTATCATTTTCTTCGTTAGCATTAGCATATTTTGCTAAAGTTGAGTGTTGCTTGAACTTAAATGCCTTATCATTTGGAGTTAGATAATTCTATAAATGCAACCATGTCATAACATTTTCATGTAACTTGACTTAAGTCTCGATCTCTTCCATATTTTTGACAACTATTAGGAGGTCCCTCTAATTGTCTTCTTCTGAATTTACCCCTTTTGAAAATTAATTATTCCTCTTCCATAAATACTTTCTCTTCCTTGACTTCCCCCTTACCTTTGTCTTGTGACAAGAAAACTAATTTTTCTTGCCTCTACCTTTGTTATTCACTTGATTTCCTCTTCCTCATGAATTCTCAATTGATGGTTTACTTGAGCTTGCCCCAGTAAAGAAGACATATTCACCTAGTTGTTTCTTCTTTCAAAATGTTTTATCATGATGGTCTAACTTGTCACTCAATTGATCAAATGATGCCTTCCAACTTTCTTGTAAACTATAGTCTTTGAGAAGTATTTGTAAGAGTATGGAAATCCTACAATTAAGATAGTTTCCATCAAACTATCCTATTCAGGACTAAATCCTGCCTTGGTGATTTCTTATTTGATGTTTTTAAGGCCTGAGATATAGTCAAGTAATTATCCTCCTTTAGCCAATTTATATTGAAGCAAATTTAATTAAATATCCATGCGTTTTGTTTTAGGTTGTGTATCAAAGAGATCTTTGAAATTCTTTCATGCAAAACATCTAATGTGTTTTCAATATGAATGGGCACCTCTTCATTTACTAAGAACTTTATTAATGCCAAAAATTTATCATCTTTAATTCCCCACTTAGCTAGATGACCAGTGTCAGTGGGATCATTAAGTTTTAAATCACCATTGCATATGTCCTTCCATAATTCATTGATTTGAAAATGAAAACTTGATCGTCCTCTAACACTTTGAAAGTATGATAAATTTGGGTCTGTAAACATTAACTTAGTTTGCAACTTTTTCCAAGTATGAATAGTTAAGTTTTCAATGAACTTAAATATGAAACAAAATCACATGAAACCAAACTTGAATAAAATGAAGAATAGAACAACCATGCGATAACAAAGTTCACCCCTCTTGGGTTTGCATCTCTGGGCCCTACTCCAATGGCTAGGCTGCTTTATTGATCTCAACAACAAAAAGAGTACATTACAAATATTTGACTCATAGAGTAAACCTCCTTCTAGAGTGGCACTTGTTTCTCCTACAAAGAAAATGATGATGTCAAAAGAAAAAGGACTCTCTCACTGAATGTCACAACAGGTCCTTGTACTCATTTTGAGATCAAAAAGCACAAAATTCAACTGCTTCATAATGAAGTGTTGAAATGGTATTTTTCTCACAAACAAACTGAGAATATACTGAAAATGGATTCTCTAATGAAGAAATAGTTGCTGCAGATGCATCCATAAGGCTTGGAAATCCATGTCTAGTTTCTTTCTAAGTTAAAAAAGGTCTCCATATGGCTTCAAAAAGCCAAACACAGTCTTTATCTACAACACAAAATGACTTGGATCTGCAAATTTTCTAACATAATATGCTCAAAACATAAAAATAATGCTTCCATTGTGTTCATAACACCCAAAAACCCTTGTGTAGGCTCTTCTTAGGCTCAAAAAGACTGAAAAATGACCAAGTTAGGCCTCCTGGAACATTTCTCTGCTATCTGTTGTTATGAAACCAGCTCACAAAAATATAGAAAAGAGAGATCAACGCCTTCAAAATAAGCCTCTTTGAGGGGGCAACCTCCTTTACATTACACAAATGAAAAATTCTTGGATGATACAAATGACAAGGCCTCCTTTCTACATATAGGAGTCTAAGGGGTCATAATATAATTAGAGCCGACATAACAATAATAGTATAAGGGCACAACAATAATAATAGTGGGCTTCTATGAGGCACAATAATAATAATATGGAGACTACATGGGCACAACAATATAATAAGGGGGTTGCACTAATAACAATAGGGGTTACACTAGTAGTATAGGGACCTAACATGCCCCTCTCCTTCAAAAAGTGTTGTCCTCAACGCTTGAGTAGTTTTGGATTCTTCTGTATAAAATTATCATCCATCCATGTGGAATCTTCAGTGGGTAAGTTCTTCCACTTGATAAGATACTCTGAAATTGATCGATTTCGTAGCTGTTGATTTCTCGGTTCTGTGACTGCTTCAAGTTCCAATATGATTTTTCCTTCCTTGTCAAGTTCTAGAAATATTGTTTGAACTGGGATCTTCTGCAACTTTTGAATGAGTTCCCACCCTGCTTCGTCATTCTTCCATTCATCCCTTTCTTCGTTTATCAAATTTGGTTGGATAATTATACCAACCTCTAGCATTTCTACAACCATACGTTCAATTTCACTCCTTTGGGCATATGGATATTTGTAAGGCCTGATTTTTGGAGGAACACTTCTTGGAATCAAATGAATAGCATGATCATGATCACGAATAGGTGGGAGGCCTTTGGGAGTCTCAAATACCTTGGAATGATTGTCCAAGACTTTTTGGAGATTTGGAGAAATAGATGATTTCGATGTGGGAACCTCTAGTGAACATAATTGTGCAATTATGCCTCATTGTTCTTTATTTAGAAGCTTTGTCATTCAATTAGAGCTAATTATCTTTCCCGGTTTCCCTATGATACCCATTAATTCAACTTCCTTTCCTCCGAAAAAAATTTCATGAAAAGTTCTTGAAAATTAAAAGCTATTGTACCCAAGGATTGTAGCCATTGGACTCCTAGTACAACATCAACACCACCCATTGGAATGGAAAGCATTGGGCTATTCAATACATATTCTCCCATGGATAGCTTGATATTATGGCACTTTCCAGAGCAATTTATGGTTCCTCCACTTGAAACCATCACTTTACACTCTGGTGTTGGATACAGGAAGAAATTCAATTCCTTGGCTATCTTACGATGAATAAACTTATGGGTACTGCCCGAATCAATCAAACTCTTTACCTTTTTCTTCTTGATATGTCCTTCTATCTTAATAGTTTGAGGAGTGGTAATTCCGACCAATGCATTACAAGATATGGTCGGATTAATTTCTTATTTCTCTAGGATTTGTTCCTGGTGTATATCCTCTTCTTTTGACATTTCTTGTTCCTTTTCTTCCTCCTCTCACAATCTACGTAAATTAATTTCTTCTCAACACACTTATGACCTTTAGTGTATTTTCTATCACAACTGTAACAAATCCCTTTTTTCTCTTTTTTCTTCCAATTGTTGTGGTGTCAACCTTGTAGGTTGTGGAAGGCTAGGCGCAACAACACTTCCATAGTTTTGAGTGGTAGGTTTCCTTGTTTCCATAATTTTGCTTTCCATTTTTCTTGCCAACCTGAATGCCTTCTCCAATGAATTAGGTTCCCAAAGGTGAACCTCATGTTGGATGTTATCCTTTAAAGTCCCTATGAGCACATAAATCCTATGCTCCTCTGGAATATCTTTTACCCTTATGTTCAATTTTTTGAAGTCTTCAATGTGCTCCATCATTGAACCCTTTTGTTTGAGATTTATCAATTGGCTAAAAAAAGTGTCACTTTTTGTATCCTCATAATGTGCTATCATTTCTTCTGTAAAAACTAAGTCACAATTTATTTACGAGAGCAAAGCCATCGATACCATACAAACTGATTTGGTTCCAAATATAAAGTTTCAATACATACCTTTTGTGTGTTTTTCACATTATGATTGCTCCATCTGTAGTATCCATGTTTCGGGATCCTTGCCATCAAAATTCCTCATATCTATCTTTGGAACATGGTGGGTCTTCAATCCAACGTTAGAGTCTATGAAATCATGATTAACATTTATTTTGTTCTCATCATGAGTTTCCTTTACTACCTTTTCTCCATTCGTAAACATTTCTTGTAGCAACTTTGTCAAATCTGTCTTCAAATCGTCCATTTTTCCTTCCATCTTAGCTTCGAAAACCATCCATCTTAACTTTCACGACATTCATCTTAGCTTCCATGCCTTTATTTAAACCATCCATTTTATCTTCCATGTCTTTCTTTAAACCATCCATCTTAGCTTCTGTTACTTTTTGTGAGAGTGAATTTTGTTGCACTTGGTCTCGTAATTTTGATATATCATGTTGCATTTCTTCCTCTTTTTTCACTTTGTAATAGATCAATATTGAATCTGCTATATCTTTGTAATTGCGGCTCTCCAGGATCTAAAATTACTTCCTACAATATTCCTCTGAGTCCTCTTTCCAATGCCACCAGTCTGATCAAAATTGGATTCTCCAAGGAAGAGTTATTCCCAATCTCCTAAGATGACCTGATTATATAATGTTTCAGTAGAAAAAACTTGTACGACATGCCACATGTCACTATTTCGACCTTTGGATCTAAAAAAATATACATAGAAAACTACAGTTCGTCCCTATTTCCGTAACTTCTTACGACATTTCAATTTGATGCTCAGATAGAAAGTTATGACCATTTTCCCAAGTCACTTGTTTATAATGTAATTTGGGATTCTACAGAAACCCTAACCTCCTCAGATTATATCTCCGAAATTATAGTGACACAAGATCTGAAATTTGGACCCAAGCTTCACCAAGTTTCTGACCTCAAATGGGTTTTACTTTTAGAGTCATGAACCCCTTCATAGAAAAAACATTACAAAGAAAATTATCACAATGACTTGTTTGAGATGAAA